>JAGFNQ010003831.1:49915-181241 GCA_024364735.1 Boesenbergia rotunda | reverse complement strand
TGTAGTGATCGGTCCACAGACCGATCAGGGGGGCTTCCCGAATATCATCCAACCCTACTGTTCGCTTCCTGATCGATCAGCCGATTGATCAAGAGCCTGCCTGATCGGTAATCCGACCGATCAGGACCAGGCCAGTCCGATCAGGTCGAAGCCTGATCGGTCTGGGCACTCTCAGATCGAACGGTGATCCGTTCAATCGCATTAAAGTCTGGTTGGTGGACCGATCCACCAACCGATTAACTCCTCCAAAAACCTCTCATTGTCGAACCCTAGCGCGGAAAACTCCCTCTTGCGCCTCTTAACCTGCGTGTGAGCCTTCCCTGCATCTCCTTCTTCCTCTTCCGAGTGAGCTGTTGTGCGCGTGTGCGCGATACTGAGAAGGTTTCCTGTGAGCCTCTCCTTGTCTTCGGCAAGTTTCTTTCTCTAGCTCACGGGTTTGCGCTTGTGTCTTGCGTCGAGAGCTTCTTCTTGCGCGAGCCTTTTCTTCCAGATTTCAAGATCTCCATCACACATCTTCAATGGCACCTAAGTAAGCACTTTTGGTTAATTTCTTTTTGAATCAGTTCATGGATTGTGTATTTGGGGCTAACCATGTTTTGGTATTGTGTCGTGACCTCCTGTTTTGGCCATGACCCATCTTTGCCATGTCCTACCTTTGATCAATTCTACCTTATGCTTACTTGATTATTTCTCCTGTGATTGAATCTTGGGTCTTTTGATTAAACTATGTTCTGTTGATCAATTCCACCTTATGTTCCTTTGATTATTCTTTTGTGATCAAATCTTGGGTTGTTGATTAAACCTATATTCTTATGATCAATTCAACCTTGTTCATTTGATTTATGCTATTTCCATCCTTAGAAAATCATCTAAGGGAAAGGAACAGGTAGAGGGTAGCTCGAAGGGCAAAGCCCCTTCTTCATCTGCGCCCTCCCGAAGGCCTCAGCCTTCGTCTAGCTCTCGCTTTTCCAATACCGCTTGCGAGCAGGCTTTTCAATCCCGTACCTTCAAATCACTCCCTTGCCGATCAATTGACGTTCCATTTCTATCTAAACATTGCCCTTACATCATGGAGATCGTCACCTTTTACAACTTGGGCTTCCTTCTTTCCTTAGAGCGGACCATTAATTATGACCTTGTATCAGAGTTCTACAATAATCTTCAGCAGGGTCCTCAAGGGGGCTTTGAGTTCACTACTCGAGTTGCCAAGAGGAATCTTGATTTCTCCTATGACATACTAGCAGAGTATCTGGGTGGTCGACGATCACCCAACCTGTATTCGATCTATCCCGAGCTTCCTGACCCACAATTGGCCCCGTTTGCGGATGTTACTCCTGATGTCATCTATCAGCACTTTTTTGGTCATCCTCGCCCAGCCAGACTTGATGAGCTGGGTCCTGATTTTTCTACCTTTGCAGCACTTCGTCTCTCTCCCACTGATTACATCTTGTTCAAGATTATCACAAATTGTATTCTACCAATCACCTCCAAGCCTTTAAGTGAGATCCGACCCTATCATTGCCTTATGCTCTACGGCATGCACCGCCGGATGGATTTCGATATCATGGAAAGTATTTTTCAGTCCATTCTATCTTATAGAGAGCCGAGCCGCCGCACAGTCTACATGCCATTTGGTCATGTCATCACCGATTGGCTGATGCCAGTAGGTGTTGATGTCACCAAGGGCAGGACAGTGCCAATGGTGAAACAGGATTGTCGGCTTGGTCGGCGGGCATTCGCCAAATCTGGCATCATTATTAGGGATCATGAAAGGGCTTTGGTTTGGAAGGATGGTCAGGGACTTGGTGAGCTACCTGGAGGAGGACCACACTTTCAGGCACCGCCGACGCTGCTGCACCTCAGGAGGCTCATGCTGCTGCTGCTGCTGATTACTATGATGAGCCGGACCTGGACCTACGATGGCAGATATACGAGCTGGATCAGACGATCCAGTATGATTTTCACCTGCGTGAGCTTCATCGAGAGGAGGTTCGTTCAGGATTCAGATCTTTCGACCGCAGACTGACCGCGGTAGAGTCTGATGTCTCCGGGGTTCGCACGCTGCAGCAGACTTGTACGATGAGTGGCGCCGCCACACATTTCCGGGAGATGCGCCCTCTGGTAGTGCCGCACCAGGGTCTTTTATTGCTGATGATGACAAGCTGGACGATCCGATGCAGGCTGACCCCCCCCCCCCCCCGCGCTGATGACTGATATTCTCTGTGTCTGTTTGACATTTGACTTTCTGATTACTTGGATTGTGTGACTCTCGGGCAGTATGCCTTGTGATTTGACTCTAATGGCTTTGTGCCACACTTGCTTTGACTTCGATGCGTTGGTATGCATCTGTTTAGTTATTTGGTTTTGATGCACTTGACTATGACTAGATAATGTGATATGATGCATCTATACTTTTCATGTATTTCTTACTTGCCTTATCAAGTTTAGGATGTTGGCTTATATGTGTTCACATGATTACTATCTGCGTGTATGCCTTCTTATGCATGATTTTGCTTATGATGCCATGCCCATATGATACATATGCCTATTTAGCCATGCTTATCTTTGTCATATGTATTCATATGTTGATCAAAATAACTCATTTATATCTTTATTGTTTTGGGATACCCCTAAGGTTGAGGGGAAGTATGGTTAAACTTAATAGCTCCTCTAGACCCTTTTCAGTGTTCGACAAAGGGGGAGAGTGTGGTTGGTTAAGTTTAGGATGATTATGTTGTAGGGGGAGGATCATGATTCCCCTATGATTCTGAAAGTTAAGAAATTGATTGAGAATCCCTAAACTTAAAATTGGATTGTCAAACAACAAAAAGGGGGAGATTGTTGATGCAGTCTGACCCTGATTGTTGTTTTGGTGTTGACATCGATTTTAGCCTAGGTTGATGATTATGATTATGGTTAAGTCCTGATCGGGGATTAGGCATATTATGGAAAATCATAGCTTGGAGGACTAGGTGTTGGAAAATCCTAACCTGGAGGGTTAGGTGTGGAAAATCCTAGCTTGGAGGGCTAGGTGTTGAAAAATCCTAATTCGGAAGGGTTGGGTGAAAAGTCCTAGCTTGGAGGACTAGGTGAAAAGTCCTAACTTGGAGGGTTAGGTGAAAAGTTCCAACTTGGAGGGTTAGGTGAAAAAGTCCTGGCTTGGAGGGTCAGGTCCTAGCTTGGAGGGCTAGGTGTGGAAAATTCCTAATTCGGAAGGTTGGGTGAAAAGTCCTAGCTTGGAGGGCTAGGTGAAAAGTCCTAACTTGGAGGGTTAGGTGAAAAGTCCCAACTGGAGGGTTAGGTGAAAAATCCTGGCTTGGAGGGTCAGGTCCTAGCTAGGAGGGCTAGGTTGAATGAAACCCTAGCTTGGGCTAGGTTGGAGCCCCTGGATCGGTCTGGTGACCGATCAGGGAGTTGGCACTGTGCTCCTTCATGGATCGGTCTGGTGATCGATCCATTGATGACTGATCGGTCTGGTGACCGATCAGGGAGCACACAGTGAGGTTGAGTTCCCCTGCTGATCTGCTCCTGATCGGTCTGGTGACCGATCTGGGTCACTGTACAGATCGTTCTGGAGAACGATCAAGCGTCGAGAGTTCCTCACTATGATCGATCAGGACGGAGCCTGATTTGTCTGGTCATGACCTGATCGGTCTGGTGACCGATCAGGAGGCTCTCTAATCGGTCCAGTGACCGATCAGGAGGGTTGGACTGCGAAGCTCAGAAATCGCCCGGCAAAGGGGTGGATCGGTCTGGTGATCGATCCACAACCTGGGATCGGTCTGGTGATCGGTCCAGGAGAGACCCAGAGAAATCACGATTTCTGATTGAGCGTTGGGGACTGATCAGGACGGAGCCTGATCGGTCTGAACCCAGCCTGATCGGTCTGGTGACCGATCAGGAGGCCCTCTGATCGGTCCAGTGACTGATCACTTTAATTCAAAATGCACTGTCAGACGCTCTGATCGCGTCTGAACGTATCCGATTCTCTATGCTTAATCTCTGATGCTTGATTTTCTCTTTGATATACTGCTCTAATGTCTGATTAAGCTGCAGGTGACAGGGAAGGATTCAAACACTCAAGGAGAGTCAATGGAGGCCTTTCCTTGGAGCAGGTTTGTCCGTTTTCCATCTCAGGTTGCAACGGCCGGAGCTGCTGACTAGAGTTGCTGACTGGAGCTTGGCTGAGGAAGCTCAGGGAGTCCAGGGAGAGCTCAGTGGTAGCTGGCGTTGGCAGGTTAGCAGCTGGAGGCTGCAGTGGGATGGTGTCACTTGTGATCAGTGGAGAAACAAAAGGGCGTAGAGGAGAAGAGCAGAAGAGAGTTCGCTGAAACGATTTTCTGGCTTGAGTTCTTGCTGCGCATTTGTGTTCTCCACACTTGGCTTGCTGCGTGCTTGTGTTGGTCCATCATTTTTTAGCAAGCTACTGCAATCAGTGAAGCAATCATTCCTTACTTGATCGCTTGGAGGAAGGAATAAGAGGCTTTGAGTCCAACAGCGAGACACGAAGAAAGGGTTCTTGCGTGAGATCGTCGCTGGGTGGAGCTCGGAGGAAGCTTGCTGTGTTCTTGTCTGTGCTAAGTACTAAGTAAGATCTTTCTTGTGTTTCATTGTGCTTAAACTATATCATTGATTGAAACGCTGTGGAGAGGTTACTCCACCGAGAAGGAGGTTGCTTTCTATCCGGATCTTCCGGGACTTGATCTGCCGACAATCAAGGGATCGCCCACCTTACGGGCACGCCAAGGAGTAGGGGCAAGTTATCCCCGAACCTTGTAAATCCTCTTGTTAGCGTTTTGCATTTGTGCTTAGCTTAGGGTTTTCGGTTTCTGCATACTCTGTTTCTATTCTTTCCGCTGTGCTACTAAACGTTTAAGTGCAGAATTTTGCTAAGTGCCAAAGTCCAAGTGATTGGGTATATTCACCCCCCCTCTCTAGCCATCCGAGATCCAACAGTTTTCAATATCGAAGTTAGCAACAAACGTGCTCGAATAGATAATCAAATAGACTCCTATACGTGGCATTGTCGTCTTGGCCATGTAAACAAGAAACGCATGACCAAATTACAGCGATGTGGAATTCTGGAATCATTTGAACCTGGTTCATTTGATACATGCGAATCATGCTTAAAAGGCAAGATGACCAAATTACCCTTTTCCGAAAAAGGTAAACCAGTGGGAGAATTGCTTGGTCTAATACATACTGATGTATGTGGACCAATGTCAACTCTTACACAAGGAGGCTATAGCTACTTCATTACCTTTATCGATGATCACTCGCGATTCGGGTATGTGTTCTTAATGAAACACAAATCTGAAGCTTTTGAGAAATTCAAAGAGTTCAGAAGTGAAGTAGAGAAACAGCTTGGCAAAAGTATTAAGATACTTCGATCCGATCGGGGTGGTGAATACTTAAGTCAAGAGTTTCAAGATTATCTTAGGGACAATGGGATATTGTCTCGATGGACTCCGCCATATACACCACAGCATAATGGTGTATCTGAGAGGCGTAACCGAACCTTGATGGACATGGTTAGATCTATGATGAATCATGCAACTCTTCCAAAATCCTTTTGGGGTTATGCGCTTAAGACAGCTGTTTACTTACTAAACAGAGTCCCGACCAAGATAGTCTCTACTACTCCATATGAGACATGGAATAGTAAGAAACCTCATTTATCTCACCTAAAGATATGGGGTTGTCCTGCTTATGTAAAGCGGACTGTATCAGACAAATTGGATGCTAAGTCTGATAAATGTCTATTTATTGGATACCCTAAGGAAACGAAAGGTTACCAATTCTATCATCCCTTGGAACAAAAGGTGTTTGTTTCAAGGTATGTTGTATTTCTAGAAAAAGAATTTCTTTTACAAAAAAAATAATGGGAGTAGCATTGAACTTGAAGAAGTTCAAGAAACTCCAATAGACATTATAGAGACACCTAGTCTAGACCCACAACCAATAACTCATAATGATGAGCTATCAGTTGAACCTAAAACAACACCACTTCTTCGTAGGTCTGATAGGACACGTAATATTCCAGAAAGATACGGTTTTCTCATAAGTGAATCGAACGGCGTGTTACTCATTAACGATGACGAACCTATCAGTTATGAAGATGTTCTAAAAAATTCAGAAAGGGATAAATGGCTTGAAGCCATGAAGTCGGAAATGGATTCCATGTACAAAAATCAAGTATGGGACTTGGGTAACCCACCTGAAGGGATTAAGCCCATAGGGTGCAAGTGGGTTTTTAAGAAGAAAACCGACATGGAAGGTAATGTTGTTACCTTTAAGGCTAGATTAGTGGCAAAAGGATATCGTCAGAAACAAGGAATTGATTATGACGAAACATATTCGCCAGTAGCTATGCTTAAATCCATTCGGATGCTCCTGGCCATAGTAGCTCATTATGATTATGAGATATGACAAATGGATGTGAAAACAGCTTTCCTTAATGGAAACCTGCTTGAGGATGTATACATGATACAACCTGAAGGTTTCACATCGGTTAATAAAACCAAAGTATGCAAGCTTCGACGATCTATATATGGACTAAAGCAAGCATCCAGGAGTTAGAACATCCGTTTTGATGAGACAATCAAAGAGTTTGATTTCTCACAAAATCTTGACGAACCTTGTGTGTACAAGAAGGTTAGTGGGAGTGCAGTCGTATTCCTAGTGTTATATGTCGATGACATATTACTTATAGGAAACGATATATCAGTCTTACAGTCAGTTAAAATTTGGTTGTCCAAAACTTTCTCCATAAAAGACCTGGGAGAAGCAACCTATATCCTTGGGATTAGAATCTATAGAGATAGATCAAAACGGTTGCTTGGTCTTTCGCAGTCTACATATATAGACCGAGTGCTAGAAAGGTTTAGCATGTCGGAATCCAAGAAAGGTTACCTTTCCATCAGGCATGGGATCAACCTTTCGAAGTCTATGTGTCCGCGCACAGAAGACGAGAGGATTTGCATGAATAAGATTCCTTATGCATCCGCGATAGGATCTATCATGTATGCTATGTTATGTACTAGGCCCGATGTATCGTATGCTCTGAGGGTCACAAGCAGATACCAGTCTGATCCAGGAATGGATCATTGGGCGGCTGTCAAGACAATCCTCAAGTACTTAAGAAACACTAAGGATGTGTTCCTAATATATGGAGAAGGTGATATGGTAATACGTGGGTATACAGATGCCAGTTTCCAGACAGATAAGGATGACTCCAAATCTCAGTCCGGATACGTATTAATTTTGAATGGAGGCGCAATAAGTTGGAAGAGTTCCATGCAAGACACCGTAGCGGATTCTACCACGGAAGCGGAATATATTGCAGCTTCGGAAGCAGCAAAGGAAGCAGTCTGAATCAAAAAGGTTTGTCTCAGAACTTGGTGTGGTTCCAACCATTGATGAAGCAATACCGGTTTACTGCGACAACAATGGAGCTATTGCACAAGCAAAGGAACCAAGGTCTCATCAGCGATCCAAACATGTGCTTCGCCGCTATCATCTGATCAGAGAGATTATAGTAGGAATGATATACAAATTGAGAAAATTCTCACTGAAAGGAATTTAGCGGATCCTTTAACTAAGGCATTGCCTCAAAGCAAGTTTGAGGGTCATGTTAGAGCCTATGGTATTGGGTACCATAGCGATTGGCATTAGGCCAAGTGGGAGTTTGTTAGTGATATGAGAGAAGTGTCCTAAGGCAATCGCCTTATGATTGTAATCATTTATTTTAATAAATGAATATTCACTATTTGAGTATACATGTTTGTGTATTTGATTGAGATCTTAAACTCATTTACTGAATGTCCGCAATACAATTCACAGCATGAGAGAATTTGTGATGAATTCACAACTAGTGATTATCTCTACATGTGCAATTGTGAAGTATTGAAATTGTCCTTAGTCGATGAATTGATAAATACGGACACTATCAATTCTGTTGAGACTAGCATGGGTTATTCTCTAATCAGCTGATTCTCACTGGCTGGTGACATTGAGATGTCCGGAGATAAACATGAATGCTAGTTAAGGGAACTAGTTCATTGGAGTGACTGGCTGTAAAACTTCATATGGTAGTCTACATATAGATATGTCAGTGAAGTTCTTACTGCAGCTTAAGTGCGATGTTCCTTTGACTTGCGGTGTTCAAGTCATCTTGGTCATGGAGACTTATACTTTGACATCTTAAGCAAGCATCTCCAAGGAGGTGTGGACCTAGGATGATTGGGTATAAGCCGAAGTGCCCGAAGATGTTTGAACAGCCTACAAAGGATTCACCACTCATTGCGAGGAGATGTATACCCAAGGCCTATCGTCGGATTGTTACTCGAAGCCTCTGGCCAGAGCATGACATGTTCAGAGTATGAATCTCTTAAATACATGAGAGTAATTAGAATCCGTAGGACGAGAAAACGTTACTTGGGCTAGGTGTGACGTAGTCAGCCTAGTGGGGACTGACACACATAGACCATGTCCTGAACCAAGTGGGTATAAGATGGTAAAGGGAATGGGGCACGATTCATTATAGCTGCTGAAGGGTTTCAGAATTGTTTCTGAGGTTAACCGTTGATCTTTCGATTAATTGGGGATCATGATGTACTACTAGGTGCCACTCATGATCGTTTTATAATATATTAATTATAGACGGACAACATAAATCGAAAGCCTATTTAGTCACACGCACTACGAGTAATCCGAGGGATTTAAAACGAGTTGAAAATTGGATTTTCCAATCAAGAGAGATTAGGTTTGGTTGAGCCAAACGATAAGTCGAATCTGAATTTTTCAGAGACGCATCGGAAGCGTAAAATGGCTAAGTCTTTTGAAGACTTAATAGATGAATTAAATAAGTTTAATTCATTGGGGCTTGGCTTGGATGGGCCGGCCACAGAGGGCCTCTATCCTCTTTGCTTGGCCGGCCACAACAAAGGGAGAGAACCAAGTTTTTGGTTCAATTTATAAAATAAACCAAGTGTGGTTTGTTTTATAAAATTATGGATGATATAAATTTTTATATAATAAACCAAGATTTGGTTTATTTTTCATAGAAATTAAAATGAACCATGGATTGGTTTATTTTATAAAATCAATTATGGATTGATTTACCATGATAAGGAAATTTATTCCATAGGAGAGAAGATTTTTATCATGAATTAAAATATGATTTTAACCATGATATAAAATCAAACTTTGCATGATGGAATAAGTTATTCCATATTTGAGAGGCTTGATGGTTGAGAGGCCACTATATAAAGGACCCAAGGCAAGGCTTGGGTGTGAATGGAAGTGATGAAGGCATAGACTCTCTCCCTCTCTTTCTCTCCTTCTCTTCTCCCCTTCTTGCCGTGCGCCAACCAGCCCCAAGAAGGAGCACCAGCCGGCCATCCTTTTGTGGTTAGTCTTCCGACTTCTCTCTTGGTTTTTCTTGTCGCGTTCTCAGAGAATCTAGTAGTTCTCGAGAACACGAAACTCGTGGCTTTGCGAAATCATCCCGAAGATACTCGGCGTGGACGCGAATAGAGGCAGAGCTTCCAAGGGATGCTTACGGTTGGATCTCGTCCCTTCCTTCGAGTTACGCGAGATAATACGTAAATTAGTTTATGTTTCTGTAAAATATCAAATATATGATCATGTCTACACAAGATAAAATTGCATGCTTAGATGTGTGGTTAAATGATTTAGAGAAATTATTTATGCTAAACCTTCCACTGCACGTAATTAATTTTGAAATTATGAACCCGCATCCATGTCAACATGCACCCGGTCCCAACACGAAACCCGTTGGCTCGGCAATTTCAGTCCGTAGACCTCCGAGTCTAGGATTATGCCCTTTACCGAGTGATAGTTCGATGTGTACTCCCACTTACCACCCGAGATGTCACGACCATGCGGCCATTTCACACCTTTTTACTCTACGCCATGATTCATCAGCTTGATATCGACATAGGGCTCCACATATTCCATACCATCATTTACACATCGAGCGTATCTACTCATGATCGAGTGCGTACGCCCTACTGCCACATTATCACCTCCCTTCTTCACCACCATGGTCGCGACATCACTGCCGGAGAGATTATTTCGATGACTGAGTTCGACGAAATAGGGATTAGAAATTTTTCTTTAGTAGGGATAGATGTTTCGGCCACGGGGGTCCTAGCTTGGAGACGGGAGAGGGCTAGATGACAGGATGACTCTGATGAGGAGGTGGTGGTAGACGTAGCTGATCTCGCAGCCGAGATCAACGAGCAGTTACAGGAGCCTCCCCCACCGACTACCGACCAGTGCATCACATCATTGCCGATGGAGTTACACAGTCTCAGGGAGGAGATCGAGGCCTATCACATCGAGCACATGGACGCCATCCGAGCCGATCGAGAGACAAGCGACGCACGATACAACGAGATGATGTCGCTGTTTCGATCCTGGCAGCCTGTCCCATCTGACCATCCTGGCCCTTCCTCGTAGTTCAAATTGATATTTTCAGCTGTACTATTGACTATCTGACTACACCTATTGAGTAGGATTGACATGTATTTGACTATGGCTTGACTTTACTGGTCTTACTACTGACCAGGTGACTCTTATCCATCTATCAGGTTTACTTGAGTTATTAGTATTATGTCATTTTCAATTAGTATGCTAAGTCAATTATAGGGTTATGCTTAGTAGAATAGGATTGCTCTACTTATGTTTCTTCTCAAAAACTGTTTTATTTCTTATTTGTTATTTAATATAGTTGAAAAATCATTTTTATCTTGAAATTTAAAATAATTTTCCGACTTAGTTTTTTTTCCAAAAACTTACCCTCTTCAAAACTAGGGCTTTTTCACAAATGGACTTAGCTTAGGCCCTACCCTAGAACTGCATGCACCTATAGATCTAGAAGCCAACATCTCACAAGCACCTTAGGGTACTTTTGATTGATAACCTAGACTGGGTTGAAATGCTTAGGTTTATGCCTTGATTCAAGATGCTTTAAGTCAGTGCATCTGCAGTAATTGAGACAATAAATACCAATTGAACAGTAATCAGGTTAAGCGTCAAGCTTAGAAAATCTAACTTGATCAGATCACCTAACTTGACTAGCCCTAGCGAAAGCTACTATTTATAACAGTTAGTAAGTAGCTAACTAGGTTAGACAGGACCCGAAAGAGAAAATCTAAATTGATTTGGTCCAGTTCATGCTTAGAATTGGTTTAATACAGTACTTTACTTTCCTTACTCAATTTTTTTTGCTATATATTTTTTTTTTGATATATGGCAAAGGGGGAGAGATTGAAAAGGAGAGAAAAGAAGGTTTTAAAAATTTAAAAATTTCCAAATTAAATTTTTTTCAAACTTTTATCTCCTTTTTCAAAAAGTAACTTAATTCAAAATTCCTTTTGGAAAATTTTCTAAGTATTAAAACTTCAAAATTATTTTAGAAAATTTTCTAAGTGTTAAAAACTTCAAAATTACTTTGGAAAATTTTCTAAGTGCTAAAACTAAATGTTTTGGAAAATTTTCTAAGTGCCCAACTCGAAAATATTCTGGAAAATTTTTCTAACTTGAAAATCCCTTTTGAAAATTTTGTAAGTGTTGAAAACCTGCAAAATCTTTTCATTTTATGATAGATAAGGACTTAGAAATGTTTTCAAAAAAAAACCCCACGTATTCATGAAAAACTCAGGGGAGAATTTCTTCCAAGGGGAGGAAATTACGTACTTGTCTAATTACTTGCTTCATTAACTTAACTTTTTGAACCATGTTGCCATAAATCAAAAAGGGGGAGATTGTTGGTGCAGGCAGCACCTAAGTCAAACCCGGGTTTTGATAATGGCAAAGGATTCAGAAGTTAAGATGTTATTATGATCTAACTTGTTCAGTAAGTGTGCAGGAAGAAGTCCTAGGTACACTAGGTAAGAAGTCCTGACAAAGGGCTGGGCAAAGAAGTCCTGGTCAAGGACTGGGCAAGAAGACCTGACCGGAAAGTCGGGCAAAAAAGTCTTGGTCGAGGACTAGGCAAGAAGTCCTGGCAAGGGGCTGGGCACCGAAGACCTGACCGGAAGTTGGGCAAGAAGACCTGACCGGAAGTTGGGCACGAAGACCTGGTCAGGTGGATTGGGCAAAAGTCCAACCGGAGGAGCCGGTTGGCAAAAGGTAAACTCTCCTGAGAGGAGTAGGTGAGGACGCGTTCCCCGTTGACGGAACAGTAGGCGTCGGTTCGACATAGGGTTCCATTTGGGAGACCCGAAGTCAGAACCAAGATAGCTACGGTTGTAACTAATACTTGTTGTGTTTTGGGTACTAACCTTAGTTGCAGGATCGAAGGACTGGTCGTCTGCAAGTGAAGGTACTTCACTGGGCCTAGGTGCCCAAATGGAGACAGGCGACTGAATGGGCTCAGGCGACCGAATGGATACGGGCGTCCAAGAGTGAAGGCAAAACCCAAAACATAGCCGCGAAGCCTCTGAACCAAGCCAGATCAGGCGCCCGTGAGGTCACGGGCGCCCCCATCAGCTCAGGCGCCCAAGTGGGGGAGGATAAGCGCTGACCGAGCCCGTGGATAAGGATTCGCGTAGGGAAGGCCACGTGTTAGGCGCCCCCAACGTCACAGGCGCCCGTATGAGCACTATAAAAGGGGGCTCACCCCCAAGGCTTCGACAACCATTCTTTCCAACGCTCCAAACACTTTCGCTCACGCGCTGCGCCCAGGCAAAGTTCCATTTCGAGATTTCAGTGCCGACGACGACCCTCTGCTCCAGAATTCGATCCATCTCGGGCGTCGGTAAAGTTTTAATTTACGAAAGTGTTATGATTTAGTTTTTCAAATTCTATATTTGTACCATCAATCTGTAAAAATCTTTCCGAATATAGAATTGCCCAAAGTAAACGGTCAAGGACTGTGGGCCTTGGAGTAGGAGTCGACCGCGACTCCGAACCAAGTAAAAAATCAACTTGTGTTCTTGTGTACTTTATTTCTTTCCGCTGCGCATATTCTTTAACTGTCCGAAAAATTTTTGCTAACGATATTCACCCCCCTCCTCTATCATTTTCTTCGATCCAACATACCGGTCTAAGATCTCCAAGGCCAATGGAAAGAAATATGCTAGGGTATCTTATGATTATGGCAAGGAGGGGAAGTCCAAAAATGACAAGGGGGTGTCATTTAAAAGAAAAAGGAAGGACTTAACCAAGGACAAGGTGTCTAAGGTTAAGAAGATAAAGGTGTTAGGCCAAGAGTCACCGGGGGTACACCGGTGTGGTCTAGTATTTGTTGAGTCACCTAAGGAGGTGGCTAGTGTTAATTGCTCAAGGGGGAGGGGGAGCTCTAGGAGCTTTTGGGATATATGATGAATGGATCTCGGGAGGTGTTCTCCTAGAGGTCTAGATGGACCATGGAGTGTGCCACAAGAATTGGAGATGGACTTGAGTCTCAACTCTTGGGTTTTGGCATGATGATTTTGAGTTTCATGCATGGAAATATGACATTGGGGTCATATTTCATGAAAATGGGTTTTTGATGTGTAAATGCCATATAAATCAATGCTAGGGATGCATTGTGGTTGGTATGGGCAAAGACATCAAGAGGAGACCAAAACTAGGACTTTAGGTCAAGGTTCAATTGAACTTTTTAGCTAGTTTTGGGTTTTGTGTCAATCTTGGGAATGATGATAGATACATTTTTGAGTGTATTTTTCCCAAGTAGGTATGTGTACCACAAACCTCTCCACAAAATTTGAAAATTTTTGGAGACTTGTGGAAATTTCTAGCGCATTTCTGAAGTTGGGTTTAGAAGGTTGGAAATGGGTTTTCAGCGTGCCAGTCGACTGGTAAATGTCCCAGTCAACTGGGAAAGGCTGAAAACTTGGTTTCAGCTATTAAAAGGTGTCAAATGAGGTGAGACAAGTGTGGAACCTTATGGGGGTTAGTACACTATTTTTATAATCATTCAAGGGTTAAAAAGTCCAATAAGGGGGGAATTATTGGAGTCTTTTGATGTGTGGAAAAGGAGGAGAAGTGTTGGGTTTAAGTGGGAAACCAAACACGCCTTTGCGGGAAACCCTAGGTCTAGGGGGAGCTTAAGAAAAAGGGGAGCATGATTGCTCCAATCTTGGCGTAAGGGGAACCTTGGAGAGGTTCTTAAAAAGCCTTTGTAAGTTCAATGTAGGGGGAGGCTTGGAGAAGTTCTTAAAAAGTTTGTTTTGATAAAAATCCTAGCTCTTGGGAAGGTTAGGTGTGGGATGTCTTGGGATAGGATCCATACATGTTTACATTGCATATGCATTGGTGGTATAAGTCCAAGATGGAGCCTTGGCAACGTAAGTCCAAATGGTTGTTTAGCATTGTTGTTGCTATTTGTTTTCCCTAACTTAAACGTATTGCCAAACAACAAAAAGGGGGAGATTGTTGGGGCAATCTATGGTCCAGAGTGACCATGTGTTTTGATGTTTGGGCAAAGGGTTTAAGTTAGGTTTATCCTTGTGTTCTAATATGTGTATGTGAGTGTGCAAGGTTGCAGGTTACACATATTGACTTAGCTGGACGGCTTCGGGCACAGTAAAGGGTGGCATGGAGGCAAGCCATGGGCTTGTGTTCGCACCTAAGGGACCATGGATAGCAGGGGCGATGAGCCCAGGGATGCGGACTTCGAGGCGTACGTGAAGGATGACTTGGAGGTAAGTTGGAGGCTTATGTGCGCATTTGAGGGACGAGGGTCGAAGACGAAGAGGGCGTGAAGGCAATAGTCGAGGCTGCTGGTGAAGAGTCAGTTGAGTCATGAGGGTACAAGTGCTGAGGGAATGTACTCGGGGAAATCCTAGGGATCTAGTGCTGAGGGAATTGTACTCGGGAAGGAAAACCTAGGTGGGCAGTCGACTGGGGTTTTGGCAGTCGACTGATAAACATTACAGAAATATCAGTCGACTGCTGTAGGAGCAGTTGACTGGTAGTGATGGCTGGAAATTCGAACGTTGAGCTACAACGGTCGAATTTCAGTGGGGGCAGTCGACTGTCCTTGGGGCAGTCGACTGGCAGAGTGTTTTTCAGCCTTGAGACCTATTTAAAGGGGCTCGGTTTTGGCTGGGAACCTCTGACGAAATGAGCTTGGTTATAGCTTATTAGTAGTCTTTAGTACTCAGAAGTGTACCGAGTTTGTGGTGAGGTTTCTCCACCCACAAGGAGCTACACGAGCTAGCCGGAGGGCATCCGGGGAGTGATCCACCGAAGGATCAAGGGGTCCACCTTACGGACAGCCGTGGAGTAGGAGCGTCATCTCCGAACCACGTAAACGGTAACGTGTTAGCGTTTGGTTGTTTTTATTATTATTGTTTCCGCTTGCGCACGCTAACATCGTAGGTAGAAATCGAATGTTGTTATTCACCCCCCCCCCTCTAGCAAGACGAACACGATCTAACACTTCATCCGCGTAACCATTAACAGATAAGGACGCCTGAGGTAACACATGGGTGTGACAATCCCATCTGAAGACCCCGACTACCTTGTCCCGCAAAGATGCATCCAACAACAAGGATGACTATCATATTCAAAAAGAAGAGGAGGGGGGACAACAGGTACAACTCCCCTCCGGGTGATGGTACTGCACCATCCTTGGCAAACACCACCTGGTGCCCGAAACTAGGAGAAACGAGCAGTTCGGAAGGGGATGACGTTTGAGGCGGACAGGGGACGAACCACCTGGGGAGGGGCAGAAGATGAACCATCAGGAGATGTCATTTCCGCTATGCTCCCCGGCGGATCACATGATGTCTCTTCTAGACTCTTCGGCCAATCCCGGAGTCCCACATCCGCCAGGATCTTCAGCGAGACCCCAGACATCATCTCCACTATGCTTCCTGGAAAACAGGATGAGTCAGGTGGTTCCACCTCCGCTAGGTCATTCATCAAGAAACACTACTACGTCTCCGCTATCCTCCCCGGTCGTGTCGGCAGCTCCTGTCGTAAGCTGGGGTGGAGGAAAAGGTACGGGCATCTCGCCGCAGGGAGTCTACGACAAGAAAAGCGAAATGAATGGGGAAGGATGGTTCACCCTTCCCCCCTCTTTATAGTGGCCACCACCTCTCTTCGCATTTAATGCAGGCATGGCGCGGGAACAACAATGGATGCCAACCCTGAAGCGTCGCGTCGGTTGGTATGCCTCCGCCGCACCTGGTAACCTGCGACTCTTTATGGGTCAATTCAAGAGATTGCATGGGATGTGGAGGCGACAGTTTAGAGGCCACCAACACTCTCCAAAAGAGAAGAGTCAACGGGAGCCCCACAGGGGAATAAATGCAGGCCTGGTACTTGGGCTTGTGGAGTTATCTTGGGAGATCTGTACCTAGGATTAAACACGGAACACCCCGATCTCGCTACTCTCTGAGCCCTGGATGCGAAGACAAATGAACGCAAAAGCATGCACGAGTAAAGGTAAAGAAATGTTATCATTTTAATCAAAATGGGTACATCAAGGTCAAGCCCCCTGGTGAACACATAATCCTACAACTCTCGGTCCTCGAGAGGGAGTTCCTTCCAAACTCGGCTGACACTCATAAACTTAGGTCCGCATTGGGAGGCAGAAATTGAGCCTTCTTCAACTGGTCAATGGCCCCGTGGAAGCCTTGCTTCAAGCGCTTCATTACCTGGTCGGCGATGATAGTGTCAAATTCATCCGATTCTTGGAACTTGGCTTTGAAAGCTGCCTCAGTCTCTCTAGTGCTAGAAGTCTCATCCGCTCGAAGGTCGCGCAGCTTGGCCTCCACAGCCTCCTTGGCGCGCTTCATCTGTTCCATCTCGGCAGACATTCTATCTTGCTCTGCCAAGGCCTCCATGAGCCTGTCTAAAGCGACCCGTACCTCCAATCGAGCCTGGGCCAGGTCATCTTCGAAGACGAACAAGCGATCAGTCGTCATCATGACGTCGGATTCCTTTTGGCCGAGCTGCTACGCTTGGTCCTGAACACGCACATTCAACCTCTTAGTCGAAGCTTCCATAAGTCGGATATCGCTCGATAACTTTCTCACTCTTATTTAAAGTTGATCCCGCTCCTGCGTCACCTGGAGCAGGTCATTGGTAATGGCCACTGCCCGCTCGGAGGCCAACCGTTCCCGGTGCCGGGAACTACATAGGGCGGACTCTTTGGCCATCAGGGTATTCAGCTGATGCTCCACCTTCGCCCGTAGGGCTCGGCTGACCCCCACTTGCATAAGTCCTGCCCGGTGCTCGTGGCCAGCTGTGGCCTTTGCTCTCTGGTCCTGGTGGGTTAAGGCTTCAATCTGAGGCCAGGCGTACAAGCCACGGCCGGCTATCGGGCAGTCTTCAGCTGCCTGTCATTGCACCGAGAAATGATGGAACATACAATGAAACATCCTATATACCAAGGGCACATACCTTCAGAAGGGACTCGCGGAGATTGGTTAGAGGCCCCGCAGAGACTCGTAGACTTCTCCTCCTTGAGACCTCGAGATGCCGGCCCTACCCTCAGAAGGCAACGAACCCCTGCGCGAAGGAAGTAGCTGGACAGCAGGAGCTTCAGGAGGCAGGCTAGAGGGGTCGGAGTCATCTTCCTCAGAGATGGAAGTCCCCTCGGACAAGGCCCCCTCGGCAGGAACCTCCTTCAACTGCACTGGGGGGGAAAGTTCATGGAAGTCTCCAACGCAGCATCCAGCCTCTTTTGAATGCGGTCGAGTGTCATCCTGTATTGGGTGTGCAATACCTCCTTACCCTTTGGAGCCCTGACCGGGTCAAGTGAAGGAGAGCAGGAGACCATTCACCTGCCTGCAGAACTGCGGCTGGCGGAACAGGGGAAGATACGAGAGCGGATTCCCCACCTTCAGAAGGAGAAGCAGCCTCCTCATGGACAGAGGGAAGGGGGTTGGGGCCACCAGAGCGCCACTTTTTCCATCTGGGGCTTAGGCCTTCCAGAATTCGCCTCTTCCGCCTACCAGCGAATTGGACTGTTGAGGGGGTGGTGGGGGCGGGGAGGACCCCTCGTTGACCCCCTCTGGATGAACAACAGCCGGGGGAGAGTCACCACCTGAAGGAAGATCTGTCGCAGGGTCAACCGACAGACCAGAAGGCCATTGGCTTGTAACAGCCGGAGGCACGACAGCCGCCTCTGCCCTCCCGAGCGATACAAGCCCACGGGACGATTCAACGGTCCCCTCCGAGGACTTGGCAGGCACAGGGGGTGCATCAGGAGCGGTCGAGGGAGGAGTTAGCGCCTCCTGGTGGGCCTCCTCCCACTTGATAAGTCGGTCAATCGCCTTGGGGAACATGACTTCCTCTTTAATAGCCAAACGAGGAAACATCAGTTAGAACTAACAGGAATTGATGGAAAAGATGAACATACCGAGGCTAGGGCTGATTTGGGTCACTTTGGGGCTAAGGCCCGCCCGGTACATTAGCTCCTCACTCTGCACCAGTCCAGGGCCACTGAACTCCATGCCGAAGAGCACGTTCCTAGCACGCTGATACGCGGGACCATGGAGAAACTCCCTTAGAGAGGGAGGAACCGGTAGAGCCTCTGTCCAACGAAGAGAACTGAAGGGCAGCACAGGCAGTTGGATGAAGAAAAACTTTTCCTTCCACCCTTTGTGTGAGGAAGGGAGCCCTCTTAAGAACCTATGGTCTGAACGCGCCAAAAAAATAAAGACCCCTCGGGAGCTGATCGAGACGAAGAAAGAATGAAAGAGATGAGGAGTCAGGGGGAGGTCGAAGAGTTTAAAAATAATATACACCCCCTCCCCATTTGAGCAAAGGTATTGGGAGTCATATGGTGAAGGGGGATGTCGAAATAGGTGACTATGTTCATAAAGAAAGGGGGAATGGGGAAACGGAGCCCTGACTCAACCTGCCCCAAGAAGAAGGTGGAAAAGCCTGCGGAGGCCCCATCAACTTTTGGTCTACCTTGAGGATAACCACCGCCATCTTAACGGGATGTCGTTGGCCTCAATGGCCGCCTGTAGAGCCTCCGATCTCACTCTCGAAGAGGCAGATTCGTACCACTCCACCCAGTAACCTTCCATGATTCCTAAGGGAAAAGACAAGGAGGAGGTAAACTACTTACGTTTGAAAGAGTCCTTAGAAAAGAATAGGGAGATGAGGTGCACCCAGCCACGAAGTCAAAGTTGGTCGAACGTCCTCGCCTTCCCTTCTTATACCGAGGAAGCCGCCCTGCATGAACGCAATAGGGACGAACCACATGGAAAGCAAGAAACCGCCACATTGGGGCAGCGCCAGAGACAATCGTCTGATATGAGCCAGCTACAGTGGTGCACATCAGTAAGAGGTCGTGAAGAGGGTCATTGAAGCACGTGGCGATAGGGCATTTGCGGAAGGGCCTTGTCACCATCAAAGAGCACCATGCGCCTTTATGACGGAGGGACATGTATCATTACGGTACCTCGGAAGCCATAGAAGCCTTTTGAGAAGAACAAAACCAAAAAGGGATTTCCTAGGGACCTGGGGCAACTTCTACAATCCTAGAACCCCATATAACTACTAAGGGAGCAGTAAACGGGTGCAAGAACCCACTGGGATACAACTTCTTCACCACCACACTAGTCCGATCAGTCAGCCACACTTCCTTCGATCAGACTTGAAGGGAGGGGAACTTGTGATGGGGTTGAATAGCCGTGGAGGGTATGTGGGATGAAGAAGTTGCGTGGCAAGATGTGACGAGTCTGAGCGACTACCCTTTCAGAGCTCTCGGGACACTCTCGGGAGGAGGAGCCTCTAGGCCCCCCCCCCCCCGGCGGTAAACACGCCCTGAAAGATCAGATCAGAAAACCCCTCCCGGGTCACCCCGGGAAGTCGGGTCCCGAGACCACCTTGGGAAAGTGGAGTGCCCGCGATCGCTCGAGCCAGAAGACCCCGAGACCACCTCGGGAAAACGGATCCCACGCAACATTCGACCTCAAGTAACGATCCCCTTTTTTCTAGATCTATGGATAAGCATCCCCACTAGCGCGGAGTCATCATGACTCTTAAATATCGCAACGAGTCTCACTTAATGGCGGCGTGAACAGTTTCAAAGACTATCCTGTAACCGACGAAAGGGGGGGACGTGACATAGATCATGGGACGCGCCAAAGCAGCCGCCGCAGGTATAAAAGATAGTCCAACCCCTCCGGTAAGTGAGGTTAGGCATTCTCTGCTACTCATACTTCTTTCTGCTTAATACTTCTCCTCTCCATCGAGACACTGATTTGAGCGTCGGAGTGGGCTCCGTCGGACAACCTCTGGCGTGTTCCCCTAACGCTCGTGTTGATCTCGCAAGGCGCAGAATTCCTCTCCTCCCGTTAGCATCCGTGTGGACTGAATCTCGATGACTGACTATCGACGTCAATTCCTTCCGGAATATTCATTGAATAAGACCCCCATGATATGATCGATGTGGAGAATTAATTCCATACAGATTCTTGGTGAGCAACTACAAGATATGCTGATCATTTTTAATTGCAAGTTCTATCACTCTGGTAGAAAATAAACTCAAATGAGAGACTAAATATAAAGGTTCTTAAAAGAAGTGGTTTTTTTTTGTGTTGCTACACTTTAAGTGAATCTTTTTCTAGCTTATTTGTCATGACTTATTCACTACATACTCGACATGGTCATCTTATCAAATCCGTTTGCATTCAATCATTGACTAGACTAATTTATTTGATCAAATTATTGCATCTACTTTATTATATATACTTGGACTACCTACTTTATTAGTTATATTTTGTTTGACTTGATCAATCATGAACTAGCATTATTAGTTGGCTTAGCCTAGCTATTCGCACATCTACGTGAACTCGTAATCCCACTTAATCTATTTAATTCGGCCCATCTTACCTCACAAACACGTCGTCTTATGGACGAGTATTCAATTAAAATTAAATCAAATTGAATTAATTATAATTTAATAAATTAGTTTTTTTTCAAATTAATCAAACCTATCAAATTTTTCAATAAATATCAAACAATCAAACATATCAGATAAATTGATCAAACTCCGAATTAACCGAATTTATTATTTTTAAAAGATTTATCGATTAATTAAGAATTTATAGATTCAAGTACTTAAAAAATTACAAATTTTTATATTTTAGTTTATTTTAAAATTAAAATCCAATTAAATTAATCAATATAACTGATTGGTTAGAATAAAATAAAATAAAATTCTGAAATAATATAATCAAAATTTTAAATTTGATTAATTTATTCAATTTAATTAAATTTTTATTCACCTTGATCTTCTATCTCACCCACTTAGATTTGTTGACCTATCCAATTCATCCATTTGTTCCAACAAGACCGTCAAATTTAATGTACTCAACCTCCTCGATCGAACAAATTATTAAATTCAAAATATTTTTTTTTAAAAAATAAATTGATTTATTCGGCTTGTTTGGCCCACTAAATTATTAAATTTAAAATATTTTTTAAAATAAAAATAGAATAATCTAAAAGTGATAGAAAACGTTCCTGTAACCATCTACTTGATCTCGTGTCTACAAGTAGTTAGATCTTTAAAAGTGACTTTTAAGAATTTCAGAATTGAAACTTTTAATATTGATGTAAATTTAAAAAATACATTAAAAAATAAAAAGAAAGATCAAAACGAACTGTCGATTGAACATTCGATTCAGGGTCACATTCGACTCATGGTTGATATAAAAAAAAAATACAATTCGATGCACAAAACTCCCGTTGATATTGGATTCGAAGAATCTATTGTATAATCACAAGCGACTTTAATTCGTCATTTTCACGTCACACAACATCATCAATTTTATCCTTGTAACTTGGTCATATAAAAAATCTACTAACGATAAAAAAACTAAATTATTAGTAGAGGAATTAATTAATGTCGCGTTCATGTCACGCTCCCGCAAGCATTGCACAATCATTAAAATGTACATTCTTGTCGTCGCTTAGTATGCAGATAAATAAGCACAAAGCACTGGAGTACTCATAAGAGTTGTTCAGTTTGCTAGCTCAATGGCTATCCATGGTTTTGTAGATTGGAAAGGAAAGCCTATCAACAAAAAACGACATGGTGGTGCACGAGCTGCCTCCTTCATCTGCAGTAAGTTTAATTCTAACTTTTCCTGCACTACAAGTAACTCTTCAGAATTCATGAATATATATTTATGTATACTGCAGCACAAACACTTTTGCTGCACTTTGCCTTCATCCCGATCTTGTTGAACTTGGTGACTTATTTGCATGGAACCATGAACGAGGACATTGCAAACTCTTCAACCATGGTCAATAACCTTGTTGGCGCAAGCAGTGCCTTCACTCTTTTGGGAGCCTTCATCTCTGACTCTTACATCACAAGATTTAAGACCATGCTCATATTTGGGCCTATTCAATTCATGGTAATTCTACAAGAAAATTTGAGTTTCCTTTGTTTATATCACTTGCAAATGCTTATAAAATTATTTATTGCTTTTAAAGCAGTGGTTTAAGTGAGTCATTCAGACTATTTCTCCTTGAAAAGAAACAATGGCTAGAACACAGTTTTTACAATTTTTTTCTTGATTTACTTTTTGTATTTATCGGATAAATATTGTCAACAAAGTGCATAATATGATACTATGATCAAACATACTTATGATTAATAAACTAATCTCCTAAGAAGTGCATGTGTCAGGTCGCCTTCCTAACTTGGACTACATGGCTTAACATATTTTTAATTGTCTACGAACGGCTACGGTTAACACTTTAGTTGAGAATGAACTAAAGCAATTGTGCAGTGGAAAAATAATTAATTATCATTTCAGATATCTAAATATTTATAATTTAATCTTTAATTACAGTATATTTTATAAAAAAAATTTTTTTCTAAATGAGACGTGAATATTAGGATGTTGAGCTTCTGGAATGCCCTCCGTGAGCACTTCTCAATTTATCCAGGCGACCACTGAATTGGTCGCCCGAGATTCAACGTTACTCAATCTCGTTAATCATTTTTTTAGTTGAGAATTAACTTGGAAGGGCTTAAATATGGAGGTCAGACAAAAGTAGTCATTGTTTGGTACCTACTTGTTGCGCAAAATGGAAACAACACCTCTCAACCTCTAAGATGAAGAGAGAAAGAGATCGCGCAGAACAACGAGGTAAAGACGCACAATAGAGAAAAAAAATATGAGGAAGAAGTNACTGGGGGCACAGAGGGATAACTCCTTCGGTCCGATCCTATCTGACTCAATAGAAAGCTATTATAGCCTATATGGGCCTTGACACGGAAACCCAATGGGCCTAAGCCTGCATGCCCCTTGTCCAGCGGGATCATCCAGATCACTAGCCACTTTCCCTGACTGAGCGCCAGGCTGCCGGGCCAGGCTACACGCAAGCTGGCCCGGGATCATAAGCATCCCCCTCAAGTCTAGTCGAAGGAGGTACGTAGTCCGACTGACTGGACCTCAAGTCTGGTCTGAGCCTGGCGCGCCCATCGGAAGGGTTGATCGTCATTTATTGCGACATTTCCAATGCGTCTGTATCCCGGTGCCTCGAGTATTATCCAAGTCTGATCGGATGGCTTCAGCTAGATCACACGTTTCATCCAATCGCTCATCAAACGACTGGCACTCCTCGCCTACTTCCTTAAAGCGGAACACCTCGCCTGCCCGCTTCTTCTTCACGCGTTCGAAACCGTCCCTGGTCCTCCGCCGCCTTAAGCATCATTAGGGTTGCGGCCTCGTCTTGACATTCCCTCGGCGACTCCTTCTCACCGGTTAGCCTCTCTCTTCTACCTTCTTCGATGGCCTCCTCTTCTTCGTCTCCATCTCCGCCCCAACCTTGGTACTCCACCCTGATTACGACCCTTACTACCCATGACCTTCTCCACATTCAATCGTGTTGATGCAGTCTGGCCCAGTTGCTGTTTTGGTGTTTGACAATGATTTAAGTTTGGTTGAATGAAATTTGGGTTAAGTCCAGGTGGATCTGGGAGATCGCACGCTGGCATGGAAAAGGTCCTAACTTGGAGGGTTGGGTGAAAAGTCATAGCTTGGAGGGCTAGGTGAAAAGTCCTAACTTGGAGGGTTAGGTGAAAAGTCCCAACTTGGAGGGTTAGGTGATTGGTTAAAATCCCGGTGAGTGAAGCCGGGTCCTGGTGAGTGAATCCAGGTGATGGAAATCCCGGTGAGTGAAGCCGGGTCCTGGTGAGTGAAGCCAGGTGGTGAAAATTTCGGTGAGTGAAGCTGGGTCCTGGTGAATGAACTCCAGGTGATGGAAATCCTGGTAAGTGAAGCTGGGTCCTGGTGAGTGAAGCCAGGTGAGGGAAATCCCGGTGAGTGAAGCTGGGTCCTGGTGAGTGAAGCCAGGTGAGGGAAATCCCGGTGAGTGAAGCCGGGTCCTAGTGAGTGAAGCCAGGTAATTGAAATCCTAGTGAGTGAAGCTAGGTTGAAATCCCGGTGAGTGAAGCCGGGTGACCGAAACCCTGGTGAGTGAAGCCAGGTCCTAGCTTGGAGGGCTAGGTTGAAGTCCCAGTGAGTGAAGCTGGGCATGGCACGAGTCAGAGAAGGGTTGGAGGCTTGTTCTCGTGACTTAGAGTGCATTTGGGCTTGCCTGGATCGGTCTGGTGACCGATCAGGGAAGTTGGCACGGTGCTCCTTCGTGGATCGGTTTGGTGACCGATCCAGCGATGACTGATCGGTCTGGTGACCGATCAGGGAGTATGCGTTTCACTCACTGAATGGCTCCTGATCGGTCTGGTGATCGATCAGGGAGCTCACAAGTGGGTTGAGTTCCCTTACTTATCAACTCCTGATCGGTCTGGTGACCGATCAGGATCACTGTGCAGATCGTTCTGGAGAACGATCCAGCATCGCAGGTTCCTCTCTATGATCGATCAGGACGGAGCCTGATTGGTCTAGAAGCAGCCTGATCGGTCTGGTGACCGATCAGGGCACAGCCTGATCGATCCGGTGACCGATCAAGAAGCATCCGGTGGGTTTTGGGAACCTTACTGCTCGACTCCTAATCAGTCTGGTGACCGATCAGGGATACTGTTCAGATCGGTCTAGAGAACGATCAAGTGTCGCGAGATTCTCCTTATGACCGATCAGGATGGAGCCTGATTGGTCTGGGAGCAGCCTGATAGGTCTGGTGACCGATCAGGCTGGAGCCTGATTGGTCTAGTGACCGATCAGGAGCAGAACTTTAATTCAAATACGCTGTCAGAAGCTCTGATCGCACTGTTTTCTCTGTCGATTCTCTGATACACTGCTGATATATGTTGATATGAGTTGCTAAGCTTCTATTGGAGTGTGCAGGCTTTACAGGGATGATTCAAACATTGGAGGAGAGTCAATGGGAGGCTTTCCTTGGAGCAGGTTTGGCTGTTTCCTTGTTTCAGGTCTCAACGGCGTCTGGAGAGCAGCTGGCAACTGACGGAGGCTCAGCTGGAGAGGGTCTTCAGTGGACTGACTGCTCAGGGAGTCAGGGGGTCAGGCTGTGGCTTCAGTGGATGTTGATGGAGAGCTTGATGATGGGAGCAGATGCTTAAGATGAGGCTGAAAGCAGAGGAGCGACAACGGGGAAAAACAGACAGGAACTTGAGGAGTTTGGCTGAGCTGTGCGTTGTGCTCTCTGTTGCTTTGTGCTTGAGCATTCTTGTTTCATCTTTGTGAGCTTCCCTTCTCGAGTGTCTCGTGTGCTTAATCTTGTATTCATCTACTGAGATAGCTTGTGGAGAGGTTACTCCATCGAGAAGGAGGCGCTTGCTATCCGGTGTTCTCCGGGGCTTGATCTGCCGACGATCAAGGGATCACCCACCTCACGGGCACGCCAAGGAGTAGAGGCAAGTTATCCCCGAACCTTGTACATCTCCGTCTTAGCGTTTGTTTGGTTTGAGTTTCTTTCTCTGCTTAGTTTCTTTGTTCTGCATTTGCTTCCGCTGCCTAACTCTGAAGTGCAGAATAGTTTTGAAAAGCTCAAGAAATTGTGATTGTCTATATTCACCCCCCCTCTATAGCCATCTCGTCACCAACAAGTGGTATAAGAGCTTGGGGCTCTGTTTACGGCTTAACATCCAAGATCTTACAACAAGATGGCTGGAAGAGAAGGAATGAGCACAAACTGACATCCATTCCTCGACGGCACTAATTTTTCATATTGGAAGTCAAGAATGGAGTTTTACTTGAAGACAAACAAGAGCTTGTGGTTCGCTGTCAAGGAAGGGTTTTCCCTTCCAAAGGATAATGAAGGAAAGGAGCTTGAGTTTTCCAAGTGGTCGCCTGAGCTAATCCGGAAGGGGGAAGCAAATGCCAAAGCTGTCGTGACCTTGCAATGTGGGATGACCAAAGAACAGCTAATCAAGGTTGGCCCCTTCACCTCTGCCAAAGATCTATAGAATAAACTTCTTGAGCTCCATGAAGGAACTCAAGACACCCGGACTGCCAAGAAGGATCTCCTTCACAGCCAACTCCAGAACTTGACAATGGGAGAAAGTGAAACTGTAAGTATGCTTCATTGTCGATTCAAAGAAGTATTGAATGGTCTCCACTCCATTGGTGAAAAGGTAGAAAATAGAGACCTAGTGAGGTGTGTACTCAAAGCCTTCCCTAGGAATACTTTGTGGTCATCCATGGTGGATGCCTACAAGGTTTCCAAGGACTTATCTTTTATTAAGTTAGAGGACTTATTTTGTGAGATGGAGCTACATGAGATCTCTAACCAAGGCCCCAAGGAGAAAGAGTTTGCTTTTGTGGCAGGAAACAACAGGAAGAAGAAGATTGACAAGGAGGAGGAGGACATCCACTGTCACGTGGCTCTAGTGGCACTACAAGAGTCAAAGGAGGAGAGTGATGAATCAAGTGACTCCTCAACCGCGCCTTCATCATCTTCGGATGATGAGGAGGTAATTTCTCCCGAGTTAGATAAGTGCTATAGAGCTATCGCATGTTTAACCAAATTGTTAAAGAAATCTAAGAATAAGGTTAAGTCATTGAAGTTGGAAGTAAAAGAATTAAAATCCTTTAAGGTTGAGGATATTAATGACTTCCATATTGAATCCCTTGAGAATGAGAATAAGATCTTGAAGGGTGAAATTGAAAATCTCAAGATTGTTCTTGAAAAATTTTCAACAAGCTCAAAACCCCTAGATATGATCTTGAACTCACAAAAAGCGATTTACAACAAGGTTGGCTTAGGTTACCAACATAAAGAATCAAGTTTCATGTCATTAATGTCAAGAACTCAATTTAGATCATCAAATGATTCTAGGGTTCAAAAGGTTAGGAAGAAAATGACTAAGGCATGGGTGCCAAAGTCATTAATTGTAGATGGTTTAGGTCCCAAAATTTAGGTACCTAAAACCTCAATATTTAGAATTGTATAAGCATCATTTGAGGGGGAGTATCTATCAACATTGGTTGTTGATAATTGATGCTCCCAACACATGGTCATTCCTAGTTAGGAATGTACTTACCATTTCCTCAAATTCACATGAATGACTTAGACTAACCCACAACTTGCTCTTGCCATGAATTGCTTAGGATAATTATTTTTTTTCATAGCAATTTATGTTTACTGCAGATGATAATTTATGAAATGTCTTATCTCAAGCCCAAGTATGCCATGAGTATATGTGTTATAACACATGAATGCATGTTTAAGAACAAGATGAACATATAGTTTGGGCTGATCATTATAAAAATCTCACAAGGCATCACCATGAGTTTTAAAATTCACTGTTTAACCTTCTATGACCTAGTGATTCCCTTGTATCAAACTAAGGTTTCTTGATATGATCATGCTTTGACACAAACATGTTTCGATACTCAAATTCATGCTTAGAGAGCACCATCATGTTTTGACTCAAATAGTGTTGTAGAACATGGATGCATGCTAAAGAACAAGTATAGACACATTGAAAATCTCACAATACATCATTAGACAAGAACATGAACTTAAGGTCTAGGTTCAGTGTTTTCTTGATGAATCAAAAGAATTGGCATGTATTCAAGGTCTTCACACTTAATGTTGCTTATGATGGTAAATGAACTTGAAAAAAAATTGGGAACTTGATCATGCCTTGATACTGGTATTATATAGGCATGTTTTGAAATTTAATCATATGTTGATCGCTTCCAAACTTATCATGTTTTCTGGAATCATGCTTTGAACTTTGTATTTATAAATTTTACTCTCAAGATATATTGGAGATGTTGCATGATTTGATAATATACATGATAGTTAAAGAGATGCAAATCATGTTGTTTCCTTTGGGTAGAGAAACATGAATATTGTTTAATGGAAGACTGTTAGGAGGTAAAACTGAGTGAATTAGAGTTTAGAAGTGTTTCAGAGTTTCTGAACTTTCAGAGTTTCTGAACTGTGGTCTGTATCAGACCTGATCGGTCCACCGACCGATCAGGACTCACCCTGATCGGTCTGGCGACCGATCAGGGATCACCCTGATCGGTCCTATGATCGATCAGATCAACTCTGATCAAGGAACTCCCAGATCGTTCCAATTTGATCCAAAAACCTCCTCAAACCAATCTCTTCTCATCGAATTATACCAGTTTAATTGATCATACTCCCTTAGTCATGCATGAGCCTATTTTGCTTTCGAAGTCTCCCTACTGCTAGCTACGACCCTGAAGAAAGGTTTCAGGCTAGAGCAGGTCGAGCTACGGGCGCGGGTTGCTTCTGCGTTAGCTGCTAGAGAAGGCACGACGGCAGAGGTTACCCCCGGCAACCCGACCCCGACCGCACAGGGGTCGGTTCCTACTGCTTCCAAGGCCGCTCCCTCCACAACTGTCCAACCACGCCTTTCTCCCCCTCGCCGACGAGCCTCCTCGCCCGCAGGGGGCCTGTGTCGCCCCTCTTCCAGTAAACACCTGGAGAAGAAGAAAAAGAGGGCGGCTCCCGACTCAGAAGCACACTCTGCTTCTCGGGGGAAGCAGGGGAAGAAAAAGAGAAAGAGAGCAGCTCTGGAGCCAGAGGCTCGCTCTGCTTCTTGGGACGTTATTCCGTACGTGGCCCCTACCGCGGACTTTCCGGCCGCCGTCCCCGTTGGAGATTCCTCGGTTTGCCTGCCGGCCATCTTTGGCGCCGTTGCCCCCACCCCCGAGGCCTTGGTAGATCCTTCTGTCAGCGTGTCACCTGTCAACCCTTCTGCCACTTCCCATACTTCTGACACCCTCATGTCTGACCCTTCTGGTGCCCCTTCCGCAGAGGGTCCGACGGAGGACCAAGTGATACATCTCTCGGTGCCCTCCCGGGCGAACCATCGCCTCGAAATGCCCTCGGGCGATCTGCCCGAGCACCACCAGGATCTGCGCTTGTACGGGTCTGTGGCCGTTCGCTATGCCCAAGGACTCGAGGAATCCTACTTTTGGGACTCCTGCAACAAAGCCGATGCCTTTTTCCTTAAGGCCACTCGGGTATGTACAGCCGGCTTAGGCCTTATACTGCATTTTTTCCCTTCTGGCTCTGTGGAATGACGTTTCTCTGGCAGTTTTTCGGAGATTGCCACGGTGTCTCTATGTCGCTCCTAGCCCAGGACTCGGCTCGGGATGAGGCCGAGAGGTAGGTGCAACGCTTGCGAACGCAGCTGGCGCACTCCGGATTAGTTGCTGATGAGCCTACCCTGAACCACCTACGAGAGGAGGTTCAAAAGCTGTAGGATCAGCTGGCTCGGTAGAGGGAACAACTCAAAGTGGCGCGCGGCTAGCTCGAGACGGCGCAGAAAACCACTTCCCAAGCAAACATCAGGCTTTCTACCCTGAAGCACGCCGAGCGAAAAGCGCGGGCCCTTCAAGCGGATGCCCAGGCCGAGTCAACCCGGGCGAAGTCTGACCTTCAGAAGGCATCAGCTGCTATTGAATCTCTTCGGGCCCAACTGGGCACCAAAGAGGCTGCTGCTTTGGCCCAGTCGCAAAGGATACTTGAGCTATCCGAGGAGCGCTCCTCCCAAGAGCAATTGCTGCATGCTCAAAAGGAGGAGCTTGAGCGGCTACGAAAGGAGAGGTCTGAGTGGGAAACCGTTCGTTCAGAGTTGGCAGAGCTACGCTCCCGCAGGGAGACCAAACAAGCCGAATGGGAAACAGCTAAGTCCAAGCTGATGACGCTCCGAGCCTACAAGGAGACTGAAGAGTCCCGACGGGAGCAATACAGGCTCGAGTGCATCAACGACTCTGCCCACAAGGCTGAAATTTCAAAACGGTTCATGGATGTCACGGAGCCGCAAGGGCTAAATATAGTCCGCCGACTTAGGTTTGGTGAGTATCTGTCTCCCAATGTGCCTCCCACGGCCGTGAACCTTGAGGACATGTGCGAGGACCTGCCCAACGTGACCGACGAGCCCTTCAAGTGAAGGTTAAACCGTTTGTATCTTTTGCTTCTCCTCATTGCCCTCTTGAGCGGGTGAAAGATTCGGAGTGATGTAGCATCCGCGCCTCGCTAACTGGAATCTCTTTATTTCCCTTTCAAAGTATTCAAGGCTTGTTTCCTTCGTGAGACTATTAACGATCACCAGGATTGCCGAATGAAGTATCTCAGTCGGGGTACTGCCTCCCTGCACAAATCGCTTGACCACTTGGTCGGGCTGGAAATCGGGAAACGTGGTTCGTCATGTTACCGGCCTAGCCCCAAAACCCAAGGACGGGAGGGAGCTTGCTCATTTATGAGAACCTCCGCGCGTCCGTCCCATCGGGGCGATTCGTATCTCAATCTCTGACGCCTGCTTTAATGAGTGACGGAACAGGGCTTGAACGACGTGATGTATCGGTCAGCGAAACGTCCGTCGCTAGTCATAAGCACCTTGGGCATCGAGCAGCCCTCTTTCATTTACTCTGGATCTACCACCTTTCCTTGCCTTCCTCTCGTGCGCCTGACCGTTCGATCATTCGGCTTACCGAGGTCCTTCGTGAACAGCTGCGATATGTTTCCTTCGCCTATATGTAGGCGCCCTCTGCCACATTTGCTTCCAGAGAAAACTCACGAGACCTAACTCTTTGTCCATCTTCCCTCATGTCTACCGACTCCTCTGAAGGAGTTTCTTCTCTAGGAGAACCATATGCTATTTCAGACGACTCGCAATCTTCTCCTTCGGAGGGGATTGACCAGGAATATTCTGAGATGATACTTCCTCCCCACTCACCCCTTTCGCCGCGTGAAGGTACTTCATGTAAGGGGAAAGAGCCAATGAAGACATGCTTCTCCCTCCGCAAGGGAGTCCCTGATACGAGTGGCTCTCCACTAAAAACCTATCCTCAGGCGCCTTGCTCGGCTAACTTTTCATCTCCATATAGCACTCCTGCTCTTCCCCGCAGAGCGAGGCGGGCCATGGTGCCAGTTTCTGTAGAACCTGCTGCCGCGGCATCTTCATCTGCCCGGGAGACCTCCCTTCCTGGGCACACTCCCCCTCCGCTCGGCCACGAGGTATCGCTTTCTCCAGCGCCTCCAGAGCTTGCCGCCCCTCGTTCGGCTTCCCTATCCGGGGCGTTCTCTTCTGCTACTCCCTTGAGGAGGGTTTGGAGGGGTATGCCAGCAAGGAGGGCGAAGGGAAGGGTTCGCCCTGTCCTTCGTGAAGGATCGATGTGGCGTGCAGAGGGGGGGGGGGGGTGAATGCACTTTCTTTTGATCGTTTGATCTCTACACAGATGTTAGCGCAGCGGAAATAATATGCAAAGACAATAACAATGCTAACAAAAACTCTTTTACTTAGTATCCACCCAGATGGGTGACTAATCCAAGGATCCACGTCGCGAGCACCACTTTTAACTATCGAAAAGTCTCCTTGAGGTGGAGAAACCTTTACAGCAAAAGCTTCCTCTTTACAGGTGTAGAAAAATGATGGAGGAAGCAAGAAATCACTCTACAATTTGGCAGCACTTCGTTACTGTACGGAACTGTACGGACACGTGTAACGAGGCCTCCTTTTATAGGTGAAAAGGATAGATTCGCAGTCTGTCTAGACTCGCACCAGTCGACTGGCCCGGCATTAAATGTCGGCCAACAGCTAGTTTTGGGGTATACCAGTCGACTGCCCCAAGGCCAGTCGACTGGTCCGAGGCTGCGAGCTCTCTGTGGGTTTTGGCAATCGACTGCCTCTGGGCCAGTCGACTGCCCTGCCTCCCAGCTCAGCTCCAGCCGCTCCGAACCTTCTCCTTCGCGTTTGCCTTTAGGTCTGCTCCCTTGGCTTGCCTCTTGAAGTCCTCTTCCTCTGGCTATTGTCCCTCGGATGCGCATACAAGCCTTCCCTTGGCTTGCCTCCATGCCACCCTTCACATGTGCCCTTTGAAGTCCACTTCCCAGCTTGCCCTTGGAGCTCTCCTCCCTCGGCTCTCGTCCCTCGGATAGGTCCACCAAGTGTGATTCTCCAAGTCCTGCAAACTCAATCACACAAATCAAATACAACATAACACTCTAACTTTAAACCTATTCACCCACTCATCAAAACCATGATCTTCCAATCATTCAAGGGTCGATTGCCTCAACAATCTCCCCCTTTTTGATGTGTGGCAATATGTTTAAGTTAGAGATAAATAACAGCAATAACAATAGCAAAAGATAGCAATTGAAACATTAAAAGACATAATAACCCTAAGAGGTAACCTCCCCCTTAACCTTTGTCCTCTCCACAGTTTCAATTCTATTCTCATTCCAAGTTAAACAACAACAATATGTTAAGAATGTAAGACATATCCGAACCTAAGAGGTACCTCCCCCTTAAACCATGTCTTCTCCAAGTTTTAACCTTTCAAGGTCTAAGTTAGACAAAATACCTAAAATCATCCATTTTAAGTCAAAATTAACTTAAAACACCCATTCTCCCCCTTTGACACCAGAAAATTCCAGAAAATTCCAAAAATTGTAAAATTTTGCGTACATGTTTGAAATGTTATACTCTATCAGGGAAAAATAATAAACCATATAAAATTTCAAACATGCACGTCTTTTGATAAAAACCCAAAAGTTTCGAAAAACACTACATTTTGTATCAACCATTGAAACCAATTTTGCAAATATGTGACTTTGAAAAGCATGACACAGTATGTAAAACATAAAATGGTTTTCAAGGTTTGAAAATGTCCAACTATGATCTTTGGCAAAGTGTCCATTGATTAACCACTTGCCCCCCATAGTTGGTCTAATTTTGATATTTTGATACTTTTAATGGTTCAACAATGTGCCACAAGCACAAGTGAGCCAAATGTATCACCCTAATGGATCAAGCACCCTTTTTCAAAGCTAATGTGTCCAAGTTCATTCTATACTTCCACAAAACACATTCCAAGGCCTCTTCTTAAGGATGTAAACTCCGATTCGGGAAGAGGCTTTGTAAAGATGTCGGCTAGGTTCGACTTTGATTCAACATAGTGTAATTCTATGTCTCCTCTTTCCACATGGTCTTTAATGAAGTGATGTTTCACTTCAATGTGCTTTGTTCTAGAATGGTGAACCGGATTTTTAGTTAGGTTGATCGTGCTTATATTATCACACAAGACTTTGACCTTGGTGTAATGTAGCTCATAGTCCTCTAAGGTGTGCATGATCCAAAGGAGTTGGGAAACACATCCACCCATTGCCACATATTCTGCTTCCGTTGTTGATAGGGCAACGCATGGTTGTTTCCTACTACTCCAACTAACTAAAGAAGACCCAAGGAATTGACACCCTCCACTTGTACTCTTCCTATCTAACTTGCAACCCGCATAGTCCGAGTCGGTATATCCAATTAGGTCAACATTTGGGGTTCTAGGATACCAAAGTCCAACATTTAGGGTTCTTTTCACATACCTTAGGATCCTTTTGACTACAATCAAATGGGACTCTTTGGCACAAGATTGGTACCTTGCACACATACCTACCGCAAAAAATATGTCGGGTCTACTAGCGGTTAGGTATAGGAGGCTACCAATCATGCTCCTATATTGTTTAGAGTCTACCATTTTGCCTTCAAGGTCACTATCCATTTTCATATTAGTTTCTATGGGTGTAGATGCTTCCTTAGCATTTCTAAACCAAATTTCTTTAGCATCTCCTTAGCATATTTGGTTTGAAATACATGTGTACCTTCATTAGTTTGCTTAACTTGAAGGCATAAGAAAAAGGTTAACTCTCCTACAAGACTCATCTCAAATTCATCTTCCATACACTTGATGAATTCTTGTAGGAAATCATTATTTGTTGACCCAAAAATGATATCGTCTACATAGACTTGGGCAACAAATATGTCCTTATCCTTAGATTTTAGGAATAATGTAGGGTCAATTGTTCCTCTCCTAAACCCCTTAGACACCAAAAATGAAGAAAGCCTTTCATACCAAGCCCGGGGAGCTTGTTTCAATCCATACAAGGCTTTTCTTAATTTGAATAAGTGTCTCGGATAGTTGGGATCCTCAAATCCGGGAGGTTGTTCTACATAAACCTCTTCCTTAATGATCCCATTAAGGAATGCCGACTTCACATCCATTTGGTGGAGTGTAAAACCCATGTGAGCGACATAGGCTAGTAGAATTCTAATTGATTCTAACCTAGCTACGGGGGCGTAGGTCTCATCATAATCTAATCCCTCAACTTGGTTAAACCCTCTTGCTACTAATCTAGCCTTGTTCCTAGTGATTTTACCTTGGTCATCTAGTTTGTTCCTAAAGACCCATTTTGTGGTTACAATGGTACAATCAGTGGGCCTAGGAACTAACTCCCAAACTTCACTCTTCTCAAATTGGTTTAGCTCTTCTTGCATGGCCAAAACCCAATCGGCATCTCCCAATGCTTCATCATTGGTCTTGGGTTCTAATTGGGAGATTAAAGCTATTTGACTAGTTTGATTCCTAAAGTAGGACCTAGTCCTTACTCCTTGAGTGACATCACCAACTATTTGGTCAATAGGGTGATCATGATGATGTCTCAAGGGTCTAGAGGTTGTAGGTTTATTTGCTCCTTCTTCCTCATCCTCTAGGGTACTTCTTACTCCCCCTTGATCATTGCCCTCCAAATTTAGGTCTTGAGTTCTTTGGGCAAGGGGTTGGACTTCTTCTATATCTTTATCAATGGAAGCCTTTCTAGGGTAAGTACTAGTGGTTTCATCAAATTTGACATTTGAGGACTCCTCAATCACTTTTGTCCTCTTGTTGTACACTCTATAACCCCTACTAGTCAATGAATACCCTACTAAGATTCCTTCATCGGCTTTTGACTCAAATTTTCTTAGGTCGTCTTTGGTGTTTAAGATGTAAACTTTACATCCAAAGACCCTAAAATAGTGGACTTGAGGTACCCTTCCATTCCAAAGTTCAAAGGGTGTTTTTCCTAAAAACCTATGTACCAACACCCGATTTTGGATATAGCAAGCGGTGTTAACCGCTTCGGCCCAAAAGTAGCTAGGAAGAGAGTATGCATTAAGCATAGTCCTAGCAGCTTCTTGTAGGGCTCGGTTTTTTCTCTCTACTACCCCATTTTGTTGAGGAGTCCTAGGGCATGAAAACTCATGCTTGTACCCATTTTCAACACAAAATTGTGTGAAGTTAGTGTTTTGGAACTCCCCACCATGGTCACTCCTAATTCGGTTTATTTTGGCATTTTTTTCGTTTTCTACCCTTTTACTAAAACCTATAAAGATATCTAGGGTATCATCCTTATGTTTCAAGAAGTAGACCCAAGTAAACCTAGAAAAGTCATCTACTATCACTAAGCAATACTTACTCCCTACAAGTGATTGAGTACTATGGCAATCAAATAAGTCTATATGTAAACGTTCTAGAGGCAAGGAAGTGGTAGTTAAAGTTTTACCTTTGTGTGATGCTTTGGATTGCTTACCCTCTTGGCATGCATCACACAACTTGTTCTTTTCGTACTTGATCATTGGGAGCCCCTTCACCAATTCTTCCTTGGCCACTCTTGCAATGCTCCTCATGTTGATGTGTCCAAGTCTCCGGTGTCATAACCACCCTTCTTCTTCTTTAGACATGAGACACTTAACAACATTGTTAGTAGCATAAGATAGATCAAGATAATACAAGTTTGTCTCTCTAAACCCTTCTAATATGATAGTGTTTGATTCACTTTGTCTTATTACACATTTCTTAGCATGAAATTCTACTCTAAAATCGGCATCACATAATTGGCTTACACTTAATAAATTAAACTTCATATCCTTAATTAAAAGTAACTTATGAATTGTAATAGTTGGAGATACCTCAATTGTGTCACTACCAATGATCCTTAACTTTCCACTGTTCCCAAAGGAGATCGTCCCTTCTCTTAGGTAGCTAATAGTGGTGAACTTGCTCACATCCCTGGTCATGTGTCTTGAGCATCCACTATCTACTATCCACAAGGTTGGGGCCTCCTTCACCTTTACCTAGACAACATAGAAAACATACTCTTTTGGTACCCATATCTTAGATCCATAAGCATCATTTAAAAATTTCTTAGGTACCCATGCCTTCTTTGTGGTTCCCCTAGCCTCTAATCTCCTAGATGCACCAACCCTACCAGTAAGTGAAACAAAGGCTACCTCCTTAGTCTTAGGCCTATAACCCAATCCTGCCTTGTTATATACCGCCCTTTGACTGTTAATGATCATATCAAGGTTACTTGATCCTACTTGGAATTTCCTAAGGGTCTTTGTGAGGTCATCTACTTGTTTTCTTAACTCCTTATTTTCATTTTCAATATGTGAAACATGTGAAGAGGTAGAGCTAGCATGCAAATCCTTAAATTTAATAGCCTCTACTCTAAGCATGGCAATTTGTTCCTTAAGATCCTTAATTTTACTTCTAGCCTTAGCTAAATCCATGTTAGTACTAGAGATAATTTTTACTATGGTAGAGGAGGGTAAGTGGTATACCTCACTTACCGAAGCTTCTGACTCTGATGATGATGAGGTGGAGGAGCTCTCATCTTCACTGCTTGAGCTTTGTTCATCGTCTGAAGAGTCTGAATCATCTTGTGCCATAAGAGCAAAGTGGGAGACTTGCTCTTCTTCTTCCTCTGAGGATGAGGGATCGTCCCAAGTCGCCTTGAGGTTCGTGGTACTCTTCTCCTTTCCCTTTGACTTCTTCATGTCATTCTTCTTCTTCTCTTCCTTCTTGTCCTCCCTCTTCTTCAACTGAGGACACTCGTTCTTCATATGTCCCTCTTGATGACAGTTGTAGCAGATTATCTCCTTGGCCTTACCCTTACCTTTGGCCCCTTTCCTAGCATATGATTTGTTAGAAAAACTTTTAAATGCTTTACGAAATTTCCTTACCATAAAGGCCTCTTGGTCACTGTCCATAGAGGCACTTGACTCCTCTGAGTCCGAGGATGATGAGTAGATCACCTTCTTCTTCTCCTTTCTCCTCTTCTTCTCCTTTTCTACAACAAAAGCAATACCTTTCTCTTTTGCTGAAATGTTAGCTTGCTCGTGTAGTTCAAATTCACAAAATAGATCGTCTAATTTAACTAAAGATAAGTCCCTCGATACCATGTAAGCATCAACCATGGATGCCCACAGGGTGGTTCTCGAGAAGACTTGTAAGACATACCTGACAATGTCCCGGTTTTCAATTTTCTCTCTAATTACATGGAGTTCGTTGATCACTTCCTTTACCCTTCCATGCAGCTGACTGACGGTCTCATTGCTCTTCATGGAGAGGGATTGCAGTTGGGCCACCAACAAGTCCTTCTTGGCTCTTTTGGACTCGTTTGACCCCTCGTTCAGTTCTACCAACTTGTCCCATAGCTCTTTGGCGCTCTTGAATGGCCCCACCTTGTTCAGTTGCTCCTTCGAGAGCCCGCACTGCAGTGTAGTGGTGGCCTTGGCATTTGACTGCGCCCTTTTCATCACTTCTTTAGACCATGTTCTCATAGGTGTAGGGTCTCCTCTTTCATCGACGGGCGCCTCGAAGCCATCTGCAACACTTATCCAAGTTTATATGTCATTCATAAGACAGTACTGTATTTTACCTTTCCAGTACGCGAAGTCGTTGCCGTCGAAGAATGGTGGTCGTGCGGTGGAGTATCCCTCTTGAAACGCCATTACAAATGTTCTAGTTGATTGTTAGATCTTCCAAAACGCACCGGCTCTGATACCAACTGAAGGATCGATGTGGCGTGCAGAGGGGGGGGGTGAATGCACTTTCTTTTGATCGTTTGATCTCTACACAGATGTTAGCGCAGCGGAAATAATATGCAAAGACAATAACAATGCTAACAAAAACTCTTTTACTTGGTATCCACCCAGATGGGTGACTAATCCAAGGATCCACGCCGCGAGCACCACTTTTCACTATCGAAAAGTCTCCTTGAGGTGGAGAAACCTTTACAGCAAAAGCTTCCTCTTTACAGGTGTAGAAAAATGATGGAGGAAGCAAGAAATCACTCTACAATTTGGCAGCACTTCGTTACTGTACGGAACTGTACGGACACGTGTAACGAGGCCTCCTTTTATAGGTGAAAAGGACAGATTCGCAGTCTGTCCAGACTCGCACCAGTCGACTGCCCCAAGGGTAGTCGACTGGCCCGGCATTAAATGTCGGCCAACGGTTAGCCGACGGCTAGTAAACAGCTAGCTAACGGCTAGTTTTGGGGTATACCAGTCGACTGCCCCAAGGTCAGTCGACTGGTCCGAGGCTGCGAGCTCTCTGTGGGTTTTGGCAGTCAACTGCCTCTGGGCCAGTCGACTGCCCTGCCTCCCAGCTCAGCTCCAGCCACTCCGAACCTTCTCCTTCGCGTTTGCCTTCAGGTCTGCTCCCTTGGCTCGCCTCTTGAAGTCCTCTTCCTCTGGCTATTGTCCCTCGGATGCGCACACAAGCCTTCCCTTGGCTTGCCTCCATGCCACCCTTCACATGTGCCCTTTGAAGTCTACTTCTCGGCTTGCCCTTGGAGCTCTCCTCTCTCGGCTCTCGTCCCTCGGATAGGTCCACCAAGTGTGATTCTCCAAGTCCTGCAAACTCAATCACACAAATCAAATACAACATAACACTCTAACTTTAAAACTATTCGCCCACTCATCAAAACCATGATCTTCCAATCATTCAACGGCCGATTGCCTCAACACATCGTCATTCAACTCGTCGTAGTTCTATATGCCGACCGGCTGCCCATGCTGGCTCGCCGAATGCTGGAGGGGGTATTATCATATGCCCCCTATCAAAGCAAAAGCTAGGCTGGGGAGGCTTATTGCTTGCAGGCTCCTTGCCCTTTTGCAAACTATGGGTCTCTGTGGGTGAGGATTCCACGGCTGGCTCTCCTGGGCCAGCCTCTCCATCGGTCGCCATGCCCACGGACACTAACTAACGACTCCAGCTCAAGTGGTGGTTTGGCTAGGAAGTCTGCAAACCTCTTCCATCCTTGCGTCTGGAAGCTCGACTCGGGCGCAAGCTCTTAGGCTCGACCCGCCAAACTTCAGCTTATGAAAGGTGTTGTTTTTATTTTCCTTTTCTTCAACGTCTGATTTTTGCCTTCTCTTGTGGATAGACCGTGCCATCCGCTTGAATTTCGGGGGAGTAGTCAGCGCTCCGAGTGCAACCTTTCAAAGCGCAACACCTCATCTCTATCTTGCAGGCCCCTCTGAAGGCCAAAGAGGCGGAGCTAACTGCTAGCACTGTGGAGCTCAGCGAGCTAAAGCAGAAGTACGAGGTTCAAACGTCCGTGCTGAAGGCCATCCAGCGACGCATTCGACACCTCAAGTGTTACCCTGACTCCTTGCTCCAGGGTCGGGCCCCGAAGAAGACCAGCCGAGCTCCGTGAGCTTGGGTCGGGCATTACTGAGACCCGATCGATTTTGTTCTGATTAGCCACAGAGAGACTAAGCCTCTACTTTGTAATTGCCCTGGATAATAAAATGCTACTTTTCCGTATATGTGTGATGTTTGTGAGTCAGTAATCCGAACGACGTTAATAACCTGTGCGAGGGCCTTCCTTACCTAAGTCTCACCCGCTTCCAATGCCATTAGGGGCGTGGTTCGAGGCAAGGAGAACACCCAAGTGTCGGTTGAGGCGTATAACCATTATCCGCGGCCATTTGCAACGTTATGGCCGGGCTGTAGATTTCAAGCGGTCTTGTCGCGCCTTGCGTCTTACGATTACGCTTGACCCTTGTAGCACCCGAGCCGGAGAGACGTTTACAGAGCGTTTCTTGCCTTTGAACTTCAAGAATTTTACCCCCTTGGTTGGTTAATAGGAGGGGAGCCTGGATTGCCCTGCGTTGGGTCAAGGACCGAGCGCGGGGGGGGGGGGGGGGGGGGGGGGGGGGGGGGGGGGGGAGATGGGAGTCCGGTCACCAACTCTGGCCGATTCGCAGGAGTGTGGGCAGTCACACGCCCGATCGGAGCCACTAAGCCAGATGGGGCATGGAAACTGGCGCGCTTGCAACTCAAGGCAAGAATTTGCAAGCGCGGTCGGGCAGAACTCAGGGAGTGTGGGACGCCACACCTTTCACCAAGCAGCCGAGTCGCGGGATAATAGCGCACACAGTCGGGCAGGACTCAGGGAGCGTGGGACGCCACGCGTCTTACTGAGCAGCCGATCTGCGGGAAAGCACACACGGTCAGGCAGGCTGAGCCGCGGGATAATAGTGCACATAGTCGGGCAGGACTCAGGGAGCGTGGGATGCCACGTGTCTTACTGAGCAGCCGAGCTGTGGGAAAGCACACACGGTCAGGCAGGCTGAGCCGCGGGATAATAGCGCACACAGTCAGGCAGGACTCAGGGAGCGTGGGACGCCACGCGTCTTACTGAGCAGCCGAGCTGCGGGAAAGTACACACGGTCTGGCAGGCTGAGCCGCGGGATAATAGCGCACACAGTCGGGCAGGACTCAGGGAACGTGGGATGCCACGCGTCTTACTGAGCAGCGGAGCTGCGGGAAAGCACACACGGTCAGGCAGGCTGAGCCACGGGATAATAGCGCACACAGTCGGGCAGGACTCAGGGAGCGTGGGACGTCACGCGTCTTACTGAGCAGCGGAGCTGCGGGAAAGCACACACGTTCAGGCAGGCTGAGCCGCAGGAGAATAGCGCACACAGTCGGGCAGGACTCAGGGAGCGTGGGACGCCACGCGTCTTACTGAGCAGCCGAGCTGTGGGAAAGCACACACGGTCAGGCAGGCTGAGCCGCGGGATAATAGCGCACACAGTCGGGCAGGACTCAGGGAGCGTGGGACGCCACGCGTCTTACTGAGCAGCCGAGCTGCGGGAAAGCACACACGGTCAGGCAGGCTGAGCCACGGGATAATAGTGCACACAGTCGGGCAGGACTCAGGGAGCGTGGCACGCCACGTGTCTTACTGAGCAGCCGAGCTATGGGAAAGCACACACGGTCAGGCAGGCTGAGCCGCGGGATAATAGCGCACACAGTCGGGCAGGACTCAGGGAGCGTGGGACGCCACGCGTCTTACTGAGCAGCCGAGCTGCGGGAAAGTACACACGGTCAGGCAGGCTGAGCCGCGGGATAATAGCGCACACAGTCGGGCAGGACTCAGGGAGCATGGGACGCGACGCGTCTTACTGAGCAGCCGAGCTGCGGGAAAGCACACATGGTCAGGCAGGCTGAGCCGCGGGATAATAGCGCACACAGTCGGGCAGGACTCAGGGAGCGTGGGACGCCACGCGTCTTACTGAGCAGCCGAGCTGTGGGAAAGCACACACGGTCAGGCAGGCTGAGCCTCGGGATAATAGTGCACACAGTCGGGCAGGACTCAGGGAGCGTGGGACACCACGTGTCTTACTGAGCAGCCGAGCTGTGGGAAAGCACACACGGTCAGGCAGGCTGAGCCGCGGGATAATAGCGCACACAGTCGGGCAGGACTCAGGGAGCATGGGACGTCACGCGTCTGACTGAGCAGCCGAGCTGCAGAAAGCACACACGGTCAGGCAGGCTGAGCCGCGGGATAATAGCGCACACAGTCGGGCAGGACTCAGGGAGCGTGGGACGCCACGCCTCTTACTGAGCAGCCGAGCTGCGGGAAAGCACACACGGTCAGGCGGGCTGAGCCACGGGATAATAGCGCACACAGTTGGGCAGGACTCAGGGAGCGTGGGACGCCACGTGTCTGACTGAGCAGCCGAGCTGCGGGAAAGCACACACGGTCAGGCAGGCTTTGCCGCGGGATAATAGCGCACACAGTCGGGCAGGACTCAAGGAGCGTGGGACGCCACGAGTCTTACTGAGCAGCCGAGCTGTGGGAAAGCACACACGGTCAAGCAGGCTGAGCCGCGGGATAATAGCGCACACAGTCGAGCAGGACCCAGGGAGCCTGGGACGCCACGCGTCTGACTGAGCAGCCGAGCTGCGGGAAAGCACACACGGTCGGGCAGGCTGAGCCGCGGGATAATAGCGCACACAGTCGGGCAGGACTCAGGGAGCGTGGGGGTAGACGTGGAGGCGGTGCTCTGCAACCTCCGGTCGGACGCCTTTTAGCTCCTTGACGGACGAGGCAAAGACGTCTTGATTGCGAACCAAGCACTCCAGTAGGGACTCCTTCAGTTCTTCTGGCAATCCCGAGGCAATCTTGACTCGGGATTCCTCCCGGTCGGGAAGGAGCTGCACCTCCTCCTTGTCTTCGTGCAGCTCGGACCAAGGGGAGGCTTGGACCATGTTGCAATCAGCGAAGGGGTGCGGGGCTTTGCGACTTTCTTCGTGAACATCGTTCATGTAGCATCTCCGGGCTACCTTCTGGTCACCCCTGACCTCACCTACCTAATCCCCGACCAGGAATTTGACCTTCAGGTAGAAGGTGGAGGCGACAACCCGGAACTCGTTGAGCGCAGGTCGGCCCAGTATGGCGTTGTAGGACGAAGGAGCGTCCACCACTAGAAAAGTGGACCACCGAGTCCTCTTCAACGGCTCCTCTCCCAGGGAGACGGCCAACCGAATCTGGCCGATGGGATGCACTGTATTCCCCGTGAAACCAAACAACGGGGTTGCCACCAGCTCCAGCTGGGACTTCTCGATCTGAAGCTGGTCAAATGCTCTCTTGTAGAGTATGTTGACCGAGCTGCCTGTGTCCACAATGGTGCGGTGGACCTGGTAATTAGCGATGACGGCGGTGATGACCAGCGCATCCTCGTGGGGGACTTCCAGCCCCTGAAGATCTTGGGGCCCAAAGCTAATTTGCGGCCCTTCGGCTTGGGCCAGACTAGTGCCAACCTGATAGATCTCTAGTCGGCGCACCTGGGCTTTCCGGTCCCGGTGGGAATCTCCTCCTGTCGGGCCGCCCGAGATGACATGCACACCTCCGCGAACGACGTTTTGCTGGTTGACCCGCTCTTCGTCCGTCTCCTCTTCCCCAGCTCAGTTCCCTTGAGGGAATAGATTCCGAGCGGTCGGGGGGTTTTCCCGCAGTTCCTCAGCCATCGGGTCGGCGTTCGGGCCGCCTAGGCCCGCTCCCCGTCCGGGAGGTGTTTGTCGTCCTCGTCCTCTGGGGGCTTGAGCCCGACCCCGACTAGCTTGTCGGCACTCCTCAGTGGCGTGCCCATGACTCCGGTGGTAGTTGCAGTATGACCTCCATCGGGCGGGAAGGCATCCCTGGGCCACCTGCTGTACGTGGCGCCTCTCCATGCTCGCAGGCTCGACGGGGCCTCGCGGACTACGAATGGGCCCTCCTGAGGGTCTGGCCTGCTGAACAGGAGGGGCAGGTGCTGGAGCCAGGGATTCCCGGCGCCGAGCTACTTGCGCTTCTTCGATATTAATGTACTTGTCGTCTTTACCCAGAAGACTGTCAAAGTCCTTTGGGGGTTTCCGAATCAGAGCACGAAAAAACTCTCCCTCCTGCAGGCCTTGGGAGAAGGCGCTAACCATCACTTCCTGAGTGGCAGTTGGCACATCCATTGCCAACTCGTTAAACCTCCGGATGTAAGACCTGAGTGTTTCTTTTGGCCCTTGCTTCAGGGCAAATAGGTTGAGACTTGTTTTGTGGTGTCTTCGACTGCTAGCGAAGTGCTGCATGAACACCTTTTTGAACTTCTCGAAGCTTGTGACCGACTCGTCGGGGAGTCGGTCGAACCACCTCTGGGCTGCGCCAGAGAGCGTGGTCAGGAAGGCCCGACACTTAACACCTTCCGGGTATTGTTGCAGCATAGCAGCACTCTCAAACTTCATCAAATGCTCCTCTAGATCCGTGGTCCCCACGTATTCAGGGACGGTGAAGAAACACAGGTGGTGAGGGACAGGGTCCTCCAAGATCCAAGGAGCGAAAGGGCTGCGTACCGTCGGGGCTGAAGTAGGATCAGCCGGAGCTCTTCCCCTATCCATCCGCCTTCCGCGTACCGGATTGGAAACGGAGGCCCCGGCGGACATCGAGTGAGCCTCGCCGACTTGCTCCCAAGGGCCAACCACCGGAGGGGGTGCGGGACCGCCCTCAGGCACAACAGGCCTGCCTTGCCCTCCCGAGATGCGACGTGCCACTGGCTTTGGGCCCTGAGGCCCTTGGCTAGCAGCTTGGGAGAGCCTTTGTGAAGCCCTCTGCTGAGCTCGCGTAGCCATGAGTACCTCGTACTCCCCTCGAGAGATATCCACGTTTACATCGTAAGGCTCCTCCATCTTCACTTCCGATCAGGCTGCTGGTGTCACTCCATCTAGCACCAAATTTGATCCTGTCGCGAAGTGAGTAGGACGCCCTTACAGCTGAACGAGTATCCGAGGAGGGGGAGGTCGCTGAAGTGGCGTGATGAGCTGGATCGCTTCCAACCTGCAAGACAGGGACCGTTAGAACCCACCGGGAAAAGTCCCTGGCCAGACACTCCGACGGTCAAGTCAGTATCCGACGATGGCGATGGAAAGCAATAGAACAGTAGCCTGATAAGCACCATTTTATTGATTATTTTAATTGCTAAAATCCATGTTTGACCCATGTTTTTATTGCTTAATTATGATTTTACCCTAGGTTTTGGAACTTTATCTTATTTTGGACTTAATTGCAAAATTACACATTTTTTGGATATTTGGCCACTAATTTTCTGATATATTTTTGTAGGCATGAAAGGATCCTGGACCTAGGGCATACTGGGCCAAACCTGAGTCGGATGTGAACCGGATCGAATTATCAAGCCTACGATTAATCCGGGCCGTCCGATTCAAGAGCGGCTAGATCTGAGCCATCCGGGACGATCTGAAGCAATCCGAGCTAGGATTAGGGTTGATCAAGCTCTATGATCAAGATCTGAAGGTTTCATCCCAATCAGAGCTAATCAACCGTTGGATCAAGCAAGGAGGGCTCTAGAGCGTCCATTCACAGATAGAGTTGATCTGGACCATCGTTGCATATCTGGAGGATCCGAGCTACCACAAGGCAGATCCTGACCCAGATCATCATCATAAAAGTTTGGCTCAAATCAGATGAAGATCTACCGTTGGATTTCATCAAATCAATCACAGCCGTCCATTATTTCCTATTTAATCAGAAACGCTGCCCAGCTTCTCCTCGTCGCGTTTCCTCGCCGTCTTCTTCGTTCTTCAGTTCTTCTCCATTTCTTAGCTAAATTTCATCATCCAAGGGGCGCGACCCCTCGATTTCGCCATTTGATCGTTATCTGAGTTCTTGGAAGATAGCTAGGATCGAAATTTCAGCTCAATTGGCATTAGAACAAGGGTGTTTGAGGGTTTCGGCATCTTTGCTACCCAATCGATTGTGTCTCGACCACAAGCCACCTCCGACCATTTGAGCTGCTTGTAGGGGTTCTCAGGTGAGCTCAGAGGGTTTTCAATTCACAACCGCAAGCCATCCATCGAGACAAGAGCGATTGGACTGGAATTTCTTCCAGCTGATTCAGTTGAGCAGAGTGATCGATTGAAGCTGTTATTCCACTGATTTGCTGTGCCTAGGGGTTCGAAGCCGGCTCTTGATTGACAACCAAGAAGATTTCGAGCTTAGGGAGAGTTGAGGAGTAGTTTAGATAGTTTAATTTCAGTTTCTTTTAGCTGTAAATTGCGTTTCTGTCTCGTTTCTTATTGTTTCTGAATTGCAGATTCGTTACTTTGTTTAATGCAATTGTTTTGCTTAATTTAGGTTTGGTTTCTGCTAGTTTAATATCTAGGGAATGATTGTAGTGGATAATTGCTTTTAATTATAGTTTAGTTGTTGCTTAATCCTTCAGTATCAGTTTTATCTCTGTTTTCAGCTTGCGTTTCAATTCAGCTGTAGCTGTGTATCAATTTGGTTTCTGCAATTATTACAAGTTCAGTTTGTTTATGTATTTCATCCCTGAAAATTGGATATCATGTGTAGTATGCTAAGGCAAAAGGTTTGAATTTACTTAGCATGTGAATCATTTCTGAATTGAGCATTACTTCTGAAATTTTGTTCAGTTTCCTGCATTAATGTTTCAGCTGTGTACCAGTCCTGATCTTGCGTATCAAATTCCTTTTCTGCAAAGTTATTTGCTTCTGAAGTTGAACCTTCATTGTTTACTTCACATCCACTTGTCTCACAGCAGTAGCTAGATTATTTTTGCACCCAACTGCAGCCGAATTACCCTCCCTTCATTTCTGAAAATGCAGCAATTCATTGCTGCAACTTTGCAGTTCTGAATTCTGCAGTTAGCTTCATTGAGCTGCGCAGCAGTTTGATTTTCACAGCTGCAAGGTTTGAGTGAATAACTTCTGAACCCGTACCAAGTTAACAGTGGCATGACTAAATTTCACCTGAACGCTAGACTAGAAAACTTGACCTAAGTTGTTTGGGTGGAATCTGAAATCACTTTGTTGCTGAAATTCTAATACAGAGTTTGTATTTTCTGCACATGTTGTTTATCAGATTTTTTTTGTATCAAGTGCTGTCTAGCTTCTGAGAATCTGATCTTACTTTGAATTGGTGCATTCAACTGAAGTTTGGACATGTTTGTTGCTGATCAGTTTCGAATTTTGAATTATGTTGGTTGCTGAAATTTCACAGTCCATATCTGCAATTTCTGCAGTTTTGGGTTTGTCCAGTCTTCAATGTCTTGATCGATCATTATTTTGAATGTTGAATGTCTGCACTTATCCCTGCGTATCACTGAGTTCACAGCTGTACTCTCCTAGCAGTAATCGATTCATCCAATTCTGAATTGGCAGCCTCACCATTGGCACAAAAGCATTGGTTTTGGCATAAATGTTTCCTTTGCGTGTCCACTATTTTTGGCTCTGATTTGTATCAAGACTAAGCCTGTTTTTAATGAATGTTCAAGCCTGAAAATCATCTCTTTCGCATTGGGTTGGTTCTGAATAGTATTTTCATCTCGGCACCTAAGTTTTATTTAGTGTGTATCAAGTTTTGGTGGCATGTATCTTGTATCAAGTCAAGCTTTGGCATTTATTTTGTATCAAGTTGTTTCGAAAATTATGGTTATAATGTTGCATCAGTTTTAATCATAATGGTTTCACTATTTGTTTCAATAACTTAGTACTTGGAGTGCGATTGATATAGAATTTCCAATTCTGAAATCCACTTGGGTTCGATTGAGTCACGATTGGTTGAGTCTTCCATTGTATTTATCTAGCTTAAGTTTGCTTCATTCAGTTATTCCTTTTCTTTGTGCTTTCATATCTGAATTGAACCCAAACCCAAATCTTTGTTTGAAACCCGAAAACACAAACGACACCTAAATACAAGCACGAATCAAACAAACCTTCAACTAGTCCCTGAGAAAAATACGACCTGTGGCCCCTATATTACATTTTCAGATTTTGATTGTAAAAAGGGTTCCAGCTTTCATTTATAAATTCTAAATCTGATGAGCCCATACATTTCGTGACAAAATTAATTAGTATATTTGGGCTTGTCAAATTTTTGGCGCCGTTGCCGGGGAAGCAACTAGTTGATTTGTTTGATTTTTGCTTGTATACTTTTTGATATATCATTGGGTTCTATTTTTTGTTGCTTATTCTTTTGTATACGGGTACTGCCATTTTTCTTGTTTGTTTTGTGACAGGGGTGCAAGGTTCAAAATGTTTTCATCCACTTATCAGCAGCCGTGCCCACACTTTCAGCAGACCCAGCAAGAATTCCAACAGCCCTATTCTAATTTCCAGCAACCAAATCAGTTTTTTCAGCCACAAATCAACCAATTTCAAATTCAACCAATCAGATTTCAGCAGCCAATTCAAGTTCAGCCCCAATTTCCAATCAGTTTTCAGCCAATTCAGCCACCAATTCAACAATTTCAGCAAATTCAGCATTTCAATTTCAGCAGCCTTTGAAATTTTCAGAAATAATCAATTTCACCTCAATTCCAGATTCACACAGCAATTTCACCATTCACAGATTCACCACCATTTCAGCCTACACAACCTTGAACCAGTTTTCACAGCCACAATCAATTTCAAGGCAGAATTTCAGCCTTCGGCACCAATTTTCAGACCAAATCAGAATTTCAGGCTACAACTCCAGCAAGTTTCCAAGAAATCAGCCTTTAATCAGCCTCAACAGCATGTTTCAACCAAATCAGCAAGCTCAAATTTTCAGCCACTTCATCTTCAAAATCAGTCAAAGCATGCAACAAGGAGGCTTGAGAATCTAATGAAATGAGCCAACAAAGATGGAGGAATTTTCAACAAGTTGACAATATCATCAAAGCAGCAAAGCTTCAAGACATCGAAAAGGCGTTGGACAATTCTAGTCATGAATCAGATACAGTTCAAGGTGACCCTAGTGCATGGCCAAGTCCTTCTTTAAGTAATCTTGCAATTTTAGAAGAAGAAGAAGAAGAATACATTAAAGTCTGGGCACCTAGAGCATGCATTCCTCCGGAGACTCCTACTCAAAATCCAATTCCAAATTTTTCAGCTCCAGAAGAAGAATTGAAGCTCCACAGGACCATTCTAGACTTTTATTTTCTGATGATAGCATTATTGATGGTCCTAATTTTTCTGACACTGTTGTTGCAGATATTACAGGAGAAGCATGCAGAGGAGATGATTCCATAGGTGTAGGGGATTGCACTAAGCCCCAGGGACCACCACAAGATTTAGAGAATGAACCAGAAAGTGTAGGGACTTGCATGGTGGAAGCAAGCACCCAAGGATCACCAGTTGATTGTCCACCAGAGTCTGAGGCTGAAGAGGAGCTTGAACATAACCAGGAGGAGACACAGATACATCTACTATTATAGACCCTTCAGGTATTATCCAGCACGCTCAGGTAAGTATTTCTCCCCTTTCTTCAGAAAAATGCAGTGAGGTACCTAGTGATGATTTATTGATTCTGATGATTTATTGATATACCTTGTGTAGAGATTGTTGTGAAAATCCAATAGAGGTACCAAACATTGATTTTATTGATCATCATGCATTACTTGACACATCCATTGTAAATATGAATAGTGAAATAATTTTAGAGGCACCCATAATTGATGTAGTTTTCTATGATGAATCTTTTGATACATCTTTTGTGGATATGGATAGTGAAAATTTTTTAGAAGTGCCTGAAATGGATGTTATTTATTTTGATGAATCTCTTGCTATTTCATATGCTGAGATTGAATGTGAAAAACTTATGGAGATACCTGATATTGATTTGATTGGCTGTGACACATTGCATGATACACCCTTGATGGAAAATAATTGTGAAATTTCTATTGATGAGCCTGAAATTGATTTCTTTATTTGTGATGAACTCCTGGATGCAAATTTTGTAGAAAATGATTTTGAAAATTTTATTGAGGCACCACAAATTGATTTAATTGGACATGATGCAGATTTGGATTTATTTCATGCAGAAACTGAACTTATATCATTTCTTTCTGACCCTGAACGCTTGAGAGAGGTATTACATGTTTTTGCAGGGTCCAGAAGACTTCAGGAGTGGGTGCTCCAACTGAACAGACTCCAGCCTCCTGGAAGGACTTCTGAAGGGCATCAAGAAGGAGGAGATGATCTGACTTTAATTAAAAGCACTCCATCCCTTGAATGGCTCTTGAACCTGAATCGCCTACGGCCACCAGAGCATTATTTTGTAAAGTTCAAGTGTGGGGGAGTCCTATTCTCCCAGCCACCCAGATCCTCCACTACCACGGTGGAGGCTACTTTGGATAGACTCCGCCCACCCGAATAAAGGGGAGTTTATTTTTCTTGCATTTTCTTTTATCGCATTTTTCATTTTTATGTTTTCTAGAGTAAATTGAATAAATAGACATTGTAAATACCATGTCTTTTCTTTTAGCACTTTTCTTGCATGAGTGGAAATAAATGTATTCCTCTAGGTTATTTCATGTCATTTAGAGCCTTTTGAAAAAAATTAAATTTGGTTGTTAAAACTTAGGATTTGAGCTAATGGATGAAATCTTGGATGCTTGAGTACAACTTTGCTTTAAATGCTTGATTGAGGAGTTGAGATGAATTATTTCTGCCTAGTGAGATTTAGCCGTATCTTTGTGATACACATATGTTATTGTGCTCTAGAACTTGCCTAGATTCTTTCAAAACCATATTTCAATGATTGGATCACATCTATAGAGCTAATCCATTTGTTTACCTTTACATTGCAATTTTGACAAAAATCATGTTCAATCCCTTTTTCTATACTTATTTCCTACGCTTACCCTCACTTTTCTATGGACTTGTTGTTTGAATTGTTTCTCAATGTTATTTTGCCCGAGACGGACAAAGATTTAAGTGTGGGGGAGTGACTAAAGTTTGGATGTATTCATGTCAAAAGAAAATTTTTTGCAAGTTGAAGCCAAAAGGTGCCAAGTGAGTTGAATTTGAATTTCGAAAATGAGCAAAGGATGGAAGCAAGTGGAGCATCTAGAGTCTTTATCATACTTTGAAGATCCAAGTATTAATAAAAAAAAAAAAAGAAAATGCAGCCGAGGAAAAGAAATCAGATTGGAAGTGCAGATTTTGAGCAAAACTTTTGTCAACTTGAGGCTGAATTTCATTTTTCAAAGCTGTCCACTACCATTTGCTCAACTACTCCTATATACTAATTGCTGTGAAGAAATCTGAGAATAACAAGAAAAAAAAATCTGTGCCAAGTGAGGAAAATGTGCCAAGGCTTCAAGTAGAGTTCATTTTTTTTATGAATCTTACACATGATTAGAGAGTGCCAGTTCTGAAATCAATTGACTGCTGTGAAAAGAAGAAAATTTCAGAAACCAACTAATGGAGAAACACATGAAGGCAGATGCAAAAACAGGAAATGGAAACTCCTTGGAAGCTCACGGCAGTTTGAATTGGAGCTAGTTCCTGGTCAGCAAGGTATCCAACTGAGCAGATTGAAACCAGGGATGAATTCAGCAATTGACTAAGAAAAAAAAAAGAAACAGAAAACAGCTGAAGCAGAAAAAATCAGAATGGAAAGTTTGAAAAAAAAACAAGCAGTTTATGCAAGAAGAAGCTGAAATTTGGTTTCCAATGCTGGAATCAAGGATTAAGTATTCTGCTGTTCTGAAGCTCACGGCAGCTCATGTAGATTGTAGATTGTCCACCATCATTCTAATGCAGCAGAAAAGAAAAAACAGATGGTAGTGCAGTTTTGAGCAAAATTGTGTCAACTTGGCTGAATTGGAATTTTCTGGGCTGTGAATCAGAGAATAAATTCGGAATGCATCAAAGAATGTTGAGTACATCACAGCTGATCAGAAACAAAATTGGAAGCTGAGACAAAAGCAAAAAGAAAAAAAAAAAACAGTTTGAGAAATGAGAAAAGAGAGAAACAAAAACAAAGTGGCATAAATGAAGACTTAGCAATTGAAATCATTGAAGTTCTCTAATCCGAATTAAAGATTAGTTCCACTACAATCTGATTTCTAGAGATAAAAGAAGAAGAGAAAAATTAAAAAGAGAAGAAGAAAGAAAGTTGGCACGAAATAGGAAAATGGCACATTAACCAAGAAAGGGTTTTTCATCCAATCAAAGGAATTTATTCAAGTTTCACTCCACCATACTTTGATATCATGGAGGACTGTCAAGAGGGGCAAAGCACATTGGAAAATTTTTGAGCAACCAAGTCTCCACTCCATCAATTTTTCCATTTCCTTTTTTTATTCCATTTCTCACCATTTTTCATGTTTTCCTTTGTTTTTATAGTTGTTGATCCTATCATGATTAATGGTGGAGATTAGATAATAAGCAAGCCTATGGTAGTGTAAGAATCATGTGTGTAAGAGTGAGCTCCACTTCCATCATCAACTTAGAACTTAAGGAGAGAGCCACCAAATTTCCTTGAAAGGCTAGTGATTTAAATTCATCTCAATGACTCATGATGGATGAAAAGGCTAAGTTGTTGATTTAAGGACAAGATACTAATCCATAGAGCTTAGATTTATGATGACTTGACAACCTTAGGTAATTTCTTTTCATTTGCTTCTAATTATGCTTAAGAAAGCCTAAGAGATACTTATTTAGTAGTTTCGCGAGACGCTCAAGGTTAAGTGTGGGGGAGTTGATAAGCACCATTTTATCGATTATTTTAATTGCTTAAATCCATGTTTGACCCATGTTTTTATTGCTTAATTATGATTTTACCCTAGGTTTTGGAACTTTATCTTATTTTGGACTTAATTGCAAAATTACATATTTTTTGGATTATTTGGCCACTAATTTTCTGATATATTTTTGTAGGCATGAAAGGATCCTGGACCTAGGGCATACTGGGCCAAACCTGAGTCGGATGTGAACCGGATCGAATTATCAAGCCTACGATTAATCCGGGCCGTCCGATTCAAGAGCGGCTAGATCTGAGCCATCCGGGACGATCTGAAGCAATCCGAGCTAGGATTAGGGTTGATCAAGCTCTATGATCAAGATCTGAAGGTTTCATCCCAATCAGAGCTAAATCAACCGTTGGATCAAGCAAGGAGGGCTCTAGAGCGTCCATTCACAGATAGAGTTGATCTGGACCATCCGTTGCATATCTGGAGGATCCGAGCTACCACAAGGCAGATCCTGACCCCAGATCATCATCATAAAAGTTTGGCTCAAATCAGATGAAGATCTACCGTTGGATTTCATCAAATCAATCACAGCCGTCCATTATTTCCTATTTAATCAGAAACGCTGCCCAGCTTCTCCTCGTCGCGTTTCCTCGCCGTCTTCTTCGTTCTTCAGTTCTTCTCCATTTCTTAGCTAAATTTCATCATCCAAGGGGCGCGACCCCTCGATTTCGCCATTTGATCGTTATCTGAGTTCTTGGAAGATAGCTAGGATCAAAATTTCAGCTCAATTGGCATTAGAACAAGGGTGTTTGAGGGTTTCGGCATCTTTGCTACCCAATCAATTGTGTCTCGACCACAAGCCACCTCCGACCATTTGAGCTGCTTGTAGGGGTTCTCAGGTGAGCTCAGAGGGTTTTCAATTCACAATCGCAAGCCATCCATCGAGACAAGAGCGATTGGACTGGAATTTCTTCCAGCTGATTCAGTTGAGCAGAGTGATCGATTGAAGCTGTTATTCCACTGATTTGCTGTGCCTAGGGGTTCGAAGCCGGCTCTTGATTGACAACCAAGAAGATTTCGAGCTTAGGGAGAGTTGAGGAGTAGTTTAGATAGTTTAATTTCAGTTTCTTTTAGCTGTAAATTGCGTTTCTGTCTCGTTTCTTATTGTTTCTGAATTGCAGATTCGTTACTTTGTTTAATGCAATTGTTTTGCTTAATTTAGGTTTGGTTTCTGCTAGTTTAATATCTAGGGAATGATTGTAGTGGATAATTGCTTTTAATTATAGTTTAGTTGTTGCTTAATCCTTCAGTATCAGTTTTATCTCTGTTTTCAGCTTGCGTTTCAATTCAGCTGTAGCTGTGTATCAATTTGGTTTCTGCAATTATTACAAGTTCAGTTTGTTTATGTATTTCATCCCTGAAAATTGGATATCATGTGTAGTATGCTAAGGCAAAAGGTTTGAATTTACTTAGCATGTGAATCATTTCTGAATTGAGCATTACTTCTGAAATTTTGTTCAGTTTCCTGCATTAATGTTTCAGCTGTGTACCAGTCCTGATCTTGCGTATCAAATTCCTTTTCTGCAAAGTTATTTGCTTCTGAAGTTGAACCTTCATTGTTTACTTCACATCCACTTGTCTCACAGCAGTAGCTAGATTATTTTTGCACCCAACTGCAGCCGAATTACCCTCCCTTCATTTCTGAAAATGCAGCAATTCATTGCTGCAACTTTGCAGTTCTAAATTCTGCAGTTAGCTTCATTGAGCTGCGCAGCAGTTTGATTTTCACAGCTGCAAGGTTTGAGTGAATAACTTCTGAACCCGTACCAAGTTAACAGTGGCATGACTAAATTTCACCTGAACGCTAGACTAGAAAACTTGACCTAAGTTGTTTGGGTGGAATCTGAAATCACTTTGTTGCTGAAATTCTAATACAGAGTTTGTATTTTCTGCACATGTTGTTTATCAGATTTTTTTTGTATCAAGTGCTGTCTAGCTTCTGAGAATCTGATCTTACTTTGAATTGGTGCATTCAACTGAAGTTTGGACATGTTTGTTGCTGATCAGTTTCGAATTTTGAATTATGTTGGTTGCTGAAATTTCACAGTCCATATCTGCAATTTCTACAGTTTTGGGTTTGTCCAGTCTTCAATGTCTTGATCGATCATTATTTTAAATGTTGAATGTCTGCACTTATCCCTGCGTATCACTGAGTTCACAGCTGTACTCTCCTAGCAGTAATCGATTCATCCAATTCTGAATTGGCAGCCTCACCATTGGCACAAAAGCATTGGTTTTGGCATAAATGTTTCCTTTGCGTGTCCACTATTTTTGGCTCTGATTTGTATCAAGACTAAGCCTGTTTTTAATGAATGTTCAAGCCTGAAAATCATCTCTTTCGCATTGGGTTGGTTCTGAATAGTATTTTCATCTCGGCACCTAAGTTTTATATAGTGTGTATCAAGTTTTGGTGGCATGTATCTTGTATCAAGTCAAGCTTTGGCATTTATTTTGTATCAAGTTGTTTTGAAAATTATGGTTATAATGTTGCATCAGTTTTAATCATAATGGTTTCACTATTTGTTTCAATAACTTAGTACTTGGAGTGCGATTGATATAGAATTTCCAATTCTGAAATCCACTTGGGTTCGATTGAGTCACGATTGGTTGAGTCTTCCATTGTATTTATCTAGCTTAAGTTTGCTTCATTCAGTTATTCCTTTTCTTTGTGCTTTCATATCTGAATTGAACCCAAACCCAAATCTTTGTTTGAAACCCGAAAACACAAACGACACCTAAATACAAGCACGAATCAAACAAACCTTCAACTAGTCCCTGAGAAAAATACGACCTGTGGCCCCTATATTACATTTTCAGATTTTGATTGTAAAAAGGGTTCCAGCTTTCATTTATAAATTCTAAATCTGATGAGCCCATACATTTCGTGACAAAATTAATTAGTATATTTGGGCTTGTCAGTTCCCAACCCCCCAGGGTCAGTACGTCCAAGGCCTATGTACTCGGCGTTGAGTCCACTAATAGTCTCCTTTCCGGAATTTCCGGAGGCGGAGAAACCCGTCTTACAGTGTAGAAGTTACAAAGACAAGTATTGAAAAATAAGTACAGTAACTTTAAAAGCAAACCGATCACAGAAAGTGAAGCTCGGCCGATCTGGACCTCCGAAGTGCCGCGCACTTCCTCCTGGAGCCTCCCGGTCGTAGAACCTCGTCTTTAGCGCGTTGTCATCGGTCGGAATGAATAGAATCGTAGTTAGGAAGTGTGTTCGAAGAAGAGGGGTCGAAGCCCCTTTTATAGCCCTCCTGGGGGCGCCCTGGTCGACGGGGGCGCCCCGGAAGACTCGGTCAACTCTTATCCTTGCGCCTACCTCGCCGTAGGTGATAAGAACTTTGACTAGGGCGCCCCGGATGACTCGGGCGCCTCCTTGAGGGCTTATCCTGTGTTCTGGCTTCGAAACAGCAAAACAACTACTAATTAGGGCGCCCCGGACGCTCCGGGCGCCCCGGACGCTCCGGGCGCCCCGGTTGACACCTGTTCTGCAAACACACGTTTGCTGCATGTATAGTACTGCCTGGGGGCGCCCCGGACGCTCCGGGCACCCTCACGGACACCTGTTCTGCACACACACACAAGTGCACATCTTCTGCACTGGTTGGGGCGCCCCCCATGCTGGGGGCGCCCTGGCTGCTGGTTTTCAGCCTTCTACATTTGCTTGCTTTGTCTTCTTCTCTTGGTACCTGCAAGATATATATATGCAAAGCAAGTATACATGAAATATTAATCTTACGAACTTGGTTCGGACTTCGGATTGACACGCAATCCTAGGTCGAACCGACGCAAACTCTTACCCCCGAGAAAGCGCCTTTCACCTACTCCTTTCAGGAGATGGTTGCCGCCCGGTCCTTCGGGTGGACTTTTGCCTAGCCGCCCTTCGCTAGGTCTTGGATACCAAGCATCCCTTCGCTTGGTGCCTAGCAGCCCTTCGCTAGGTCTTGTTTCCCTGACAGCCCTTCGTCAGGTGCCCAGCAGCCCTTCGCTAGGACTTGTTCCCCTGACAACCCTTCGTCAGGTGCCTAGCAGCCCTTCGCTAGGACTTATTTTCCTGACAGCCCTTCGTCAGGTGCCTAGCAGCCCTTTGCTAGGACTTGTTCCCCTGACAACCCTTCGTCAGGTGCCTAGCAGCCCTTCGCTAGGACTTATTTTCCTGACAGCCCTTCGTCAGGTGCCTAGCAGCCCTTCGCTAGGTCTTTTCTTTCTGGCAACCCTTCGCCAGAGCCTAGCAGCCCTTCGCTAGGTCTTTTTCATTCTGGCAGCCCTTCGCCAGAGCCTAGCAGCCCTTCGCTAGGTCTTAGGGTTTCCATGCCTAGCTTAACTAGGACTTTTCTCAGGCTTAGGTTACTTCTCCTTCGCTCCCCTTTGTCTGTTCAACATATTACTGACTTAAGTACATTGTCAAACATTAAAACACATAAAGGAGAACATCATTGATGCAACTTGCACCAACAGATTTCTCGCTACCAGTCGACTGCCCCCAGGGTAGTCGACTGGTGCCAGCTAAAGCAGTCGACTGGTCCCAGGCTGAGACCTTTCTGTGAGTTCCCTCAGTCGACTGCCCCTAGGCCAGTCGACTGGTCTACTTACCCACCTAAGGTTACCCTTCCTGAGTACATTCCACTCCGCACTCAACCCCTAGGATTTCCCGAGTACAATCACTCTTCACTCGTACTCTCACGACTCGACTGACTCCTCCTCTGTAGCCTCGACTGTTGCCTTCGCGCCCTCTTCATCTTTGACCCTCATCCCTCGGATGCGCACGCAAGCCTCCAGCTTGCACCCATGCCACCCTTCATGTACGCCTCGAAGTCCGCGCCCATCAGCTCATCGTCCCTGCACTCCAAGGTCCCTCAGATGCGCACACAAGCCTCCAGCTTGCCTCCATGCCATCCTTCACCGTACTGAGGCCGTCCAGTCAAGTCCATATGCGTACCTGTATAACCTGCACACTCAACATACGCATATCAAATACACAAGGGCAAACCTAACTTAAACCCTTTGCCCAAACATCAAAACCTATGGTCACTCCGAACCATCTTAGGGTCGATTGCTCCAACAGGATTTGGCTGGCCAAAGAGGGTCCCCACCCTCTTTGGTTTGGCTGGCCATAATGAGGAGGGAAACCAAATTATTTGGTTTAAATTATAGAATAAATCAAACGCGATTTGTTTTAAAAAATTATGGATAAAGAAATTTATATAAAGAAATTTATATAAAGAGATTTATTTTCATGGAAAATAAAATAAACCTTGGATTGATTTATTTTATTTTATAAAATTAATTATGAATTGATTTTTCCATGATATGAAAAATTTATTCTGTTAAAAGGAGACTTGGCGATAAAGAGACCACTATATAAAGGTACAAAGGCAAGGCTTGGAAATTAATTCAAGAGATCAAGGATTCTTGCCTAGCCTCTCTTCCTCTCCTTCTCTCCCTCTCCCTCCTCTAGTTGGCGCTGGCCCTAGAGGGCTCCCCTAGGGTTGCCGTGAGCCACCTCCACCAAGAAGGTGCCGAAGAAGAAGAAGAAGCGGGTCGCGACTCCTTCCTTCCTCCCAGAATCTTGATTCCGTTTTTCGTTTGGTGGTTAGTTTTCCATCTCTCTCTCTCTTGATATTCTAATCATGCCTTTGGAGAATCTAGTTGTTCTTGTCGGCATGAAACTCGTGGCTTTGCGAAGTCATCCCGAAGAGAACTCGGCGTGGACGCGAATAGAGGCGGAGCTTCCAAGGGACGCTACGGTTGGATCTCGTCCCTTTCTACGAGTTACGCGAGGTATTAAGTAAATTAGTTTACTTTCTGCAAAATTTTAAATGTACGATCATATCTCCACAACATAAGGTTGCATGCTAGATACGTGGTTAAAATAATTTGAGAAATTATTTATGCTAAATCTTCCGCTGCACGTAATTAAATTTTAAAATTACGAACCCGTATCCATGTCAACATGCACCCGGTCCCAACAAGTTGAAGAGTCTTCTGATGTTGTCTTTGAAGAAATTCCAAAAGTCAATGGTCATCCAGAAGTTGAAGTCCAATTCGAACTTAGGAGACTAAGTTTGAATGAGAGTCCAAATGGTGTTGATGGTGATGAGTCTGATGGCGGTGAGCCTAGACAATCCATAGATCAGCCGGATCCTGAGGCTGAGCTTGTGTCTAGTGAACCCATTCAAGAAGCACCACCAACACCTAGGCAAACTAGATTAGCCTCTAGTCATCCCCAAGACCAAATTGTTGGAGATATCCATCATGGGGTTAGGACTAGATCATTTTTTCGGAATGAGGCTAATGAAGTTGCTCTAATTTCCGAAATTGAACCTAGAAAAATTGATGAAGCATTAAATGATCCCGATTGGATCATTGCAATGCAAGATGAACTAGGTCAATTCGAAAGAAGTCAAGTTTGGGACTTAGTCCCTAGACCTAAGAAGACCACCATCATTGGAACCAAATGGGTCTTCAAGAATAAATTAAATCATAAGGGAGAAATCATTAGAAATAAGGCACGCTTAGTAGCCAAGGGCTATAGTCAAGTTGAAGGCCTTGATTATGATGAGACTTATGCTCCCGTGGCACGATTAGAGACCATCCGATTGATGCTTGCATTTGCAGCACATCGAGGTTTCAAGTTATATCAAATGGATGTCAAATTGGCCTTTCTAAATGGTCTAATTAGAGAAGAGGTCTATGTCGAACAACCTCCGGGGTTTGAGAGTATCGAATTTCCAAACCACGTGTTCAAGCTCAAAAGGCACTTTATGGCCTTAAACAAGCACCCCGAGCTTGGTACGAGCGGTTGTCGACGTTTTTAATTGAAAAAGGCTTTGTAAGAGGCCAAATAGACCCTACACTATTTCTACGCAGAGATGGTAACAATATTTTTGTAGCCCAAGTATATGTCGATGACATAATTTGTGGCTCAAATAACAAGGGCTATTTAAATGAATTCATTGGACATATGGAAAGTGAATTTGAAATGAGTCTAGTGGGAGAGTTGACTTTCTTCCTTGGACTTGAAATCAAACAAACCCGAGATGGGATCCATGTGCACCAATCGAAATACACACAAGAAATGCTCCATAAATTCAATATGAGTGATTCAAAAGAGGTAACCACTCCCATGGCTACAAACACAAGATTAGATAATGATGAGAGTGGTAAACTTGTTGATTTGACTCAATATCGGAGCATGATAGGTAGTTTGCTATAACTCACAGCTAGTCGACCTGATATTCTTTTCGCTGTGGGTATGTGCGCAAGGTATCAAGTTTGTACCAAGGAATCTCATTTAATCGATGTTAAGAGGATTTTGAGATATCTTAAAGGCACAATAGGAGTCGGTCTTTGGTACCTCGTACCGAATCATTTGATTTGATTGGCTATACTGATTCCGACTACGCTGGATGTAAGTTGGATCGGAAAAGCACAAGTGGGGGTTGCCAATTTCTAGGATCATCTTTAGTTAGTTGGTCAAGTCGGAAGCAACATTGTGTTGCTCTCTCCACGACCGAGGCAGAATATATCGCCATGGGAGAGAGCGTATCACAATTGTTGTGGATGATTCACACTCTAGAAGACTATGGATTAAGTTACAAAAGTGTGCAAGTGTTGTGTGACAACATTAGCACAATCAATCTAACCAAGAATCCAGTCCATCATTCTAGGACCAAACATATTGAAGTGCGTCACCACTTCATTAGGGATCATGTTGCTAGGGGAGATATTGTACTCTCACATGTAGAGTCCAAGTCAAACCTTACTGACATTTTCACTAAACCACTCCCCGAAAATGAGTTTAGCTTCTTAAGAAGGGAGTTGGGAATGTGTCGCGCTTCATAGTTTTAAGAATGCTCTCAAAACCCTTCATGATGAGTTCTAATTGCTGGGATACAATTGGGTAACTTTGGGGACATCTCACACAAACTATAAGGTTTCCCAAAACATTTTTGTTTGCTAGAAATGGAGTGAGATGTTAGGATCAACTCCATTTCTTAAAATGTCAATGCATCCCTTGAGAAATTAAGTTGACGAGATAAAGATCACTTCGGTGACCAAGTATGGGGAAAACCAATGCATAACACATGTGTATTTGGCTCCATGATCATTCTTGGACATTCCAATCAAGGAAACTTGATTGGGAACCTGAATTTGGCACAATATTGATTGAAATTGTTTGAATGATTGTTGATTGAGTTTGACTCCACTTGAGTGGAGCAAAGTGATTGTTGAATCTATAAGGACCTTTGATCCTTGTTTAGGGATCAATTATAGTCAAGGAATCACTTCCAAGATCAATATTCTTCATCAGATTCCTTCAAAAATCGTGTGAAAGTCTGAAACTGAAAGTTTCAGATCGTATCAGGGAATATCAGGAACCCTGATCGATCACTAGATCGATCAGGAGTATGCCTGACCGGTCCCAGGACCGATCTGGCTCCCTCCTGCGTTGATCGGTCCACAGACCGATCAGAGGGGTCGGCAAAACTTTGCTGATTTTTGTCCAACCATTCTATGCTAGCCTGGATCGGTCCCCGGACCGATCTGGAACCCTATCATGATCGGTCCACAGACCGATCAGGGGGCTCCCCGAATATCATCCGACCCTACTGTTCGCCTCCTGATCGGTCGCCTGACCGATCAGGACCAGGCCAGTCCGATCAGGCAGAAGCCTGATCGGTCTGGACGCTCTCAAATCGAACGGTGATCAGTTCAATCGTATTAAAGTCTGGTTGGTGGACCGATCCACCAACCGATTAACTCCTCCAAAACCTCTCATTGCCGAACCCTAGCGCCGAAAACTCCCTCTTGCGCCTCTTCAACCTGCGTGAGAGCCTTCCTTGAGTCTCCTTCTTCCTCCTCCGAGTGAGCTGTTGTGCACGTGCGTGCGATCCAGAGAAGGGTTCCTACGAACTCTTCCTTCTTCCTGCGAGTTTCTCTCTCGGTGAAGGATCTTGCGTTCATCTCTTGCGCCGAGAGCTTCCCCTGCACAAGCCTTGTCTTCCAGATTTCAAGATCTCGATCACACATCGTGAATGACACCTAAGTAAGCATTTTTGGTTAATTTCCTTTTCGGTCAATTCATGAATTGTGTTTTTGGGGCTAACCATGTTTTGGTATTGTGCCGTGATTTCCTGTTTTGGCCGTGACCCATTTTTGCCATGTCCTACCTTTGATCAATTCTACCTTATGCTTACTTGATTAATTCTCCTGTGATTGAATCTTAGGTCTTTGATTAACCTATGTTCATGTGATCAATTCCACTTGATTATCCTACATCATGATTAACTCTCGTATTGATTTTGTGATCTTTTGATCTTGTGTTCTGGTACACTTGATTATTCTATACTATGATCAACTCTATCAATCCATTAGAAAATCATCTAAGGGAAAGGCAGTGGAGGAAAGTTCAAAGGGCAAAGGCCCTTCATCATCCACACCTCCTTCGGGACCTCCTCCACCTCCACACACTAGGTTGCAAAACATTCATTATGCTCTAAATTTTCTGTGCACAACTTCAAATGATGCCATGCGAGCTGTGGATCAAACCTTTGTCTACGAACATTATCCACAGTTCGGCAAGTTATTGAGCATTATAATCTTCAATCCTTTGTACCCTTGGAGAGGACTATCAACTTGATTTGGTCTCTGAATTCTATAATCCAACATGGTCAGTGGGGGGGTCGGGATGGACCCATGTTGCCAAGGACCTTATTTTATGACATCTTCCGGACTTCTGGCTATCGCCGGTCAAACCTGATTTTCTCTCTCCAGCTCCTGCCTCTTTGGCCCTTTGCGGAGCCACCCCTCCATTACAGTATTTTCTGGCCATCCCAGGCCAAGGGGTTGGTGAGGGCACCCGATTTTCCCATATTTTCTGCTTTTCGTCTTTCTCCCATTGAGTACGTTTTGTTTAAGATCATCACGAATTGTCTCCTCCCGACTACTTCAAAACGTCTAGATGAAATTCACCCGTTCCACTGCTTGATGTTCTACGGGATGCATCAGCAGTTAGACTTTGACCCAGTGGCTTCAATCTATTTCTCCATCATTGTCCACAGTCAGATGTATGGCCAGACAGTCTATATGACATTTGGCCACATCATCACTGCCTGACTGGAGTCGGTTGGCATTGACATTTCACAGGGCCGCATTATGCCCATGGTTTGACAGGACTGCCGTCTGGATCGTCGCATGCTCGCTCAATCTGATATTGTTGTCGGGCCGCAGGGACTAAGGTGGAAGAATCGGTGGCATGTGGGGGAGTTACCAGGAGCAGTCCCTGATCAGGAGCCATCTACTGGTGCTGAGGATTATGATGAGTGCGTTCCTGATCTACGCTGGCAGGTTGCGGAGTTAGAGCAGTTGATGCAGCGCGAGCTACATATTTCCGAGCTCTGGCACCAGGAGGTCAGCTCGGAGTTTCAGTCTTTCAATCGCCGACTCGACGCTCTCGCATCCGATGTCTCTGAGATCAGCTCACTACAGGACACATGGTATGAGGAGTGGTATCATCATACGTTTTCTGGTGGTGCGTCTCCCAGTATCCCTCCGCCAGAAGGGGTTATCTATATTGATGATTCTTCAGACGATGACCAAGCGGAGGATTGATGACATTGACTGTTTTGATGAGTGTCATATTTGGTTGTGCTCAGTTATTTTGAGGTGTCTTGACCTTGATGATGCATCTGATATTTTGCATGTATTCTATATTTGCCTTACCATATTTTAGGATGTTGGCATATATGTGTTCACATGATTACTATCTGTCTATCTATCTCATTCTACATTGCTATATTGATGCTTATGATGTCATGTCCATACGATACATATGCTTGTTTTGCCATGACTTATCTTTGTCATATGTGTTCGTATGTGTTTCTAAAATCAATCATATCTTTGTTGCTTTGGGATACCCCTAGGGTTGAGGGGGAGTATGGTTAAACTTAACAGCCCCTCCAGACCCTTTTTTCGGTGTTCGACAAAGGGGGAGAGTGTGGTTGATTAAGTTTAGGATGATTATGTTGTAGGGGGAGGATCCTGATTCCCCTATGATTCTGAATTTGAGAAAATTGATTGAGAATCCCTAAACTTAAATCGGGTTGTCAAACAACAAAAAGGGGGAGATTGTTGATGCAGTCTGACCCTGATTGTTGTTTTGGTGTTGACACCGATTTTAGTTTAGGTTGATGATTATGATTATGATTAAGTCCTGATCGGGGATTAGGCATGGTATGGAAAATCCTAGATTGGAGGGCTAGGTGTTGGAAAATTCTAACCTGGAAGGTTAGGTGTGGAAAATCCTAGCTTGGAGGGCAAAGTGTTGAAAAGTCCTAATTCGGAAGGGTTGGGTGAAAAGTCCTAGCTTGGAGGGCTAGGTGAAAAGTCCTAACTTGGAGGGTTAGGTGAAAAGTCCCAACTTGGAGAGTTAGGTGAAAAAGTCCTGGCTTGGAGGGTCAGGTCCTAGCTTGGAGGGCTAGGTTTGGAAAAGTCCTAATTCGGAAGAGTTGGGTGAAAAGTCCTAGCTTGGAGGGCTAGGTGAAAAGTCCTAACTTGGAGGGTTAGGTGAAAATTCCCAACTTGGAGGGTTAGGTGAAAAAGTCCTAGCTTGGAGGGCTAGGTTGGATGAAACCCTAGCTTAGAGGGTTGGGTTTGAGTCCCTGGATCGGTCTGGTGACTGATCAGGGATATTGGCACGCTGCTCCTTCGTGGATCGGTCTGGTGACCGATCCAGCGATGACTGATCGGTCTGGTGACCGATCAGGGAGCGCACAGTGAGGTTGGGAACCTACTGTGTGGCTCCTGATCGGTCTGGTGACCGATCAGGCAGCAGGCCGTTGCCACGTTGCTTGGCTCCTGATCGGTCCGGTGACCGATCAGGGAGCAGGCTGCTTCCTCACTGCCTTGCTTTAGATCAGTCTGGTGACCGATCCACGACTTAGGATTTGATTTCCGCAGTTACTGTTCACTCAGACGTGGACCGATCATGCTTGAGCCTGATCGGACAGGGAGCTACCTGATCGGTCTGGTGACCGATCAGGCTTCACTCTGATCGGTCTGGTGACCGATCAGGCTTCACTCTGATCGGTCTGGTGACCGATCAGGCTTGTGTCACCGATAGAGAGCTGGGAGTCCCAGCAAAGTGGTGGATCGGTCTGGTGACCGACCCACGAGCCCTGGATCGGTCCGGTGACCGATCACTTTAATTCAAAATGCACTGTCAGACGCTCTGATCGCGTCTGAACGTATCCAATTCTCTGCGCTTAACATCTGATACATGATTTTCTGTCTGATGTGTTGTGCTAACACTCTGATTAAGCTGCAGGTGACAGGGAAGGATTCAAAAACTCAAGGAGAGTCAATGGAGGCCTTTCCTTGGAGCAGGTTTGCCCGTTTTCCATCTCAGGTTGCAACGGCTGGAGCTGCAGACTGGAGCTGCTAATTGGAGCTTGGCTGAGGGAAGCTCAGGGAGTCCAGGGAGAGCTCAGTGGTAGCTAGCGTTGGCAGGTAAGCAGCTGGAGGCTGCTGTGAGATGGTGTCACCTGTGCTCAGTGGAGAAACAAAAGGGCGTAGATGAGAAGAGCAGAGGAGAGTTCGATGAACCGTCTTCTGGCTTGAGTTCTTGCTGCGCATTTGAGTTCTCCACACTTTGCTTATATGTTCTAAAGTTTCATCATCTTGAGCAAGCATCTGCAATCAGTGAAGCAACTGTCCCTTACTTGAGCGATTGGAGGAATGAACAAGAGGCTTTGAGTCCAACAGCGAGAAGACACGAAGAAAGGATTCTTGCGTGAGATCGTCGCTGGGTGGAACTCGGGAGAAGCTTGCTGTGTTCTTGTCTGTGCCAAGTGCTAAGTAAGATTTTTCTTGTGTTTCATTGTGCTTAAACTATATCCTTGATTGAAACTATGTGGAGAGGTTACTCCACCGAGAAGGAGGTTGCTTTCTATCCGGATCTTCCGGGGCTTGATCTGCCGACGATCAAGGGATCACCCACCTTAAGGGCACGCCAAGGAGTAGGGGCAAGTTATCCCCGAACCTTGTAAACCCTCTTGTTAGCGTCTTGCATTTGTGCTTAGCTTAGGGTTCTAGTTTTTCTGCATACTCCGTTTCTATTCTTTCCGTTGTGCTACTAAACGGTTTAAGTGCAGAATTTTGATAAGTACTAAAGTTCAAGTGATTGGCTATATTCAACCCCCCCCCCCTCTCTAGCCATCTGAACTCCAACAACTTCGCCCTGATGCTCTCGAGGTCACCACGGGTGAGAACGGACCTCACCGTAACATACCAAGGATGAGGGTCGCGAGACGAAGAAGCCACGAGGGCCCGAAGAAGGTAGAAAGACCAGCCTGTGGGAGAAAGCACCGAGCCGTAACCGCAACCCTAGCCGGAAAAGAGAAGACAATGCGCCGGAGCGAAAGACGAACGGACTTTACGCGGCTATGTAGGATGACAAGGTCACTTGATGGTGGGCCATGGTAGAAGCGGCCACAGCAGTAGCCGCAGGAGCAGCCCCAGGAAGGCCCAAGAGGCAGAGCACCTTGCACCCAACCTCGTTCCTCGGGGAACGAAAAACTACCTCGGCGATTGGAGAAGGAAGAGGGACAAGACACGTGGAATCCTCCCCAGTTGTAAGCGACAGTGACGAGAGGTTCTCAGTCGCTTAGGGATACGAAACTGTCAGTAGTAAAAAGGAAAATAGCATGGTTTCATCAGCCGACCGGGATCCCTAGGCCTCGACAAGCCCGCAGAAAAGTCCCCAGACGAAACCCAGATTCCCCCCGGCGCTCCAGGCTTCCGTGAAATGAAGATGGTCCAGTCAGTCAGACTCGCCGCCTCCTTCGACTAGACTCGAGGGGGACGCTTATGATCCCGACCTTGCCTACGGGTAGGGGCATAGGCCGGGCCCGCAGGCCAGCCTGGCGCCACGAGAGCCTGGTAGACAGGTCGACCGCCCTATCAGCGAATAGGGCCCCGCACCCGGAGAACCTTCCACAGGGAAGGAAGGGGGAACGACTCCATCAGATCATCTGAAAGGGCGGTTGGGCCGCCGCCCAGCCAGCCGACTCTGTAAAATGGCCTAGTCACCCACACTAGTTCACCACCGACCCAGAGCAGAGTTTAACACCCTCGACAAGGTCAGGTCTCGTGATAACCCCCGACCCAGGGCGTACCCTGCGCCCCCTTTTCTCTCCCTACCAGTCGGACGCGTGGCGACCCACGCCCCCTGGTCTTTACCCGACTCGGTCCCCGGCACACAGACCTGCCAGTCGGTGCTCGGGGTACGGGCTGTCCCCCCCATCCTTGCTTCCGGGGTACGACCCTGTTAACGGGGTTCCTCACGCCACACCTACCTCCGACATCTCCACGCGGCCATCCCGCGCAGCAGTACTCTCGTACTGCGCTTCCAGTACCCTCGTACTGCGCACTCAGTACTCGCGTACTGCCGGAGCACCCCGTGTCATGTCGCGCCTCTCCTCTGTGCTCTATGCGGGCTGACAGGTATCACACCCCGGTCCCACCTGTGCGGACAAGGGTTGTCAGCTCCCCCCGGTTATAAAAGCTAGGCACTCCCCCTACCGCAGGTACACGCGCACAAGTTCCTGCATCCCTTGCCTCATTTTCGATTCAGTTTCCCTTCATATGCCTACGGAGACTGACTTAACCGTCGGAGTGTCTGACCGGGGATTTCCCCGACGGATCTGCCCTTGTTTTGCAGGGACGCGGCGGGGCGTGGTCAACGATCGGCCACCTCATCTCCTCGCGGCACCGAGGAGGCCCGCCTGGCCCGTGGGACCACCACCCCACTTCGCGACAGGATCAGAAAAACCTCTTTTTACCATCATAAACCTCTCCAAAAATTTATTTTATTACACTATTATTATAAATATTAAATAGTTTAAATTTATAGCAAGAGAAAGAGTATGCATTCGATCGATCTCCAGATTTTGAAATCGATTTATAAAAAAAATTATAAACCTAAATAAACTTTATGTTATAACTTATAAATCCGCTATTATTGTTGTCCTTAGACTGTAGTTAAGAAATGGCGGGTTCTCTCAGATAACTATTGGAACACATGCAATAATGAAGATGGACTTGCATGTTAGCAAATTGAACACGCTCGTAGGAGGCCAGGTCAATTTTAAAATTATGCATCAAATATGGAATTCAAATTCAAAATTATTTTGCCTGTCAAGATGGATTAGTCTTCCTGTAAAATTGGAAGACTAGGCACCTCCAATACAAATTAAAGTTGTTGAGAAATTTTTTAATCTATTTTTTTTAGATGGGATCATTCAAAATAAAGATATTGTAATTGAATAATATAAGTCGGCTTAAAAAAATTATAGAAAAGTTTTTTATATACCGGAAAGAATAATAAGTTTTTATATTTTTTGACTCAGTATTAATGTGACATGTTGAGAACCATAAAAAAAAAATCATTTAGTATTCTAATCATTGGAGATGCCCTCAATTGAGAGGGATGAGTGGCTAAGTATAAATTTAGGTTCGAATTGTCAAATTATTGAATAGGCCAAGTGTAAAAAATAGAAAAATAAATCTTGTTGTTTCATTTGACCTTAATGTGAGACTTCTCAAGAATTAGAGACCTATTTTTGTTTTACAACTTGAATAAAAAATTATTCGTCAATCTACATTTTCTTCGCATGGTCAATCTACATGTATGACAAATACATTTTCTACACATGGTCAATTAATATACATGCATGCATGTATGACACGTTTAATCACGTCAAGTTACACCCGCCTTTCCGAGAAGATGTAATAAACTCGTAGATCCATTCACAATCCGTTGTGCCACTAGCAGCCGGATGATTAATAATAAGTACGTAATTAAATAACAAAATTTATATTGTAATTAGTGTTTTAGTAAAATGAATAGAACTAAATGAAGTCATCTACTACAAAAGTACATAAATTTTTATTATTCTTTTCAAAATAAAAATTACTATAAATAAATAAATAAAATTATATAAAGTAAAAATATAAACAAAATATAAAACTTAGATATTTTTATTGTGTTAAACGAGACTTTCGCGTTGAAGAAAAAAAAATGAAAAAGAGATTTCACCCGGCCCTAATACTCTTCCCTAAATTATCTTTCTTATTCGTGATTCGTCCGATGAAAATGCTGAAGAGAAATTAGTCAAAATTGTTCTAACACGAAACTATTTTGACAAAGACTATTATGAAAGTATTGAATCATTTAAGTACAAAAAATATTTTGGAAAGAAAACAAAAAGTTAGAATAAGACATTTTTTTAATATTTATTTTTTAAAAAATAAAATTATACAAACATTAATCTCAGCTCCAACATCCATCTCAATCCATCACCATCCGCAAACTATTCAACTGACTTCCTCGATAATATGTGTATTGTCAAACATTATTTCTGTCGTAAGTATTGCTAGTAAATTAATATAATAAATTCTATAAATAGCATAGATCCTTTCGATGAAGCCTTGAAAGGAGGAGGTACACATAGTTCATTACGATGAGTCCATCATTGCAGATCATGCATTCTGTTATAGCAGTTACTCCCAAATGCAGTAAGTTCAATGTTCAGTATACAAGGCTTACTTACAAACTGTTTTTTCACATTTTTTCTTCTTCTTCTTCTTCTTCTTCTTCTTCATCATTGTTGCTTCTTATACACTGTAAAACATCTATCATAAATAGAAAATCAGTGAAAATCTTTCACACCAATCAATAAGAGGATGGATGTTCTAACAAAATTCTCTCACATAATCCTTGTATTCCTGCTAATTGGCGCAGGACTTACTGATCTAGGATACAAGAAGCATAGAAGTGGCAACAAGACATATATGGTAAAGTTGCAGTTTCATTCATATTAATCGTCTAAATATGATGGTAGTATATGTTATATATCGAATAAATTTCAAATTTATTGTAGTGCCTGGATGGATCAATTGAAAGAATCAGTATGCAATTCCAGAAGATCCAACTTTCAGCTTCATCTTATGACACTGCATGGGTAGCTATGGTTCCTTCTCCAACTTCTCCTAACAATCCATGCTTTCCACAATGCCTTGATTGGATAATAAAGCATCAACATTCTGATGGATCGTGGGGACTTGATCATTTCCAACCCTTTCTTATTAAAGACTACTTGTCTTCGACATTAGCTTGTATAATTGCCCTGGAACGCTGGAAAGTTGGTCAGGAACAAATCAGGAAGGGTATGTGATAATACACAGTGTCATAGCATTTGAGTGATCTGTGTTAAATGATAAGTCATGTTGTTTGCAGGTCTCAACTTTATTGGGAGTAATTTTTCATCCATTTTGGATGAGCACTTGCAGTCGCCTATTGGCTTCGATATTGTATTTCCAGGCATGCTTGAATATGCCATCAACATTGGTTTAGATGTTCCTATAGAACATCATGAGATAGATAACATGCTTCGCCGGCGAAATGGAGAACTACACAGGTTGGAATTGTTTTGACCAAGTTGTAATTTAGAGCAGAAGCTATTCCTATTTTCTGTTCATGGGTTGCATCAATTGCATCACATATGATGTCAGCTAAAAAACAATTAGATTACCAGATATTATGTGGGCATGCTAAGAATGTTATGTTTTTTCCCCCTTGATACAGATGATGTAAGAACTTTGCTTTGTGCATCTTTGAATTTGATGATTTACTTTGCATCAAGGACATGCTCCCTGTGAAGTTATCCATCAAAGTATAATGGTTCAGGTCGAAGGATCCAGTGATCATAATACATTAATACAGCATCATAACCATTGTTTTTGTATCCTGGCTTTGTTGTCTAAGAACCAAATGCTCTTCTTCATTTCTTAATGTTTATATTGAAACTATGGATTTGAGAATGTTTGGATATGTCGTGCCATATAAAAAATGAAGGGCTATCTACATAATTCCTAAATTGAGAGGATATGGCAATTTCCTATTGAAAAACCACTGTTTAACTCTGTTCTCAGTATACATCTAAAAACTATATTTATTTACTTATGATGAAACAAGTGGCAAGCAAGAGTGCGATACTTCATGGCCTGATTTTCTTTTTATTATTCATGCTATTATGATAGTCTTTCTTCACAACTATATATAGAAAATAGTTGATCATTTGTTGAACTTACATTTTTAAAAAAAATTGAATACAACTGAATGCACAATTATGCTGTATTTGCCATTTGTAACTCTATTTTCCTTAATGCTCTTTGTGATTGCTGAAAGAAACTTTTTTGTGACATGTAAGAGAACAAGGAAGTTGCAACGCAAGAGAAACCTATTTAGCATATGTTGCCGAAGGATTAGGGAATTTACATGACTGGAAGGAAACTATGAAATATCAAAGGAAAAATGGATCATTGTTCAACTCACCTGCAACAACTGCTGCTGCAATGATGCATCATTATGATTCTAAGGCACACGAATACTTGCAATCTCTTCTATTAAAGTTTGATAGTTCAGGTGATTGATTACTCTCATATCTTATGAAAGATGAAAGTGAGTTTACTAATTTTTACATATTTATTAATTTAAATCTACTTGTTGCTCCTTCACAGTTCCTACATTATATCCTGTTGATGTGCATACACATCTTCATCTGATTGACATTATTGAAAAGTTGGGGATCGCCGAGCACTTCAGACATGAGATCAAAAGCATTTTGGATAAAACATATAGGTGTGCTAGTAAATATTAATTCTTGCAATTGAATGTGATTCGTTTTAAACAAAGTTTCCTTTTGACATATGTAGAAGCTGGTTACTCGAAGAGGAAGAAATCCATTCGGATATAGCTACATGTGCCATGGCTTTTCGCCTTCTTCGAATGAATGGATACAATGTATCTTCAGGTGATTATATTATATGTCAATAATGAATCAAATGCATGATACTTATTAGCAACAATGATGGTTGTTTGATGTGGTGTAGATTGCTTAAGTTGGCTGGGTGATGAGCACTATTTTAACAATACATTGCAAGGATATCTTAAGGATGTGAATACTGTATTGGGATTGTACAAGGCATCACAAATCAAAATATTTCCCAACGAGCAAGGTTTAGACAAATTAGCCTCCTGGTCCAGAATGTTTCTCAAAGAAGCATTAATCACCAACCAAAATCTAGGACAACAAAATAGTTTACAAGAGGTAAAGGGTTGATCACCTTCTGTTGATACAAAGTTGATACTTGCAAAGCTTGAAGTTGATTATTCAGGGGGGAAAACGTGTATGAACATACATAGATTTGGAATTTATTTTCTGAATCTAGTTTTTCTATTTCAGGTGGATTATGATCTGAAGTTTCCGATTGGGATCAGTTTGGAACGTTTAGAGCATAAAAATACCATTGAGAACTTCACTCTTGATAAATTACAAGTGCTCAAAAGTTCTTATGAGTAAGATTTGAATATGATGTGTGGTAAAGGCAAAAATGATTACTTCGGCTTTCTGCATTATGCTACTGATTTTTTTTGAACCTATTAATAGGCTTGATAGCATAAAGGATAATGATCTAGTGAGATTGGCATCGGATTGCTTCCAAACTTCTCAGCGTACATATCAAGAAGAACTTCAAACGCTTGACAAGTATTTTCACTGTTTTATTGTGTATATGACTAGATAGTTTAATCCTACTTTTTTTTCATTCAAGGATCATATTTCTTGAATTTAACAGTTGGGTGAAAGATAACAAACTAGATCAACTGGAATTTGCCCGGCAAAAGCAGACTTATTGCTATTTTTCTGCTGCGGCAACACTTTTCTCTCCTCAAATGAGTGACGCTCGCATATCTTGGGCCAAAAACAGTATCCTCACCACTGTGGTTGATGACTTCTTCGACATTGGAGGATCTAGAGAGGAGCTTCACGATCTTATTTCGTTGGTCGAGAAGTATGTACTGTTCCTGTTATTTGATCTTGTATTATATTATTCTCTAAAAGTTCACAAGCAAAATTTCGTTTTGCTATTGATAATAATTATTAGGTGGGATGCAAATTGGGAAAAGGACAAGCATTCTGAACAAGTTAAGATCATTTTTTCTGCTCTGTTCAATACTATCAATGAGCTTGGGGCCAAGGCATCAGCATTGCAGAAGCGAACTGTCACCCACCATTTAGTTGAAATAGTATGATTTGAAAAGTTTGTTTGTTTTTTTCTTTCTTTCTTTTCCATTAATTAGCACAATCAAAATTGTGACGAATGATTGCATCATTAGTGGCTTAGGTTGATTAAGTCCAACATGCAAGAAGCTGATTGGCAGCTAACCAAGGAAGTTCCTTCACTGGATGAGTACATGAAGAATGGGTTTGTGTCCTTTGCTGCAGGACCAACTATTCTCCCAGCACTATATTTTGTTGGACCGGAACTCCCAGAAAGTGTTGTTAGGCATACAGAATACGAGAATTTGTTCCGACTAGTAAGCACATGTGGCCGTCTCTTCAATGACATGCAAGGTTTTCAAGTAAGGAAACATTATATTATCCTTAAAAATTTGTTTAATTCTACTTCTTACCATTCAATTTTCTTCTGCTTGTATGAGAAAATTTGTTAATTTCTCGCAGAGAGATGACAAAGAAGGGAAGCTGAATGCTGCATCGCTACGCATCCTCCACAGTCGTTGTTCGATATCCGAAGAAGAAGTGAAGCAGGAGATGCAACGGGAAATAGACTCCGCCAGGACCGAGCTCTTGAGAATGGTGGTGCAACAAGATGGGAGTGTCGTCCCCAGGCCCTGCAAGGATTTGTTCTGGAAGATGTGCAAAATAGTGCACCTCTTCTACATGAACAACGATGGGTTTACATCGGCGACAGAGATGGTGAGCGCTGTCAACGCAGTCATTCATGAACCCTTAAAAGCCAAGCTCATATAACAGTGGCGAGGAGAAGAAGGACAACCTCACTGTTAGAAACACTTATTATTCCAAGCAATGCACTCTTTTTATTCTATAGAAGTACTGATGTTTTCATCCAAATTCTAGTTTGATTTTTGTTTTTGTTTTTGTCAAAGTCTCGCATTTTTTTGGTGCATAAATATAGAAAGTTCTTCATGTGCAGAAGTTTGATTGACCCTGAATATTGTTTTTATCAAATTGACTTAAATGTGATTTTTTATTGAAATATCAGACAATTGATACTCATGGATAAAGATGTAGGCATGTAGCCACATGTGTCATGGCGATAGTCTTCTTCGATTAATGGATGTGATGTATCTTCGGGTGATTGTTGTATGTCAATATCGAATCAAATGTATGATACCTATTGGTGATTGTGATGTTAGTTTTGATGTGCTAGCTGGGTGATGAGCTAGTACTATTTTAATAATACACTGCAAGGATATCTAAAGGATGTGAACACTATATTGAAATTGTACAAGACATCACACATCCAAATATTTCCCAATGAGCAAGGTTTAGATAAATTAGCCTCCTGGTTAAGAGTGTTTCTGAAAGAAATATTAACCATCAACCGAATCCCAAAAACTAGATTGGTTTACGAGACAAGTGGTTACTTGCAAAGAAAAACTATATCTGATCATTCATAAATTTGGAGTTTTGTTCAGGTGGATTATGCTCTAAAGTTTCCAATTTGATCCAATGTGAAACGTTTAGAGCATAAAAGTACAATTGAGAACTTCACTTTGACAACTTACAAGTTCTCAAAACATCATACAAGTAAGATTTGAATATGAATGAAAGGCAATAATGATATCTTCAGCTTTCTACATCACCTAAGGTTAAGTTTGACCCACCAGGTACAGGTGTACTGATCCAGTAGGCCAGGTAAGGATCCGAGGGTGCACTCGGCCCGTAACGTCCGACTGAGCGGGTGGTAAGATGTACTCCGACCCGAGTCCCGAAGCAGGACACCGAGTGTTTGATCCTGTCTGACACTCGGGCATCGGTCACATCAGTCCTCAGCGCAGGATCTCAACTGCTGAGCCCGAGACCTTTTGGTTACACCCAGCAGAGTTCTAGTCAGCGTTCTCTCGGTGCATCAATCATGGGACTCAGAACTAGACGAGTGGATTACGCCCGAGTGCTCTTTAACTCAAGGTATGCGTTGCATCACTCGGGTCGGTCGGTCGGTGAGGCAACTCGGGAGCATCGAGTGTCAAACTCAACTGACCTGAATACAACGATAAAAGATACCGACTGCCAACCCGGAGAATTCCCGAGCCTCTAAAGTACCCGACCCCAGGTTGAGGCGGGTTAGTCAAAGCCGAGTTGGGTTAGTCAAATTCGAGCACTCTGACTCGGAAACCCCGGTCCAAGCGCACCACGACTCGGGGAGCACACCGACTCAATCTCGGAGATATTACTTACGAGACCCAATGTCACTCGGGTTGGCCGGTCGGCGATCTACCTCAGATCTGCCCTTGCGACATCCGATCCCTGACATCGTACTTACGGCCGTGGTATGGGGGTCAACGCCAACCTTACTTGTTTATAACACACGTCGCGGATATCCTGCTGACTCTGTACTTCTGTCCTGCCCGGGCATCCCGCACCACGCCGCCATTCGTTATGTCAGGCTGATCAACGCCATCCTATGAGTTGATAGTGCCCATACCCCCTGCCTTATTTGGGTACAGAAGGACGACTGACGCAGACAAGAGTTGTCAGCTCCCTCGGCTATATAAGTCCCTCCACTCTTCATTCCGCAGGTACACGTGAGAGTCATTCTATTTTACTATTTCATTGCTTTGTTCTATTCTCGCGGAGACTGACTTGACTGTCGGAGCATCTTACCGAAGACATTTTTCCCTGTGGATTTGCTAACGATCATTTTCTTACAGATCGGTGCCAACATCGATGGCTCTCGAGAGTCCATCTCATTTTTAGAAGTCCATCTCACTGGATCAATGACTAGTGATTATTTATAATCAAATTTTAATAAAATTAGTATCTACGTTCTTTCCATATATTAATTACATCATTCAAATTAATAATTTTATATATCTCATCCGTATTAATTCAATTCTGAAATGATTTGGCGAAAATTCTCAATAAACGAATATTTTTTTACCTTATTAGATCCTTGGCCATATCTGACCCGATGCCGAAATATTTTCTTTTTACATTAATTTTAACCCATCGCTGATGCCGTAACATTTTTTTCATTATTTTTTAACCCACTGTCAGTGAAGAAACACGTTTTTTCTACCCGCTGGCGATGCCAAACATTTTTTATTTAACACCGTTTTTTCTACCCGCTGGGACCTGCAATCTCGAGACAGTTTTTTATTATTATTATTTTCCCGAATGACAGGCTTGAGTTGGAGACGGATTGCTGTTTATATTTTTCAACAGACGCATTTTTTTAAAATATTTTTTTATTAAAATTTTTTTACATCCGTCGTTTAGGAAGGCTGGCCAGAGCCACACAATCGAGTGATGGTATGATAATTTATATCCTATCCGAATGAGAAAGAATATAAAATTTTTTTAAATTTATTAAATAATTAAATATTTGGATATGAATATTTTCATATTCAAATACAGATTATATATATATATATATATATATATATATATATATATATATATATATATATATATATATATAGTGTAAAAGTAAAAAAATATAGTTCGTTTACTATTTAAAAAAATTAATTTAACTCTTTATTTAATCATCAATACCTATCATATTAAAGATAATAAATAGAATATAAACCTTTGATTCTCATTATCAATATAAAAAAATAATTAACGATATTTTATCAATCAACTTTGGGTGACTGGTCCGGCCATATAAAAATATCCCATCAACTGTCAGAGTAAATCGGAAAACACTCGCAGTGAACGGTCTAGAAATTCAAGGTTCTAAGATTCATGTCTCATTTATAAAAATTTTTTTTACAAATATAATAATACAGCGAATATAAAGATAAATATAGCGACTAATATAGCGATGATCAATATAAGATGAATGTAAAGATAAATATAATAATGAATATATTAGATGAAGATTAATATAGCGAATATGAATATTCAAATTTGATTTGTCCTCTCTGTGATCAGGTATGCCGCGGTCAGTCGTCCCGATCGCTAGGCAGACAGCTGAGCGATCACACGGCCGTAGTTGCCTAACCGCTTGGGCTGGGCCGTTTGGATCGCAGAATCTGGCTGTGTAGTAGGCCGTTCTGATTGGCGATCATAAGATTTTTTTAAAAGAAAATTAATAAAAAAAATATTTTAGAAAAATATATATAATTTTAAAAATTATGTGCAATCATAAGAGAGTAAAAATAAAAAAGTGAAAATAAAATGAATGGCGTGTCATTTTATATGCACACATTTGATTATCGCTTGGGCATCATCGGCAATCTTATGCCGTCATCCCGAATTAAACTATATTTTGGGGGACACGATGAATTCATCAAAAATCACGATATATAAAATATAATATCATTTACTTTACCTTTCACTTTATCATTTTCGTTCTTTCTATCAATTTTTTTTAAATATATAAAAGTACGATCCACGTTAAAAATTTTCAAAATCCAAGTGAAACACCGTTTTTTTAAACCCTACTTACCTCGAATTTTACTCACAAATTAAAAAGATAAAGACTATACGCACTGACTAACACATGGACCTCAAGTGATCGCAAGGTACGGAGTGTAACCTTCATCATATGTAAGAGTTAAAATCTAACCAAATTAATATATTTATCTTTCCCATAAGTTAATCATGGTATCCAGATTGATAATCCTCATGATTTATTTTTCCATGTTAATACTGGAACAGATTGACGAGGCACTGAGAGACAAGCAAATCACTTTTTACCACCATTAGGTGATCACAAGGTGTATGATAAGGTATTTTGTTTCTAATGAAATAAAAAATATGACATGTTATGTCGGGTCTCCCATCATTTATATTTTCAGATTTATCTTTATGGTTAACAGAAAACTTTCATGGTATTTGAATTTATCACCTTCAAAATTAATCGATTGACTTAATTATGTGAATTATAAATAGGGATGGAAATAGGTCAAGTCAGGTTAGGTTTTTACCTTAACAGGCCAGACCTGTATAGTAACAAAATGACCAGAGCCCGACCTGTGGCCAGTTATATGTTTTGTTATTAGTCTAAGCCTGGCCTGATTAATAGTCTGGCCTGGCCTGCAGTTTATTTACAAAGTCTGTAAATTGGAACACTTTATACAGGCCAACAGGCCAAAGTATTCAACAGGCCGAAAACCAATCTTAACAGACCTTACATTATACAGGCCTCAAAACAGATCTTGCATCATACAGGCCTAAAAACAGGTCGCACTACAATAAAAAACAGGATTCCCGACGGAATTTACCGACGGAATTCTATCGGTAAAGGCACTTACCGATGGAATTCCGACGGATTTTTCTCCGTCGGCATGAAATCCGTCGGTAAGGAGTTACCGACGGAATTTTTTTCCTATCGGAGACTATACCGACGGAATTTTATTTCCGTCGGGAACACTGGCCGACGAAATTAGAAATTCCGTCGGAAATTTCCGATGGAATAGTATTTCCGTCGGAAATTTCCGACGGGAAAGTTTTGTTTTCCGTCGGAAAAAATTTCGATACATTCCGACGGAATTAAAATTCCGTCGGGAATCCGTCGGAAATCCAAAAAAAATCCCTGATTAAATTTGTATGTTTGTAATAATCATACAAACTGTCACGCCCCGAGGAGCTGCCCGTCCGATACCGACCGGACTGTCACTCCCTCGACCGACGGACAATTCAGAAACCTAACCTCTACGACCACCTCAGATGGTTGTACCACAGCCTATAGGGCTGGAACAACCGTCTGAAATCAACGAAAACGAAAACGAAAACGACGACAAAAACTACGTACCGGCACGACTTACGACAAACACAAAGCACAAGGCCTGTATGGCTCACAAAAGTACAACTATACCGCCGTATAAAAGAACACGACCAAACACGAATACAGCAGCGGAAAAGTAAAGTAAAAGAAACAGAAAACGGGTACCAACATGTACCCCCAACAAAGTAAAAGAAACATCCCGGAATCATCTCGAAGAAATACGCGAACTGGGACAGGCTGCCGGGCACTCCAGACAATCATCCTGAAATAAAAACAGGGAGATAACGGGGTGAGTCACAATACTCAGCGGATATCTCATCAGATATACAAGATAGTCTAAGCTAGCAATAGAGTAACAAGCTATCGAAATAAACACAAGTACGGGCAGTGGTAAGTACAACTGAAATAGAAATAGCAAATACCATACCAATGTGGCTGAGTCGCCGAAACCAGACATAAGGGTCTCCTGTATGTGCATGCCAATCATATGCAACATCCAAGTATAACAAGCACGAGCAAATGCAAAATATACGTATGCACATGGTGCGATGACATGATCACTTCTGTCGCCGGTCAGACATCGTCACCTATGTACAGGAGGAAGCTGAACGGAGGCCACCCTCCGGCGTAGAGCTGTGACTGTCGTCCGTACTCTGCCATCACTGCTCCTGAGCGACCGAGTAGACGATATGCTGTCGGCGTAACACCCCTACCCCATGACCTATCCGGGAGATATCTCTACCTGAATGTTTCCTCACTGTCGGAGTAACATCCTTACCCCAGGTCCTCTATATTAGTAATATGAGAGAAGTGTCCTAAGGCAATCGCCTTATGATTGTAAACATTTATTTTAATAAATGAATATTCACTATTTGAGTATACATGTCTGTGTATTTGATTGGGATCTTAAACTCATTTACTGAATGTCCGCAATACAATTCACAGCATGAGAGAATTTGTGATGGATTAACAACTAGTGATTATCTCTACATGTGCAATTGTGAAGTATTGAAAATATCCCTAGTCGATGAATTGATAAATACGGACATTATCAATTTTGTTGAGACTAGCATGGGTTATTCTCTAATCAGCTGATTCTCACTGGCTGGTGACATTGGGATGTCCGGAGATAAACATGAATGCTAGTTAAGAGAACTAGTTCATTGGAGTGACTGGCTGTAAAACTTCACATGGTAGTCTACATATAGACATATCAGTGAAGTTCTTACTGCAGCTTAAGTGCGATGTTCCTTTGACTTGCGGTGTTCAAGTCATCTTGGTCATGGAGACTTATACTTTAACATATTAAGCAAGCATCTCCAAGGAGGTGTGGACCCAGGATGATTGGGTATAAGCCGAAGTGCCCGAAGATGTTTGAACAGCCTACAAAGGATTCACCACTCCTTGCGAGGAGATGTATACCGAAGGCCTATCGTCGGATTGTTACTCAAAGCCTCTGGCCAGAGCATGACATGTTCAGAGTATGAGTCTCTTAAATACATGAGAGTAATTAGAATCCAAAGGACGAGAGAACGTTACTTGGGCTAGGTGTGACGTAGTCAGCCTAGTGGGGACTGACACACACAGACCATGTCCTGAACCAAGTGGGTATAAGATGGTGAAGGGAATAAGGCACGATTCATTAGAGCTGCTGAAGGGTTTCAGAATTATTTCTGAGGTCAACCGTTGATCTTTCGATTAATTGGGGGTCATGATTTACTACTAGGTGTCACTCATGATCGTTCTATAATTGGTTGATTATAGACGGCCAACATAAATCGAAAGCCTATTTAGTCACACGCACTACGAGTAATCCGAGGGATTTAAAACGAGTTGAAAATTGAATTTTTCAATCAAGAGAAATAAGTCGAATCTGAATTTATCAGAGGCGCATCGGAAGCTTAAAATGGCTAAGTCTTTTGAAGGCTTATTGGACGAATTAAATGAGTTTAATTCGCGAGGAGGCGGCTTGGTTTGGCCGGCCAAAGAGGGTCCCCACCCTCTTTGGTTTGGCCGGCCACAACAAGGAGGGAAACCAATTTATTTGGTTTAAATTATAAAATAAATCAAGCGCGATTTGTTTTATAAATTTATATAAAGAAATTTATATAAAGAAATTTATTTTCATGGAAATTAAAATAAACCTTAGATTGGTTTATTTTATTTTATAAAATCAATTATGAATTGATTTTTCCATGATAAGAAAAATTTATATAATAAATTTTTTGTGAAAATTTATTCCATAATAAAAGGGGAGATGTGTTTGTTTTTATTATAAAGCTAGTTATAATAAAACTTGGCATAACGGAATAATTCATAAGAAAATTTATAAGATAAATTTCTTATGAAAATTTATTCCGTTAAAGGGGAGACTTGGCAATAGAGAGGCTACTATATAAAGGAACCAAGGCAAGGCTTGAATTCCAATCAAGAGATAAAGTAGCAAGCCCTCTCTCTCTCTCCTTCTCTCCCTCTACCTCCTCTAGGGCCGGCGCCCCTACCACCTTCTAGGGCCGGCGCCCCCCTTCAAGTTGCCGTGAGCCATCTCCACCAAGAAGGTGCCGAAGAAGAAGAAGAAGCGGGTCGCATCTCCTTCCTCTCCCCGAAATCTTGATTCTGTTACTTGGTGGTTAGTTTCCATCTCTCTCTCTTGATATTCTTGTCGTGCCTTTGGAGAATCTAGTAGTTCTTGTCGGCACGAAACTCGTGACTTTGCGAAGTCATCCCGAAGAGAACTCGGCGTTGACGCGAATAGAGGCGGAGCTTCCAAGGGACGCTACGGTTGGATCTCGTCCCCTTACTTTGAGTTACGCAAGGTATTGAGTAAATTAGTTTACTTTCTGCAAAATTTTAATTTATGATCATGTCCATACATCATAAGGTTGCATGCTAGATACGTGGTTAAAATAATTTGAGAAATTATTTATGCTAATTCTTCCGCTGCACGTAATTAATTTTAAAATTACGAACTCGTATCCATGTCAACATGCACCCGGACCCAACACTCTATGCGGGATATCTCTACCTGAGTGTTAACACCTACCCCATGTATATAAATGGGGGAGAGACCTCTCTCTCTCATCTCCTGGTATATGGACTACTCAAGGAGGAACCTCTGTCTGCCACTACGCTCCGATTCACTAACCCATGAGTGCATGAGCGGAGCAGCACAGAGCACACTACCCATACTCCGTCAACCACTAACCCATGAGTGGCCGTATGGATAGGTCAGTATGACTGTCGACCTGAATCACCCATAAGGCAGCCCCTGATCAACAGTGATGCACAATGCACGATGATGCATGACTCTGGTCAAACAGCATCCACTATCTAGTCCACCTATATCAACATGATATGCAAGGATCATAGATAATGCACCATAGCCTAAGTCCTAAAGATATAGGTATCACATGCCAGGTATATCATAAACAATATCAGCCAAGGTAGAGCAAGTATAAAATACTACATTACCCTACCACTAAACATAGCATATCAAGCATATCAACTATGACTAATCTAAAAGATAAGTCAGAGGTACCCGCCTCCGATGTAGAATCTGGACGCGACAAGAACCCCCCGTCCAATATAATAACCCCAACAGATGAGCTATGTCAATGCCCTGCATATAGAGAACAATAGTTATTTAGCTAAAATCCAACATGATATGTAGCTAAATACTATTAACATTAAACATGACTAATTAATTAGCCCAATGTTTGTACCATACACTCGCTAAGTTAATCACCAATCACTCAACAGATTACTAGTTCCCACATGATCAGAGCACAAATTGCTCTAGTGGAAGCTGGCGGTAATCCAACCCAAGCTCACTGAACACACTGTATAACATAGAAGATGATCTCACAAATCCGAAGCTTACGAACAGAATAACCGAAAACTAAACATAAACAAATCTGATCCAAGGCTTACGGCAAATCTAAACAGATCAATCTTCCCTAAACCACTCACGGCAGAAATCTAAGCATGAACAGAGCTCAAGATCGATCAATAATTGACCAAGAACAGAGAAAACGAAGGAACATTTCAAACCCAGATCGATGCAAACCACTAACAACACAATCTAATAACAGATCAAAAGATTCAAGCACCTAATTAGGAACATCACTATCACAACAACACCCTTACCTGACGACCGCTCAACCGATGCAACACAACTGCCCTCGTTCGTCGAAATCTCCAACAACGATCGCCTAACCTTGTGCCAAGCCATAACCGTGATCAGAGATAAATCTTAATCCACCAGGATCTACTCAATCAAAACTGAAAGAACACAGAAGAGCAACTTACCCCTTTGGTTTTCCCCCAAATGGCAAACCCTAATTTTCAGAGAGTTTCCCCAAATCGCTACTCTGGAACAAAAACAACAAGAATAAGAATCCATCAACGAAACTCCTCCAAGTTAACCAAGATCGTGCAGTCCCGAAACGGAAACAAATCGGACCCAAATCCGAGAAAAACCTAGCCACATCCCAGAAAGAGGCGATACTTACCTCCGAAAGATATTCGACGACCACTCGTGCGCTCGAAGGTCGATTCAAGGTGGGAGAGACGAAATCGAACGCAGAGACACGGAGTGCTCCTCAATACCTTCGTCGTCGTGTGGAAGTCGCGGCCAACGATCGCCGGAAAAGAAGAGTCGGCTAACCCCGCGTCGAGAGAAAAGAAAACGAGTGGAAACGATCTGATCTGCGATCAGTCGAAAAGGAAAGAAAGGGAAAGCTATAAGGCTAACCCTTTTACGATTTGCCCCCTCTAAATTCGACTTTTCGCACAGAAACCCTCCATTTTTGAGTATTTCCCTTTTTGCCCCTAATTTTGTTCTGTATTTTAACACAAACATTCACAATCACAAATAACCAACCATCACAAATAACCATTCACAATCTAAATATCAAATTTCAATCACAATCACAAATTCCCAACCATCATCACATTCTCAGCATCAATAATCGCATTCAAACACAAATAATCACATTCACAAATAACCATTTCACATTTTAAGACAAATAAACTACAAACATATAAACATGTCTTCATTTTGAGACATAATTCCTATAAGTGCTCCATTACATATAAACATAAGTCCTATAATAACAAAACACACCTCCATAAGACTTCCAAAATTATCTGTCGTGCATTGAAAAAGTAAGGTTTCCATAAGACCTCCATAATAACAAAACACCTCCATTGATAGTTAAGTACTTAAGAATAAATCCATAAGCATCTGCTGTGCATCGGAAAAAGAATGAATATGAAATTTACTCACCTCCTTTAGCATCAGACTTCAAAAAAATCTTGAGGAAACATTAAAAAAAAATGCATTAAGCAAATGTGATAGAAATAGAACAAGATCTTTCTTTGCAATAACAATAATTAAATATCTTGTAAACATTGCTAACTTTTTCTAACTATATATAACTTATACTAACAAATTTAAATAACTATGGCAGGTAATTCAAAAACTAATAACCCAGTACTTCTCTTTTTTGATTTGTGATGTGTTTTTGATGCTTTTGTTTGAAAGATATATGTATCTATCCTTTCTAATGATGGTCATGCAAGCACAAATTGAAAGTGTTACGGCAAACAAGGCTAAAGATGCATTTCTATACAACTATTTTCTATATTGCACATATTTAGAATTGTCTATACAAATAATTGTGATCTTCTTTCCCTAACAATCTTTTCATACATATAGGAGCCTGGCATTCTTAAATTCTTGGTGCAATGAGAAAAAGTTGCAAAACTCTTTGGACAAAAGTGAAATTTCCTCAAAGAAAGACATCAAATGGATTCTTACCCACTCAATCATTTAACCCTAGATGCATTCATCGTCAACATCACCACCATCTAAATCTACCTCTCTTCTCTCTTCATCCACCTGAGGAAGGCCCCTTTAGGTGATCATGCGGCTTAGCTTCTTCACACTCCATGAGATCAAGTAATGAGTTAGTCCCTACTCACACCTTCCTTTTTGTTTGTTGTCCACCAATGCAACCAAAACAAATTAAAGATCAAGAAAGCAATGCCTCTCTTCTCCTATTTAACAACCTTGCAGTAGCTGATAACTGAGAATGACTAGAAGGAATGCCTTCCCATAATTCTCTTTCACTAGACTTTAACATTTCATATAATTGCTGATATTCAGGTGCAGGTATTTCATCTATATTGGAATAATCAGCTGCATTCATCGCATCTTGAATCATTGATTGCATTGCAATATCATTAGTTGATGGTTCAAGGGACGCAACAAAAGTATCAAATAATGAACCAACAGAAGGGCCAATTGATTCATATACATAAGGTTCTCCGTGACAGTACCAATTATAGTAATTTGACACAAACTCATTTCTACAAATATGTACTCTGACCGTATCCTCATCACGGTAGTTTATATTTCTGCATTTTCTATGATTACACGGACACTTTAACTTATCACCATCCATACATTCTGGATGACTCTTAGTAAAATTCATAAATTGTTCAAGATCAGTAATAAAATCATCTCTGATAAATCCATTGTCAAATCGGTTGTGCATCCAAGCCTTGTTCATATACATTGTTGCCTATCAAAATAAAATTAAACTAAATTCATTAAGATATACCTAAATTATTCTAATAAAAGCAAATATCATGGTGTTCAGTAAGATATAGCTAAATTATTAATTCTAAATGTTATCTCTTACAATAAGTTCTAAAATAACATGTTAAATTAACAAAATAATTAAATCATATAATAACTAAAAATACCAGATTATTAAAGACTAAAATAACAAGTAATTGCTAAATTAATAAACTTCTAACATAATAAAAAACATAAGAATGAATTATACTTGAAGATTAGATGCAAGTCGGAGAAGAGCAGCAAACGCAATAACCTAAGAAAAAATAAGTTATAGTTAAAACATTGATGCAAGCGGTGAGACAACTCAATGGAATAGGCACGGGAAGATCAACTCATTCAAAAGTTAATGGGTTAGGGTTGGAATCCTAATTGAGCAACAAACCTTAAATTTCATTATTGAATCTTGACCGTGCCAATTAACTTGAACTATGACTCGTAAACGATAGCTTCCGACTCACGCCCGAATACACTAGCCAAGGTGCGCAGCCAGATCTGGTCGGACATGGTCGCGGCCAGCGCTGGCCGGACACGGCCGCTGCCAACGCAGGGCCATTGCTGGGCGGACAATGGCGAGAGCGCTGGCCAGACACGGGCGCGGCCAGTGTTGGTCGACCACGAGCGCGGCCATCGCTGGCAGGACACGGGTGCAGACAGCGCTGGCCGGACACGGGCACGGCCAGCGCTAGGCGGCCGCGGGCAATGCAGGGCGACCGTGGGCAGCGCTGGGCGGCCGCGGGCAGCCCTGGCCGGCTGCGGCCAGCGCAGGGCGGCCGCGGCAGCCCTGGCCGGCTGCGACCAGCGCGGTCCGAGGCCAGAACGGGCCGGCCGCGGCCAGAACGGGCCGATCGAGGCCAGATCTAACCGGTCGCCGCCAAATCTGGGTGGCCGAGGCCAGATCAAGCAGGGCGCGACCAGATCTGGCCGGTCGTGCCTGCGCGAGGCCTGCAGCCAGATCTGGCCGGACGCGGCGATAATCGTGCCACACGGCCGGAGAAAGCAAAAAAAAAATACGAACCTTACCGAGAACAGCACAGCGCGAGCGAGCTAGGGAGGAGGAGCCGGAGGTGGCGACGGTGCAGAGCAGAGATTGGGCGAGAGCAGAGAAGAGATCGGGCGAGAGCATAGAAGAGATCGATTGGGCGAGGGCGAGAGCAGGCAGAGAAGAGATCGGGCGAGGGGTGGGGGAGTGAAAGGGTAATGTGCCCTAATATAAGGATTTCCGACGGAATTCTTTTTCCATCGGAAAAAGCCGACGGAAAAAGAATTCCGTCGGGAATCTATTATTCCACGTGAAATTTCCCGACGGAAAACATTTCCCGTCGGAAATTTCCGATGGAAATACATTTCCCGTCGAAAATTTCTAATGGAAATATATTTCCCGTCGGAAATTTTCGACGGAAAACATTTCCCGTCGGAAATTTCCGACGGAAACATATTCCATCGGAAATTTTCGGCGGGAAATGTATTTCCGTTGGAAATTTCTGACGGGAAATGTTTTCCGTCGGTAATAAATGAATTTCTTGTAGTGTCAGACCTATATATATATATATATATATATATATATATATATAATCTTAACAGGCTCAGGTCTGTCAGTCAGGCTTGGTAGTCTTTAGATTGAGACTGAGCATGACCTGATAATAAAAAAAAGCTTTGAAACAGACTTGAATATTATCCTATTTTTAAACAGGTCAGGCCAGACCATGCTAAACATAGGTCAGGCTATAAGCCCCTGAACAGGTCGCCTGGCCTATTTCCATCCCTAATTATAAACAACAATAAAACTTAAGCTAAGTCTAGGAAAATGGATAGATACAAAAAATAAATGACAAAAAAAACCCTTTCTAACTATGTTATTAAAAGAAAGTCTTCCTTTTATAAAATTATTAAAATAACATTTTATTTATAATTTCTTTGAATAAATAGGATAAAGTAGCTAATTGGAATTGTTTCGGTGGAAGCAATTCTATATTAATTTCTAGTTTTTGAAATATCCTAATTAAAATGGGAAAAAAGAAAAAAATAATAAGAAAACTTATTTTTTAATTTTTTAATAATGATAAGGGAAAAGGAAATAACAGTAAAAAGAAAAGAAAAGAAAAAAAAGGGAAAGGAAGAAAATAATTAAAAAACTTTAATAAATAAATAAAAATAAAACATAATTATAAAAAAACAAATTTCAAATGATGTTATTTTATACAAATTGTAACATCGGGTGAGGAGGGTATTTCAGGTAGAAAAATATAGATTGAGCGAGAAGGACCTTTTTTGGTAATATTAAAAAAAGTGCTCTTTTGATATTATGCCAAAATAAATTAAAGAAAATGATATCCTCAGTCAAAATTTTTAAGAAAAAATTCAGTGAATAACGTGACACTTTATATGCAACTATCTCTGATGGATTCACCGTGCCCCAGGGTATAGCTTGATTCGGGGCGACGGTCGGAGGCCGCCGATGGAGTCTGAGCAATAATCGGACGTGTGCATACAAAGTGACACGTCATTCACTGAACGTTTCATTGTATTTTTTTCACTGTGTCTATCGTATCCTTCCAAAAAGGTTCCGTGAAGTCCTATTTAATAAAGTAAGAGAAGTAGAGAGAGAGAGAGAAGAGAAGATGTAACAAAATAACTTTCTTGATTAATTGAAAAATGTGTACATGAGATATACAATTTACTGAGGTCTTAGGATGCTTAGTCAAATGAAATATTAATAAAGAATATGTTAATTAACAGATTCATACAAAAACTGTCAATTAATAGATTAATAAGGAAAATATACATGGTCAAATATTATATTATTCACTTTTACCTCCCGACAAACTTAACGGGAGATCTCTGACATTGAGTTTGCATGATAATCTGCTAAAACGTTGTCTGGATAATGGCTTGGTAAAGATATCAGTAATTTGATCTTCTGCAGAGATATAAGAAACAGATAATTGTTTGCTTGTCACACACTCTCGAACAAAATAAAAATCAATTTCAACATGTTTTGTACGCGCATGAAATATTGGATTTGATGTAAGATATGTTGCTTCAATATTATCACACCAAATTTTTAGTACAATATGCGATGCAAGATGAAGTTCCGAAAGAAGGGATTGAGCTAAATAATTTTTGACGTTGCATTGGCTATACTTTATATTCAGCTTCAGTGCTTGAATGAGATACTGTAGGTTGCTTTTTCGAATTCCAAGAGATAAGATTTCGTCCAAGAAATACTTCATATCCACTAGTAAAGTGTCTATCTTCAGGAGAACTTGCTCAATCCGCATCGCTATAGGCATATAAATCTCGAGATGATTGTTGATATAAAAGAAGACCATGTAGAATAGTGTCTTTGAGATAACGAAGTATTTTTTTCACACCTTCCCAATTTTGTTCAGTGGGTGTATGCATGAACTGACAATCACAATCTACTACAAATGTAATATCAGGGCGCGTGATAGTAACATACTGTAAAGCTCCAACAATACTTCGATAAACCTGGGGATCATCCATCACCGAAGAGGAAGAAGGTGTAGAGATATTATTCGGAGCAATTGGTCTAGAAACCAGACGTGCTCCATCCATTTTAGCTCTTTGAAGAAGTCCAGTAATATATTTGCTCTGAAAGATGATATAATCTTCATCATGTGGAATGAGTTCAATACCAAGAAAAAATGAGCATTTCCTATATCCCGAATAGGAAATTCTTTATTGAGAAGGATTACTAAATTTATGATGCCCTTTTGATCATTGCCAGTTAATAGAATATCATCAACATAAACAAGAAAAAATATCATAGATTCATCATTATGTCTATAGAATAGAGAGGAGTCAATTTTTTATCCAGAAAATCCTTGAGCCTGTAACCATTTAGATAATCGATGAAACCATGCACGAGGAGCTTGCCGAAGACCATATAAAGATTTCTTGAGGTGGCAAACATGAGATCGATGGAAATTGTGGATGAACAAACCCAGGTGGTTGCTCCATAAATACTGTTTCCTCAAGAATGCCATGAAGAAATGCATTAGAAACGTCTAATTGTTGGATAGTCCAATTAGAACTAATAGCTATTGATAACAATAATCTGACAGAAGTAATTTTAATGACTGGGCTAAAGGTATCATTGAAGTCCATATCTGACTATTGACTAAATCCTTTGGCTTCAAGTCGAGGTTTGTACCGTTCAACAGAACAATCAGCTCGATGCTTAAGACGATCATTTCGAGCCCACAACATTCATGGACGGAGTGCGCGGAACTAGGCTCCATGTTCCATTGCGAAGAAGTGCATCAAATTCTGTAGCCATTGCATTACGCCAATTTGGATTCTTGTTTGCCTATGTAAAGCAAGTTGGTTCAATAGTTTTTGAGGAAACCACTAAAGGTCGAGGAAGAGAATATCGAGTAGCCATTGGTGGATATCGTGCATATATGTCACCTAAGGGAAGCATGCGACGAGGAGCATTATCATCTGAATCACTTGTTGATGGTGATGAGGAAATAAGTTGGCATGGTGAGTTTATTGCCGAACTTGTATTATTATCCAAGGATCCAGGGCTAGAGAGCTTATTATCTTTGGCTGGTGAGACTTCTAAGATTGGAGCAATAACTTGAGGCGATTCTGATAGTATAGGAGAGTTATTAGGGAGCTCCGGAGCAAGACCTAGGATGTCATCTCTTCTAATAATGTTGGGTGACATCAAGAAAGTGCCACCTGTATCTGGAGGAGAGATTGAAGAGGCTACCGAAAAAGGGAATAGAGATTCATCAAAAGTAACATGTCGTGATGTATATATCCGTCCAGTTGGTATATGTAAGCAACGATACCCATGATGCATATTACTATAACCAAGGAAAACACATAATAATGAACGAGAGTCAAGTTTGTGTTTAGAGTAGGGGCGTAACCATGGATAACATTGTTGGGACCGATTGGCGAGCTAGAGGGGGGTGATTAGCTTCGATTCGCTTGTAGATGATTTGTCGCGGCGGAAGACTTCAAGCAATCGCTAACACAATCATTTACTTGGTATCCACCCCGGTCGGGTGACTAATCCAAGGATCCACTCTCCTCACACTCTCATGCACTATGAAAGTCTCCTTCTTGAGGTGGAGAAACCTCTTACAAGCTTGTTACAAAGATACAACAAGAACAAAGCAAATACAATAGAAATCTTACAAGATTTACAATGAATAAGCTCACACTTTGCTTTCCTTGCTATCTTCAAGCTTGTGATCGCCTCTAGAACTTTGGAAGTGCAGCAACACTAAGCCCCAAAGCTTCTCTTGAAATGGCGTGGAAGAAGGAAGAAGAGCTACGGCCAAAACCTGCGCGAAAGACCTTATACCCGACGCCTAGGGTTTGGTAATCGATTACCCAATCGATTACCACGTAGGATTTAGCCGTTCAACGGCTAGTTTTCGAACGGTAATCGATTAGCTAATCGATTACCCGTGCCCTGAATCGATTACCCAATCGATTCAGAGCTTCTCTGTTCTCTCGCGCAAACCTCTGTGATCGATTACCCCAATCGATCAAGAGACACCTTAATCGATTGACCAATCGATTAAGGGAAGGCTGAATCGATTACCTAATCGATTCAGCCACCCTCTGTCCTCTCGCATAAACCTCCTTAATCGATCCACTGATCGATTCACCCAATCGATTGAGTCCACCCTAACTTGTTCCTACATGTCTAGGATCCCCTACCAAGTGTCCGGTCAACCCCGTTGACCAACATGGATTTCTCCTGCCTAGCTCCCAGCTCGGACTTATCCTGGTTCCCAACCAGATTCGCCTAACCCTTGAGTTATGTCTAGTCTCTCGGTAGACTTCCACCTTGCCAGCATGCGATCTCCCCGATCCAACTGAACTTCACCTAGTCCCACTAGGTCTCCTGCCTTGCCAGCGTACGATCTCCCCGATCTACCTGGACTTCACCTAGTCTCACTAGGTCTTTTGCCTTACCAGCGTACGATCTCCCCGATCTACCTGGACTTCACCTAGTCCCACTAGGTGTGCCTAGTCCCACTAGGTGTGCCTAGTCCCACTAGGTCTTTTGCCTTGCCAGCGTACGATCTCCCCGATCTACCTGGACTTCACCTAGTCCCACTAGGTGTGCCTAGTCCCACTAGGTCTTTTGCCTTGCCAGCGTACGATCTCCCCGATCTACCTGGACTTCAGCTAGTCCCACTAGGTCTTTTGCCTTGCCAGCCTACGATCTCCCCGATCTACCTGGACTTCACCTAGTCCCACTAGGTGTTTTGCCAGTCAAGCCTCCAGTCAACCTTGACCCACTTGACTCACACATCATGACCACTCAAACATCATTATCAAACATCGAAACATCTAACCTTAAGCTTTCCAAGCTTACCAGATCTAAGCTCACCCGACTAGGTCAACCCTGACCTAAACAAGATTGCACCAACAAACATGCGTAACCAAAGATTCGAAGAAAGGTGTATTCAGGAGTTTGATTATAAAGTTTTTTCAAAGGGCACTTATGATTGAGCAATGGGGTAGGAAGTTGATTTATGAGATATACTGTAGTACAAACAACTTCATCCCAAAATTTACGCGGAACTGATGCATGATGAACAAGAGCTAAGACAATTTCAACTATATGCCTATGTTTTCTCTCAGCAGAGTCATTTTGTTCTGGAGTGTGAAGGCAAGAGACTCGATGAACAATCCCACAAGAGACAAGATGACGATGAAGAGCTTGAAATTCTCCCCCCCAATCAGAATGAAGAGAGAGTATTTTGCGATTAAAATATCGTTCAACTTGTTTTTGAAAATTATAGAATATATTAAATAAATTAGATTTTCTTCTCATAGGATAAAGTCAAGTGTATTTACTAAAATGATCAATAAAAGTAACATAATATAAGAACCCTTGGTTAGACAAGATAGGTGCAGGATCCCAAATATCAGAATGAATTATTTCAAGTGGAAAATCGGAAACGCGTTCAGATGAAGAAAAAGGTAACTTATGACTTTTAGATTCCATGCATGTTTGACATGAATGAGATGGAGATGAAGTAAAGGAAGTAGGTAAATCATACCTATTTATGATCGACTGAACAATATGAAGGGAAGGATGACCAAGTCGAGCATGCCAAGCTGGTTTATTTGCGCGTTCACTAATAAAAGCTTTGATTGAAAAATTTTCAAGATAGTAGAGGCCATATTTTATTTTTCCAAGAAACATAGTAGTATTTGTTCCTCTATCTTTTATAAGATAATGATTATGATGAAATTCAAAAAAGACATTGTTATCAAGGCAAAACTGACGTACGAAGAATAAATTTTTAGTAATAGATGGAACATGAAAGATGTTGCGCATGTGAAAAGTACGATTGGACAAATGAATGTATGCGTTTCCAAGATTAGTAATATGCAAACCTGAGCCATCACCTACTTGTACCGTATCTGAACCAGTGTATGGTAGTACTTCTGTAAAAATTTGTAGTTTGATGTGACATGATGAATTACTCCAGTGTTAATATATCATTCAGTAGATAAAAATTTTGAATGTTTGCCATTAGTAGGCACAGATGAGAGAACTTTAGGATGAACTTGTGAAGTCGTTGCGTGTCTTAAAGATCTTCTTAAAGCTGAAGGATTATCGATGAAGGTTCTGCCGAGTCTTTTAGGACATTAAATACCAGTATGTCCAATTTGGAGACAAATTTGACATCTTCTTAAGGCTGAAGGACCACCGATGAAGATTCTGTCGAGTCTTTTAGGACATTGAATACCAGTATGTCCAATTTGAAAACAAATTTGACATCTCTGAATATTCGACATAAAAAAAATAACAAAGAACCAAAAGTTATTGTAGCTTGGGAAAAAAACACAAAGGTTATTCCTCTTCTCCCCTACTATCCCGTCATGAGTGGGTGGGTGATAGCAACGAGGAAGGAGGATGGGGAGCAAAAATAGAGGATTAAGAGACAAAACACTTTAGAAGTTGCTAGGCCCTTATTTTTTCAAATAAAAATAAAAATAAAAACGGTGACATCAAGCGTGACATGAAGAAAAAGAAAGACGTCATATAAGAAGAAGCGGCGCATAAGGTAAGAAGAGTTATCACTCTGATACCATAATAAAGTAAGAGAAGTAGAGAGAGAAAAGAAGAGGTAACAAAATAACTTTCTTGATTAAATAAAAAAACTTGTGCATGAGATATACAATTTATAGAGGTCTTAAGATGCTCAGTCAAATGAAAAATTAATAAAGAATATATTAATTAACAGATTCATAAAAACATTGTCAATTAACAGATTAATAAGCAAAATATCTAATAATATTTAACGCGGTCAAATATTATATTTTTTCTCTTTTATTATTGACTTCCTTTTTATTCCTTCTCCTCCTTGTTTGTAGATTGTAGCTCAGTCTGTGGCTTTGGAGTTTACTCTTATCACACAGTGTATTACTATCCCAGGATTTTACTCTTTTGTGATTCTCTGATTTCATTGATCGAACTAAAAGTTTTATCCTCCTTTTAGTGAGTGCTTTCAGGCTGTAAATCAGTGGCTGCGGATTTTACTCTATCACGCAGTCAATTACTATCTACTAGAGGTGTGCAGATACAGATTCTCCAATGAGTTCGTTGCAGATCATGCAATCTGTCATACTTCTTGTTCCTAAATGCAGTAAGTTCTATGCCCTGTATACAAGGCTTACTTAGAAACTGTTTTTCATATTCTTCTTCTTCTTCTTCATCATTGTTTCTCCTTATACACCGCAAGCATCTAACATAAATACGAAATCAGTGAAAATCATTCAAATATTTAGTTTTTTTTCTTACTTAAAAATTCTCTCATTTAGTTCTTTTATTCCTGCTTTCCTTATTTTGTTTCAAATGTTCTCCTTGATTTGGTGCAGCACTTGTTGATGTCGGGCACAAGCGGCATAAAAGTGGCAGCAAAACATATATGGTGAAGTGGCAGCTGCATCCGGATCCTCCGCACCGAACCCCCTCTGTGCCTCTGTACCGAACGCAAAACGACAAAGAAAATCGCGTGCAGCTCACGTGATTTCGCCCGCTCGCGTGAAGAAGTCGAACCGCGCGTCCCGCTCGCGATCAAAAACTCTGCTCTGCCCTAAATCCCGAGGAACCATCGGCTTCTCCTTCTCGATCCGTGCTTGATTGCGAGCTCCGGCCTTCTCCCCTCTTCCAGCCCCGGCCTCGACGTCGGCGACGTCGACGCTAGCAGAGGGACCTCCTTCTCGCTTCTCCTGCTTCGGCCTACCTTCATCGTGCTCCCGACTGCGTCCTCGCTGCCCAGTCTCCTTCTCGCCGACTGCGTCCCGCTCCGGCGAGTTCGCCGACTCTGTCCTGCTCTCCGGCGAATCTCCTCGCCCGACCCCAGTCCCGTTGCCCAGTCTCCTGCTCGCCGCTGCCCAGGAACAAAGGTCGGATCTTTGTTACCTCACTTCCCTTGTCGACGAAGAGATGCGTCCCTTCCTTTTGGTGAAATCATTTTTCCATTTCTCGGTCAAATTGTAGCCAATGTGAAATTGCAGAGCGTTTGCCCTCAAAGTAGCTACTTGATATTTGTTTATTCGGAAACTTAAGTTCTCACTTTTTCTATTTCCAGGATTTGGGTAATTTGGTTTTCGTAAGAGGTAGATTGGACTTATGCTCCGATTTCTCAGGCCAAAATAGGTGTATTACCACCCATTTGGAAGTTATTCGCTATTGTTTCTGCTTTGATATTTTGTTTGGCCATGGCCATTTCCTCATAAACAACTTGAATCTCCCAACTTTAGCGTCTACCCATGTAGTGCCTTGCCATGATCTTCCTAAGAGATAAAACCTTCAGAAATTGCTAGGTGGAATGTGTATAACCTATCTTTTATTGACAAGTGCAGACATTTCCATCACGGACAATGTTTTTTTTTGTCTGAACAAGAAAGAAGTGCGTATGAGAGATTCCTACCCCGCTCTTATTTGTAGCTCAATATGCTTATTAGCATTGACATCGGAACTGAATCGTACATATATTCTTGTTAGCAGATTATTGTTCTTGAAGATACTGAAGAGTACATTAGTTATGCTCCTAAGAATGAAATTAAAGCTCAAGACCGTCGCCCTTTTGATCTTCTGGTATTAACAAGAAGAATTTGATCCTCTTATGTTTCTTTTTTTTTTTACTTTCTGATCAATTGTCCATAACTCATCAGTTCTCATCAGACAGATTATTATCAACCCAAAGCTTAAAAACAAGAACGACAAGACCGGGGAACCAAAAATTTAATAGCGGAACCAAAAATTTATTTGCAATTTAATAGCGGAACCAAAAATTTGCTCTGTTATCATTCGGAGAAAGTTGCTCCATTTTCCCCTAGTATTCCTTCATCTCTTATGCAATTGTGCAGGGAAAACTACCTTTGTGAAGAGGCACCTTACTGGTGAATTTGAGAAGAAACGTAAGTGTTATGAAAAACTGATACTTTACGACTTAGTTTCTCCCTATTGCCGAATGTAAAATACTGGCATTTGGATAATTGCAGCCACTATTGGAGTTGAGGTTCATCCATTGGATTTCTTCACAAACTGTGGGAAGATCCGATTTTATTGCTGGGATACAGCTGGGCAAGAGAAGTTTGGTTGTCTCAGGGATGGATATTAGTAAGCCATTGTTTGTTCATTTTTTTAGTTTCAACATATAGTTCCATTTTCTTCAATGAAATTCATACGAAAGTGCTTGCCTTCCTTGTTTGCTTGCTAATAGAAACTGTCATATTGCATTGTCAGTAAACTTTTGGGGTGATAGTAAATACTGAACTAACTAAATTATGCCTAATGTTGGTTGACAGCATCCATGGCCAGTGTGCCATCCTCATGTTTGATCTCACTGCCAGGCTAACATACAAAAATGTTCCGTTTCAGACCTTCAATTGTCCTATCTGTTATGTTTCCAGGGTCTGTGAAAACATTCCAACTGTTCTCTGTGGCAACAAGGTTGATGTGAAGAGCAGGCAAGTCAAGGCAAAGCAAGTTACATTCCACAGAAAGAAGAACCTCCAATACTATGAGATTTCTGCAAAGAGCAATTACAACTTTGAGAAGCCCTTCCTTTATCTTGCTCGGAAACTGGCAGGGTAAGATGAACACAAATTGTAGATTTAAAAATATTATTGCTTTTGTCTTTACAAGGTAAATCTGTTGACTGCAATATTAGGGATCCCAATCTTCACTTTGTTGAATCACCTGCTCTTGCACCTCTTGAAGTCCATATTGATCTGATTTCACAGCAACAGTAAGCTAATCTTAACACTTTATGTATTTGTACATAAAATATCGTAGGATTAAGACATGCTCTGTTAATAAATCTGTTCCTCCTTAGTAGTTGTCTGGGCAATGCGTGTATGGCTTTGCCTGGTTGTCGCCTTCCTACTGCCATTCAATCTGTGGTTCAACTGCCTTAGTGCCATTTACATACGACTTGCGATTTTCACTTTTCAGCCACGAAGCAGAGTTGGCTCAAGCTGCTGCTCAACCCCTTCCAGATGACGATGATGATGTTTTTGACTAAACTGCCGTTCGTTCAAGTCTGTATTCTGCAAGATGTTGAAAAGTGTCATGTTTCGCTTGTATCTGTCTTATGTTTTTGAACAACTTGAGTTTGATCTCTCTTCTAGATGAGATTATGATATCTTTTCAGAAATTAATTTCGTTTGGCCAGTTTATGGATTTTGCCTGTGTATCAAATATGTAGATGAAACTTGCTTACTAGACTGGATGCATGTATCGACTTTTCACTTAAGGCCTTAATTGATTTATATGAAGGCTTGATATATTTTTTCTGCTACATAGTAAAAAAACACAATGATAAAACATACAAGGCACCAGAACTTCAACTCTAATGAAGCATTATTGTCAGGTTTAGAACATCAAATACTGCACTGAAATAACTACAAGGAAACTACCTTTCAGGCATTCCTCAAAGGGAATAGCAAAAATACGTCTATTTTGAACTTTGGAAATCAATCTAAAAACATTGATCAGAATATACAATAATAGTCTAGTAAAAGTCTTGCTGCAGATAAAATAAAAAGATTTAGTTTTGAAGCCTGGAAGGGCTACCGCGGAATACATCACTTTAACTGACAGAACATAATCTACACGCATCAAAGAATCCCTGCTAGCGATCACCTAATGGTGGACATCCAGCAGCCAAAGGTAAAACTAGGTTTTCAACAGTCCTGAATGTTCTTGGGACCATCTTGTCAACGTAAAGAGTACCATCTAAATGATCACACTCGTGTTGTAGAATGCGTGCCTGCCAACCACTAGCATCGATCTTTATGGGTTGTCCTTCGTGATCAAGACCCATAACTTCAACCTCAAGGTAGCGCTCAACCAATGCTCTGAATCCATCAACGCTGAAATGGAAGGGAATGATATAGTTTGATACATGCAGCAGAAATCTAAGTGTCAAGTTAAATGCATCTGAGCACATACATCCGCAGAAATCTAAGTGTCAAGTTAAATGCATCCAAGTTTGAAATTTTAACCGTTTAGAAGTTATATATCATGAGAAGTAAATATAGGATCACTGGTAGTAGTTACAAACCTAGACTAATATTTTCTTTCATTTGTAAACTATATAGAACTTCAGCAAAATGCATTTCAAAACCATAAGGCCTGAGACTACCTATTGGAAACCAAATGAGTTTAACAAGCATCATAAATCGCCAAAAGATTATCTGAATTTGTTAGATAAACAAGAATATAAACCATGAAATTTCAGTACCATCATTGAAGTGGATTAAAGAAGATAAGTATCGCCTTTTTCAGAAAGATGAGGGTGTGACAGATTGGACAATTAAGAGTTTGGCTGATTGGAGAGTTAAGAGAGATCCGCAAGAATACATGTGCGTTGTATATTCATATAGAAACAGATGTTGATATGGTGATATGGTCATTCTATAGTGACAACCATATTGTGATAATAGAGTCAACACAGATATGATGCTATTTTAAGCAGGGACTAGAGACTGACCCTAGAACCAAAATAGAAATTAAAGCTACAGATAACAAGTACAAACTAATCATCTTTTGATCAATTCCCCGCTTATTTTAGTGATCTCAGTTATTCATTAATGGAACGTTTTGTGTAAACAAACATTTTCAATTAAAATAATAAAAACATCAGTCAAAAGACAAAAGAAAGGGAAAAGAAAAACAGCAAAATAAGAAACCCATGTATGGGCTGAATTTATGTCTAAAAAAATGAATTAAATCAATAAATAAAAGTAGTTGAGCGTCATTTTGATGTGTTTTTTGGTCGTCCATATGATTGAATGAGATAGATCAAAAGCATGATTAACCAATCAGTCAATTTGCTTGTTGGAGACCACCATCAGTCCAACTACAAAGATCTTAAAAGCTGTTAAAGGTGACAATTGAGATAATGAAGAAGTGTGCAGATGAAAGAGAGTATATCAAAATTTTGACAGAATAGAAAAGGATGTCTTGCTGTATTATTAGTTAAATAATGAACAATTTACCTCAAACATCCTTCAAAAAAACAATGCGGTCTTGTCGTTCTTGTTTTTAAGCTTTGGGTTGATAATAATCTGTCTGATGATAACTGATGAGTTATGGACAATTGATCAGAAAGTAAAAAAAAAAAAAGAAACATAAGAGGATCAAATTCTTCTTGTTAATACCAGAAGATCAAAAGGGCGACGGTCTTGAGCTTTAATTTCATTCTTAGGAGCATAACTAATGTACTCTTCAGTATCTTCAAGAACAATAATCTGCTAACAAGAATATATGTACGATTCAGTTCCGATGTCAATGCTAATAAGCATATTGAGCTACAAATAAGAGCGGGGTAGGAATCTCTCATACGCACTTCTTTCTTTTTCAGACAAAAAAAAATATTGTCCGTGATGGAAATGTCTGCACTTGTCAATAAAAGATAGGTTATACACATTCCACCTAGCAATTTCTGAAGGTTTTATCTCTTAGGAAGATCATGGCAAGGCACTACATGGGTAGACGCTAAAGTTGGGAGATTCAAGTTGTTTATGAGGAAATGGCCATGGCCAAACAAAATATCAAAGCAGAAACAATAGCGAATAACTTCCAAATGGGTGGTAATACACCTATTTTGGCCTGAGAAATCGGAGCATAAGTCCAATCTACCTCTTACGAAAACCAAATTACCCAAATCCTGGAAATAGAAAAAGTGAGAACTTAAGTTTCCGAATAAACAAATATCAAGTAGCTATTTTGAGGGCAAACGCTCTGCAATTTCACATTGGCTACAATTTGAACGAGAAATGGAAAAATTGTTGGTGCAATCTTGGTTAGGTTAGGGTTGACCTAGTTTGACAAAGCTCAGGTGAGCTTGAGTCTAGCAAGCTCGGGTGAGCTTGAGGTCGTATATTTCGATGTTTGACATTGATGTTTATATGTGATGATGTTTGAATGTCGTAGGAAGTCAAGTGAGTCAAGGTTGACTGGAGGCTTGACGGGAAAAGACCTAGTGGGACTAGGCACACCTAGTGGGACTAGGTGAAGTCCAGGTAGATCGGGGAGATCGTACGCTGGCATGGGAAAACACCTAGTGGGACTAGGTGAAGTCCAGGTAGATCGGGGAGATCGTACGCTGGCAAGGCAAAAGACCTAGTGGGACTAGGCACACCTAGTGGGACTAGGTGAAGTCCAGATAGATCGGGAAGATCGTACGCTGGCAAGGCAAAAGACCTAGTGGGACTAGGCACACTTAGTGGGACTAGGTGAAGTCCAGGTAGATCGGGGAGATCGTACGCTGGCATTGGAAAAGACCTAGTGAGACTAGGCACACCTAGTGGGACTAGGTGAAGTCCAGCTGGATCAGAGAGATCGCAGGCTGGCAAGGTGGAAGTCTACCGAGAGACTAGACCTAACTCGAGGGTTAGGCGAATCTGGTTGGGAACCAGGGTAAGTCCGAGCTGGGAGCTAGGCAGAAGAAATCCAAGTTGGTCAACGGGGTTGACCGGATACTTGGTAGGGGATCCTAGACTTGTGAGCACAAGCTAGGTTGGACTCAATCGATTGAGTGAATCGATCAGCTGATCGATTAAGAGAGGTTGTGGCGAGAACAGAAGGACCCTGAATCGATTGGGTAATCGATTCAGGGCTCTGGTAATCGATTGACCAATCGATTAAGGTGTCTCTTGATCGATTGGGGCAATCGATCACGGAGGTTTGCGCGAGAGAACAGAGAAGCTCTGAATCGATTGGGTAATCGATTCGGGGCACTGGTAATCGATTGGCTAATCGATTACGGTTCGAAAACTAGCCGTTGAACGGCTAAATCCTACGTGGTAATCGATTGGGTAATCGATTACCAAACCCTAGGCGTCGGGTATAAGTGTTTTCGCGCAGGTTTTTGGCCGGAGTTCTTCCTCTCTTCTTCTCCAACTTCATTGTCATTTCAAGGGAAGCCTTGGAGCTTAGTGCTGCTGCATTTCCAAGGTCCAAGAGGCAATCACAAGCTTGAAGATAGCAAGGAAAGCAAAGAGAGTTCATTTATTGTAAATCTTGTAAGATTTTCTTTGTATTTGCTTTGTTCTTGTTGTATCTTTGTAACAAGCTTGTAAGAGGTTTCTCCACCTCAAGAAGGAGACTTTCATAGTGTATGAGAGTGTGAGGAGAGTAGATCCTTGGATTAGTCACCCGACCGGGGTGGATACCAAGTAAAATCCAATGTGTTAGCGATTGCTTGAAGTCTTCCGCCACGACAAATCATCTACAAGCGAATCGAAGCTAATCACCCCCTCTAGCTCGTCTACCGGTCCCAACAAAAATGATTTCACCAAAAGGAAGGGACGCATCTCTTCGTCGACAAGGGAAGTGAGGTAACAAAGAGCCGACCTTTGTTCCTGGGCAGCGGCGAGCAGGAGACTGGGCTGCGGGACTGGGGTCGGGCGAGGAGATTCGCCGGAGAGCAGGACAGAGTCGGCGAACTCGCCGGAGCGGGACGCAGTCGGCGAGAAGGAGACTGGGCAGCGAGGACGCAGTCGGGAGCACGATGAAGGTAGGCCGAAGCAGGAGAAGCGAGAAGGAGGTCCCTCTGCTAGCGTCGACGTCGCCAACGTCGAGGCCGGGGCTGGGAGAGGGGAGAAGGCCGGAGCTCGCGATCAAGCACGGATCGAGAAGGAGAAGCCGATGGTTCCTCGGGATTTAGGGCAGAGCAAAGTTTTTGATCGCGAGCAGGACGCGCGGTTCGACTTCTTCACGCGAGCGGGCGAAATCACGTGAGTTGCACGCGATTTTCTTTGTCGTTTTGCGTTCGGTACAGAGGCACAGAGGGGGTTCGGTACAGAGGATCCGAACTGCTAAACATGATGTTAATCTTTGTTGTATGTCAAATAAGTTTTAAATTTATTGTAGTGCCAGGGTGGATCAATTGAAAGAATCAGTATGCAATTCCAGAAGATCCAACTTTCAGCTTCATCTTATGACACTGCATGGGTAGCTATGGTTCCTTCTCCAACTTCTCCTGACCATCCATGCTTTCCACAATGCCTTGATTGGATAATAAAGCATCAACATTCTGATGGATCATGGGGACTTGACCATTTCCAACCCTTTCTTATTAAAGACTATCTGTCTTCGACATTGGCTTGTATAATTGCCCTGGAACGCTGGAAAGTTGGTCAGGAACAAGTCAGGAAGGGTATGTGATAATAACCAATATTATGGCATTTGAGTGATCTGTGTTAAATCATTAGTCAGGTTGTTACTGCAGGTCTGGATTTTATTGGGAGTAATTCTTCATCCATTTTGGATGAGCACTTGCAGTCACCAATTGGCTTCGATATTATATTTCCAGTCATGCTTGAATATGCCATCAACATTGGTTTAGATGTTTCTATAGAGCATCATGAGATAGGTAACATGCTCGGCCGACAGAAATACAGAACTACTCAGGTTGGAATTGTACTCAGACTAAGTTGTAGTTTAGAACAACAACTGTTCCTATTTTCTGTTTGCAATTTCTTGTATACAAAAAATTGCTGGTCTTTTGTTGAACTTTTATATTTATTAAAAAAACTTGCCATTTGTAACTCTTTTTTCCCAAATGCTCTATGAGATTACTGAAACAGACTTGTTTGTTGTAACATGTAAGAGAACAATGAAGTTGCAACGCAAGAGAAACCTACTTAGCATATGTTGCCGAAGGATTAGGGAATGCACCCAAAAACCAGATTCGTTTACAAGTGGTAAATGGTTGTTAGGCCTAACAGAGGTCGTGGCTGAGCTCGTGGTAGGCTAAGTTCACAGTCAGGCCAAGCTAGCGGTCGGTCGGTTCAGCTCACGGGCGAGGCTGAGGCTGCGGCCGGCCAAACTTGTTTAGCGACATAATCTTAATTACCTCGCTAATTAAATATGATAAATAAGAATAACGATAGAATTAATGACGAGAATTAATTTTCATCGCTAATTACTAATAAATTTTATATTTCATCGCTAATTAACTATCGAAGTATATTCACCATCACCAAATGTTTTTTAAAAAAATTAATCAATTATTTTTTTACCAAGACTATTATACAAGTATTGAACCGTTTCAAATAAAAAAAGAATATTTTGGGGGGGAAATGTTAGAATCATACATTCTTTTAATAATTATTTTTAAAAAATAAATTTTATCAGACATTAATCTCAGCTCCAACATCCATCCCAAATTTTCAATCCATCACCATCCTATAACTATTCAATTGGTTTCCTCGAAAACATGTAAAACATGTGGATTGATAATTTCTGTCATAAAACGTGGATTGATAATTATAATTTCTGTCATAAGACGTGGATTGATAATTATAATTTCTGTCATAAAACGTGGATTGATAATTATAATTTCTAAAACGTGGATTGATAATTATAATTTCTGTCATAAAACGTGGATTGATAATTTCTGTCATAAAAAATGTAAAACATGTGGATTGTTTATGCAATAACTATTGCTCCTAAATTAATGCAGTTAGTAGGACTTAAACTTGAATCTAATTTTAGGATATATTTGGTTCAAGTTATCATATATAACTTTGATTATGTGATTACCAAGTAATCATATAACTAAGATAATAGAGAATGAAACATAACCTGAATATGTTTAGTTCAATTTAAATAATCAAATAAAATCTTATTTGTTTGGAGGTAATAGTTTATAATATAATATAATATTTTATCGTATTACCCTTTAGAATTTGTTTAGATAATTTTATTAAATTTATTTAATTTTTCCCTATTTAATTTATTAAAAATCTAAATAAATATTAAATTAAAAAAATATTCGCCAGTGACATCGACGTCGACGTCAACCGTCGGTGTCCAACACTGGCGGGCGAGACCGTCGACGATCGGCACTGAATGCCAGTGATTGACGTAGATTGTCGATGGCTGCCGGCCGGCCGCCGACCGTCGGCGGCGGTCGCTGGTTGTCGGCCGCGAATAATGCTTCCGGAAGTTAATAAATTGTAATGGTTATTTTCTTCTTAAATGTAAATATTGAAGGATAATTTTGGAAAGAGAAGTTTCATAACCCCGGAATCAAGAAAAATCTTACTTTCATAAGGTTTTTCGATTCCGAGTTATATGCCTCTTTTACTGACGTGTCAGGTATCGATCATTATTTAGGAATCACTAATTACCAAACAAGATTTTCGTTGATAATCTTAGATGGATAACCAAGATTATCAAGGATAACCCACAACCAAACGTACCCTTAAAGTATTCAAGATATTTGTTAAGATAATCAAGTCAAGCTAAGTCAAATCTAAAATGAACTAACTTTTGAAATAATTGTTCAAGCTTAGATTAATCTATTTTTTGTGAGCTTAAACTTAATTTGAGTTTATCTTGAATTTAATTCGTTTAGATTTCATCAAACTCTAAATTCAAACTTATTTAAGTTTTTAAACTTTTACTTATTTGATTTATTATTGAATTTGATAATTTAAACTTATATGTTTATTTCAAAAAAAAATTATTGATTTAATATATTGATAAGAATTTTATCGATAAATATGATTCGTGAATATTATTCACAAATATTATTTATGAGCGTTGTTTACGAATATTGTTCATGAACGTTAACGAGTTGAACAATGTGTTAAGTTTGTTCATTTAGTTTAACGAGATGTTCAAATTTATTTATTTAATTAATCTTATATGTATTGAACAAACATAAATAAATTCTTATCAAGTCGAACATCAAATTTATTCATAAACATTTAATTTATTTATCAGTTCTACGGAGAGCATAGTTCTTTGGAAATGAAAACTATTTATTATCATTCTCATATCCATATTTCTTGTCCTTTAAATGAGGCCTTGCAAGGAGGAGATACACATAGTTCATTACTAACTACTTAAGGTGTGCAGATACAGATTCTACGATGAGTCCATCATTGCCGATCATGCATTTTATAGCAGTTACTCCCAAATGCAGTAAGTTCAATGTTCAGTATACAAGGCTTACTTACAAACTGTTTTTTTCACAGTGTTCTTCTTGTTCTTTTCTTCATTGTTCTCCTCGTACACTATTAGCTAGATCTAATCATGATTTGAAATCGACGGTTAAACGATTCAAAATTATCAATTCCAAGAATGTCAATATTTAATTTTAATTTTCTAAGATGATTATGGTTCGCAATCCAAAATCAACATTACAGTTTCCTGTATAATTCACGACGTTTCAAAATTATTATTATTTTATATTTAAAATATATAGAGAGAGTTTGTGCTAATTTTAATTGTTTATGTATCTTCTTATAGTAAAGGAGAATTAAAGTCATGAATTCTTTAGTTATTTCGATATTAAAATCTTTTATTTCGTCCTTCGGAAGTATATTTGTTATTCCTTTTTTAACATTCGTTCAATTATTAATTAGTGTTTGAGCTTCTAAAAAAAAAAATAGAAAGCAAAAGTAAAGTTAATCGTGAAGAATATTATACTAAATCCTAAATTATTTTTATTTTTTATACTAATCATTTTGTAATAAATTTATTATTGAATGTATCATATAAATTGAATATTTTTTATAAACTCGATATTAAATGAATAAAATGCTAAAATAAGACTAATAAGTAATTAAGAGAGTTAAATTGCCGAGATTAATAAATTTAATGAGTTAAAGGTATAAATGTATAATAATCCTACATCAAAGAATTAAAGACTGTAAAATTAACTTTAATGAAAAAGGTAGAATATTTCACAATAGGGAATTAAAGAAAAACAAGTTGAAAATTTTACTTTAATAAAAAGGTACAATAAATTAATTAATATTGAACTACACCATTAATATTACTTCGGCTTAAATCAATAATTGAACCGTTGGTTAACTGATTAATTAGGGGCGACTCTTAACAGGCTTGTCTCTAGGTAGGCCGATTACGCCGTTGACCCGGCCCGTTTGGCAGGTCTACTCCAAACATCTATCATAAACAGAAAACGTAGTGAAAATCTTTCACACCAATCAATAAGAGGATGGATGTTCTAACAAATTCTCTCATATAATCCTTGTATTCCTGCTAATTGATGCAGCACTTGTTGATCTAGGACACAAGAAGCATAGAAGTGGCAACAAGACATATATGGTGAAGTGGCAATTTTGTTCATATTTATCGTCTAAATATGATGGTAATCTTTGTTGTATATCAAATAAGTTTCAAATTTATTGTAGTGCCAGGGCGGATCAATTGAAAGAATCAGTATGCAATTCCAGAAGATCCAACTTTCAGCTTCATCTTATGACACTGCATGGGTAGCTATGGTTCCTTCACCAACTTCTCCTGACCATCCATGCTTTCCACAATGCCTTGATTGGATAATAAAGCATCAACATTTTGATGGATCATGGGGACTTGATAATTTCCAACCCTTTCTTATTAAAGACTACCTGTCTTCGACATTAGCTTGTATAATTGCCCTAGAACGCTGGAAAGTTGGTCAGGAACAAGTCAGGAAGGGTATGTGATAATAACCAATGTTATGGCATTTGAGTGATCTGTGTTAAATCATTAGTCATGTTATTACTGCAGGTCTGGATTTTATTGGGAGTAATTCTTCATCCATTTTGGATGAGCACTTGCAGTCACCAATTGGCTTCGATATTATATTTCCAGGCATGCTTGAATATGCCACCAACATTGGTTTAGATGTTCCTATAGAACATCATGACATAGGTAACATGCTTGGCCGACGAAATGCAGAACTACTCAGGTTGGAATTGTACAATTGGACAAAGCTGTAGTTTACAAAAAATTGCAATTTCTTGTATACAAAAAATTGCTGGTCTTTTGTTGAACTTTTATATTTATAAAAAAACTTGCCATTTGTAACTCTTTTTTCCCAAATGCTCTATGAGATTACTGAAACAGACTTGTTTGTTGTAACATGTAAGAGAACAAGGAAGTTGCAACGCAAGAGAAACCTACTTAGCATATGTTGCCGAAGGATTAGGGAATTTGCATGACTGGAAGGAAACTATGAAATATCAGAGGAAAAATGGATCATTGTTCAACTCACCTGCCACAACTGCTGCTGCAATGATGCATCATTATGATTCTAAGGCACATGAATACTTGAATTCTCTTCTATTGAAGTTTGACGGTTCAGGTGATTGAATATTCTCATATCTTATGAAAGATGAAATCGAATTTACTGATTTTTACATATTTATTACTTTAAATCTACTTATTTGTTCTTCACAGTTCCTACATTATATCCTGTGGGCGTGCATACACATCTTCATCTGCTTGACAGTGTTGAAAAATTGGGAATCGCTGAACACTTCGGACATGAGATAAAGAGCATCTTGGATAAAACATATAGGTGCACTGCAAAATATTTAATTCTTTCAAATAATTGTGATTTTTTAAAACAAAACTTCATTTTAACATATGCAGAAGCTGGTTGCTCGAAGATGAGGAAATCCATTCAGATGTAGCCACATGTGCCATGGCTTTTCGCCTTCTAAGATTGAATGGATACGATGTATCTTCAGGTGATTGTTATGTGTCTATATTGAATCAAATGTATGATACTTATTGGTGACTGTCATATCGGTTTGATGTGGTGTAGATTGCTTAAGTCAGCTCTGCGATGAGCACTATTTTAACAATACATTGCAAGGATATCTGAAGGATGTGAACACTGTATTGGAATTGTACAAGGCATCACAGATCAAAATATTTCCTAACGAGCAAGGTTTAGACAAATTAGCCTCCTGGTCAAGAATGTTTCTAAAAGAAGCATTAACCACCAACCGAAATCCAAAAAACCAGATCCGTTTACAAGAGGTAAATGGTTGTTACTTGCAAAGACAAACTATGTTTGACCATTTACAAATTTTGAAGTTTTATTCAGGTGGATTATGCTCTAAAGTTTCCTATTTGGTTCAATGTGGAACGTTTAGAGCATAAAAATACAATTGAGAACTTCACTCTTGACAACTTACAAGTTCTCAAAACTTCATACAAGTAAGACTTGAATATGAATTAATGAAAGGCAAAAATGATATCTTTAGCTTTCTGCATTTTTCTATTGATTTTTTTTTTGAACCTGTAAATAGGCGTTATAGCATAAAAGATCGTGATCTAGTGGAATTGGCATTGGGTTCCTTCGAAACTTCTCAGCGTATATATCAGGAAGAACTCCAAATGCTCGACAAGTATTTTTATAGTTCTATTGTGTGCATGACTAGATAGTTTAATCCTCCTCTTTTTCTCTTTCAGTGATCATATTTCTTGAATTTAACAGTTGGGTGAAAGATAACAAACTAGATCAACTGGAATTTGCCCGGAAAAGACATATTTTTTGCTATTTTTCTGCTGCTGCAATACTTTTCACTCCTCAAATGGGTGATGCTCGCATATCATATTCCAAAAGCAGTGTCCTTGTCACTGTGGTCGATGACTTCTTTGACACTGGAGAATCTATAGAGGAGCTTCAAGATCTTATTTCGTTGGTGGAGAAGTATGTGCTGTTTAATTCCTGTTATTTGATCTTCACTCAAAGGTTCACAAGCTAAATTTCCTTTCGCTATTGATAATAATTAATAGGTGGGATGGAAATTGGGAAAAGGAGATGCATTCTGAACAAGTCAACATCATTTTTTCTGTTTTGTTCAACACAATCAATGAGCTTGGGACCAAGGCATCAGCATTGCATAAGCGAGATATCACCCACCATTTAGTCGAGGCAGTAAGATCTGAAAACTTCAATGTTTTTCTTTCTTTACTTTAATTAAGATTGTAACAGATGATCGTATCTGTAGTGGCTTAGGTTGATGAATTCCATGATGAAAGAGGCAGAGTGGCGGATGACCAAGGAAGTTCCTTCACTGGATGAGTACATGAAGAATGGGATTGTGTCCGTTGCCTTCGAACCAATTATTCTCCCAACACTCTATTTTCTTGTTCCAGAACTTCCTGAAGCTGCCGTCAGAAATACAGAATACGAGCATTTGCTCCGATTAGTGAGCATATGTGGGCGTCTGCTCAATGACATGCAAAGTTTTCAAGTAAGCTAGAGAAACAAATGCATGAAGTTGGATTGATGAAAGAGCTTGCCATGCTTCACTCTCTTCTATATGACTGACTATACATCCTGCATCTCGTTCTTCTCATTCTTTTTTCGTTTACTTGTATGAGACTTTTTTTCCCCCGCAGAGAGAAGGTAACGAAGGGAAGCTGAATGGCGTATCACTACGCGTTCTCCACAGTGGCAGTTTGATGTCCGAAGAAGAAGCAAAGCAGCAGATGCATTGGGAAATAGAGTCTGCCCGGACCGAGCTCTTGAGAATGGTGGTGCAACAAGATGAAAGTGTTGTCCCCAGGCCCTGCAAGGATCTGTTCTGGAAGACATGCAAAATAGCGCACCTCTTCTACATGAACAACGACGGCTTTACCTCACCGAAAGAGACGGCGAGGGCTGTCAACGCAGTCATTCATGAACCCATAAAAGCCAAGCTGATATAACAACAGTGTCAACGAGATTGAATTGACAGAGGCATCATTGGTTTGTTTGGTGTTTTAGATTCTGATCGGACAGATGTTTGAAACCCTCTTATATATATTCTATGTGTGTGACAAAGAACAGGTGAAAGTGAAACAGAATGGCTCGATCGCTTGATTCCGCGCGTCTCGGTTCTTGTTTCTCTACCGTCGGAAATCGGAATCAATCATCAGTTTATGGGAATTACGTCTCCACAACGTGGATTATATTCTGTCAAAATTGCTCATTAATTTAATTTATATGAAGGAACTCTTGGTTGTCGTCCTAGTGATTCTTCCTAGATTCTCATTCATAGATTACGAGTCCCACAAGGAACGCGATTGTTCTTCCTTCACACTCGGAGACAAAACAAGCCACCTTCTTGTTTTAATACGCCTCCCATGGCGATCCTTCTGAGGCCTTTCCCTCTTTGAATATGTTGCCCTCTCCGTCCAGCTATCATCTTTAAATCCACTCCGACGCAGTTTTCCGTCTCTTCAATTGATTGGTTTGGCTTCTCTCTCTCTAGAATTCTGCATGGCTTCCATCTCTCGTGCTCTGCACTGCCCTGCTAAATGCTGCTCCGTCAAGGAGAGCGGCGGCTCCAACAAGAAGAGCTCCGTCACCGTGAATGGAAGCGGCTCGCTCCACGGCCTCAAGGCGGCGGCCACCGAGGTGGCGTATCCACTCAGCGCCGTCACCGACAAGGACGCAGCGATCGCACGCCAGAACATTCCGAGGGAGAAGCAGCTGGTGGACCCCTTCCGGCAGGGCGTGATCATCGACGGCGGCGTCAGGTACCGGCAGACCGTGGTGATCCGGTCCTACGAGATCGGCCCCGACAAGACCGCGACGCTGGAGACCATCCTCAATCTCCTTCAGGTGAATACTGAAACTGAAGCTGAAGATGATATATATGTTCATGGCGTGTTCTTGAGTGATTTGTCTGTATCAGGAAACGGCTCTGAATCATGTTTGGATGTCTGGTTTGTTGGGGGATGGATTCGGAGCTACTCATGGCATGATGAGGAACGACCTGATTTGGGTGGTCACAAGAATGCATGTCCTGGTTGATGAGTACCCAATTTGGTAAGTTCAACTTCATGCATAGAACTATCCATCAAATCATATTAATTTCTTGCATATTGAGCCATGTTCTTTCATCTTATTTATTGACAGGGGAGAGGTGGTGGAGATCGACACTTGGGTTGGAGCATCAGGAAAAAATGGGATGAGAAGGGATTGGTTGATTCGGAGTCGTCTCACCGAACGAGTCTTTTGTCGAGCTACAAGGTATGTTTGCTCCTTTTTTTCGATTTTGGTTGGTTTTCCTTTCATAGGTCTTTTGATGGCTCGAGTCGGGTTGTAGCACTTGGGCGATGATGAATCGAGAAACTAGGCGACTTTCGAAGATGCCCGAAGAGGTGAGGGACGAGATCTCTCCTTGGTTTGTTGAAACACGAGCGATCCAAGAGGAGGCACTCGAGAAGATCCACAAGCTCGACGACAATGCAAAGTATGTGAACTCCAACTTGAAGGTGACTGATCGATAGCCTATAATCGACTTGTAGTATCGAAGATCATTCGTGCTAATTTTCTAATGAATTTCGTGTAGCCGAAATGGAGTGACTTGGATATGAACCACCATGTAAACAATGTGAAGTATGTGAGGTGGATGCTCGAGGTACTAGATGTCACACTCAAACATTTGATGTATCAAAACCTTAATTAGCGACTAACTTTAATTTGGTGATTCACTTTTATAGACTATTCCCGATCAATTCATGGAAAATCATCTACTCTCGAGCATTATCTTGGAGTACCGAAGGGAGTGTGATAGTTCAGATACGGTGCAGTCCATTTGTGAACCGGACGAAGAATCCATCCCGTGCGACAAGAATATAAGATTCCTCACGGGATTCTCTCTCGCTCCTGAGATTCTCGATGGTAGTGGATTGTTAGGAACATTCGACAAATGGCCAACGAGGTATACTCATGTCCTTCAAATCAAAGGTGAGAAAAAAGACAAGGAAATTGTGAGGGGAAAGACCACATGGAAGAAGAAGACGTTCAAGTTTCTAAATTGTGATTGATAGTGTTGTTAAAAATAATAAAATTTCCCCTATCTCGGGCCACTGCTCTTCAAGCTCACACTCAGAAGTTTTGCGATAAAGGGCTCTTGACAAAGTTAGACCATATGATGAACATAATCTTAATATGACTCCAACTCAAAAATAAATATAATGTGGCAGACAATAAACTAATCCAGTGAAAATATGTCGAGTATAAATATTTTAGAGGTAGTGTCGATAAATTGTGTTTTGAATTTATTTATAAAAAACACTTTTTTTTCCTTTTATATGATAAAACAAACAAACACGTTTTTTGTCGTTTTCCGGTGGTTCTGTGATTGTCAGAATCTGTTCCCTTGACAGCTCGCCGTCTCTCCTCCTCCTCGTTCGGTGATTCCAACTGCTCCTCGCTTCGCGTAAAAAAGATTCCAAGCATATCTTTCGTTCCTTAATCCGATCGGTTTACGCGATGAATACTTCGTTGCACTGTTGCTTTTAGAGAAATGATTGAAGTTTTAATAATTATAAGGTGAAATTTAAGATTTGTAATTTAAGAATGGTAATAAAAATTTAAATTTTATTTTATTTTTGAAATTAATATAATATATATGAAATCATGTAATTACATATTATGAATTAGATAGTAAAAACATTTATTTAGAGTTTTAATTATAGGAAATGTTTAAAGTTTCTAAGATTATGATATAACATCGTTAAGTTATCATTCAGGCATTTTTGATTTGATCTTCAAGCATATTACAAGTCTATTGATTGGGATATTAGTCCGAGGTGGGCACATAGCTCAAGAAAGTTATGTGGCGTGACTACAAGGGTGGGAGAGAAGTATTCAAGACCAACTCAGGAGAAAAATCTCCGAGACCAACTCGAAAGAGCGGAGCTCGAGCCCAACTCGGGAGAAGAGTGTCCGAGCCCAACTCGGGAGAAAAGTATCCGAGACCAACTCGAGTGAAGAGTCCCCGAGACCAACTCAGAAGAGCGGAGCCCAAGCCCAACTCAGGAAAGAGTCACCGAGACCAACTCGGGAGAGAGGACAGATGTGAGAAGTTTACCATTAGTGATGATAATGATAAACTTAATATACGCGACGACAATACAAGCGCCCCCTAAGTGGGAAAGCTGGCAGGTGGCTACGACCCGTAACACATAATAATAATGATAGATTTAATGTGCACGGCGGCAGTTACCAGTAGCCCCCGCCGTGTGACAACTGGCAGGTGATCACGATCCATAAGGCGTGGAAACAGGGGAGGCGATTACAGTAATGTGGGAGTGCTCGAAGGAAAAGAACAGCGATTATATAAGGTGCTTAAGCACCTACATAAAAGGATCTAAACTTTCTTAACTCTAAATAACTTATTCTCCTTGCTTCTCTTCTATTTTTGAAGAATTTTTTATTTGAGCGTCGGAGAGGGCTCCGCCAGAACTCCTTCCAGTGTGTCCCTTTAACGCTTGTGTTAATTTCTCAGGCGAAGGCATCCCTTTGTCGTCACTCAAGGTTGTACCATGATGACCTGTTGTCTACGTCGTACACTTCCGGAACAAATTTTGCACCGTCTATGGGAAATGTGTATAAATACCAGAAGGACACTGTGATGGCAGAACATGAGGGATAGTCGATCACTTTGACACGGGAAGAACAAGATCGCCTGATCGCCAACGCTGTTCGAGGGGCTCTAGAGCAACATCAAATCAAACAAGCTGCCTCTTAAAGAGCAATCTCGCCACAGGTAGACGGTCAGTGAGTATCAGCCTCATATGTTCGCAATCGGAGATCACGTCGCCTCCAGGTGTCCATGTGAACGTGGCCCCAGGACATCGACGAGACTCCATCGGAGACCTAGAGAAAGCGCAGACAGTCGCTTCCAGTACTCTGCACAGAGAAGAGGGAAAGGAAAGAGTGAACCTGTAAAGGTTCTCCCGAAGAACACATCCTCATCATTCGTCCAGGACATTGTGGACGATTCCATGCCCAAGAAATTTCGAGGTCTCGACATTGCTGATTACGATGAAAAAATAGATCCCGAGGATCATGTTTACAAGTTCGAGAACGCGGTTCTATTGCATCAATATACATATAGTGTGAAGTGTCGGGTGTTCTTGAACACGCTGTCGGGAGCGACTCAGCGATGGTTCCAGAGGTTGTCACAAGATTCCATAAACTTCTTTCTAGTGTTTAAATTATCTTCTTGCATCACTTCGCCAGCAGTCGGTGATATCAGAAGACGACACTTAACCTCTCCACCCTGAAGTAGAAGAGCAAAGAGTTGTTGAAGGATTGCATCCAGCGATTCAATCGGGTAGCACAGGATGTGTCAAGTGCCACTTTTGAAATTCTCGTCAATGCCTTTACGCAAGGGCTTGCTGAAGGGGACTTCTTTCGATCCCTCATGAAGAAGCCACCGACCAACTTTGATGATCTATTAGGGCGATCAGACAAACATGTCAATGTGGAGGAAATACAACATGCCAGCCGAAAGGATTCGGCAGGTACACCTATTTAAATCTCGATACAATTAGAGAGAAATGAGCCACCTGCTCCTGCCCAGGTGAAGGATTCCCGCTCAAGCAAAGGACACTGGGACAACAAGATGAAGCTGGTGGAAATAGTGGACACTGAAGTGTCATCATGGCCTGAGAGGTACTGCGACTTTTATGGTCGTACTATGCATTACACGGAGGAGTGCTACACTTTGAAGAGGAGGTGATCCAAGAACATCGCTGCCAAGCCACGCAAGAAGTGGAGCAACTCGGGATATTGACGAAGATCCCCTCGCCGAAGCCGATCTCCTAGGCGACGTCAATTGGAGGAAGAAGAACTTAGGAGGCGGGCTTGGTCACCTTCTGAGGGGAGATCCAAGGATGCCTCAACCCGCCGATCTGCTTCTCCAAAGCAAGACCCTGGAAAGGGTAAGGCTCCAGCCCAAGGACCTCCATCAGGTCACGTTGGGATGATCTCCGGAGATCCGACTGACGGAGATTCCAATCGGGCCAGGAAGTCTCACACACGTGGTTGGAAAACTACGCAATCAGGACTAGTCGGGAGAGGCGCAAGGGGCCTGTCATCTGTCACGCCCCGAGGGGCTGCATGTCCAACGAAAATCGGACAACACCTCCCCTGTACGACAGACAATCTAAAAATAATACATACATAATATGGCCTCCACGGCCTCCACACATAAATATGATCAAACTATAACAGAAATAAAGACATAAACAACTATTGATACTATCAAAAACATATATCATCGCCTATACTGTAAAAACAACTCCAAATTGCCCATTGGGCAGACCGACGATGTTATGATACATAAAAGTATCATAACCCTGGAGACACGTCTGCCAGCATATACAAAATGAGAAACTACATCCCAAACTATAACTAAAAGAAAATAAAATAAAGACACTACGATATCACCGGGACTTGGACTGGCTACTAGGCCTCCTGACGGCGTCATCCTGAACAGCAAAAACAAGCAAACGATTATGATTCCAAGGGGACTCTGCGGGTATATAACCAGATAGATATGTATGGCGATAAAAAGGTTATACAAAAGAAGTATGGAAGCAAACTGATACAGTCTCAAAAGAAAAATCAAGATACATGATCGGTACACTATATGCAAATATACATATCCCTACCTCCCCCCCTGGGGTATGTAGGTCATAAGTCCCTAAACCTAAATGGTCGCCAAACCATAAACAAAGCAAATCCCTCCTGTATGTATATGCCATCCAAATGCAGCAAACATAGCTCAAACAAGTGCAACAAACACAAACAATGCAAATTATGCAATCGTGCACATGATACAATGACATGGTCACCCCTGACACCAGTCAGCCACCGTCATCGGTCGCCAAACCATAAACAAAGCAAATCCCTCCTGTATGTATATGTCATCCAAATGCAGCAAACATAGCTCAAACAAGTGCAACAAACACAAACAATGCAAATTATGCAATCGTGCACATGATACAATGACATAGTCACCCCTGACACCAGTCAGCCACCGTCATCGGTCATGGGTGAGGTCGAGTGGATAGGGCTATGACAACTGTACGCACTCTGCCGTTAATGCTCCTGAGTGACCGAGTGGACAGGATGCTGGTACAGGTCACACCCGTCCTACCTCAAATCATATGAGGGAGCACCACTCTTATCTCCTCGTATCACGGGAAAGAGGAGGGATCCCTGTCTGCTACCACGCTGCGGAACCACTACCCGTGAGCGGCCGAGCGGAGCCTTGACAGGGCAACTGCACACACCCTCCTAATAGTACCACTAACTCATGAGTGGCAGTGTGTTCAGATCCTGATATGACTGACGATCCATCTCAACCACAAGGGAGCCCAGAGATCGTCAGTTATGCAATAATGCAAAGATGATGCATGATGCTAATGTAGGACTGATGCCGTCGATAAAGGGGGAGTGAATATCGACCGTAAAATCTTCGCAGTAAACGTCGTAAAACTTTCGATCGTTCTAGACTCAGAGCGTTAGTAGCACAGCAGAAAATAAAACAGAAAGAATAAAAGACAACACAGCGCACGCGGGATTTTTTACTTGGTTCCCAACCCCCCAGGGTCAGTACATCCAAGGCCTAAGCACGGGAACACCCGTCCACTATTGGTCTCCTTTCCGGACTTTCTGAAGGCGGAGAAACCCGTCTTACAGTGCAGTAATTACAATCAAAATATAAGAAATTAAATGCAGAATAATTAAAGCAAACCAAAATGAAATGGTCGAAGACTCAGCCGATCTGGACCTCTGAAGTGTCGCGCACTTCCTCCTGGAGCCTCCCGGTCGTAGAGCCTCGTCGTTAGCGCGTTGTCGTTGCTTGGAAGGCTTAGAATCATGTCTGGAAGTTGTGTTTGAAGTTGAGGGGTCGAAGCCCCTTTTATAGGCTTCATTCGGGCGCCTGTGATCACCGGGGCGCCCCCTATGGGCTTGGTCAATCCTTATCTCCGCGCCGAACTCGTCGCAGCTGATAAAACCTTTGACTAGGGCGCCCTGGACCTCCCGGGTGCCTGACTGAAAGCTTATCTCTGCTTCGAACTCGCAGCAGCAAATACAGCTTTCAACTTGGGCGCCTGTATCATCCCGGGCGCCTAAATGGAAGCCTGTTCTGTCTTCTTCGACTAAACTATTTTTTGTTCTTTGACCTAGGCGCCCCCATCAATAGGGGCGCCTAGATCTTGGCTAGGTTCCAGCTCCATTGTGTTGTTTGCCTGCTTTATCTTCCATTCTAGGTACCTGCAAGATACAAAAATACAAGGCAAATACACACACATTCTTAACCTTAAGGACTTGGTTCTGACTTCGGATTTCCATGAAACCCTAGGTCGAACCGACGTAAGTTCTCACCCCCGAGAACGCGCCTTTCACCTACTCCATTCAGGAGACGGTTGTCACCCAGTCCTTCTGGTGGACTTTTGCTTAGCCTCCGATACTCTCGGATCTCGAGACGTCCGAACCCTAACCCGTCTCTACTTCTATCCTTAGTCATCGCTCAGCTAAGTTGCTCAGTCCATCGGACCAAGACTTCATGCCCAAACCCTAGGTCCAGGACTTCGGTGCCCAACCCTCGGCCAGGTCTTCGTGCCTAATTCCTCGAACCAGGTCTTCGGTGCCCCACCCTCGGCCAGGTCTTCTTGCCCAGTCCTCGACCAGGACTTCGTGCCCAACTTCCGGTTAGGTCTTCGGTGCCCAGCCCTTTGCCAGGACTTAGTGCCCAGCTTCACTCACCAGGTCTTAGCGCCCAGCTTCACTCACTAGGTCTTAGTGCCTAGCTTTACTAGGACTTTCTTTCACTTTGGTTACTCCTCTCTTAACTCCCCTTCCATTGTTCAATGTATCACTGACTTAAGTATATTGTCAAACATTAAAACACTTAGAGGAGGACATCACTGATGCAACTTGCACCAACAATCTTCCCTTTTTTGATGTTTGACAATATCTTAAGTTAGATTGGTTGAAAGGGCTAAATTTTAACTCTTGGGATCAAATGAAAAAAAATGATCTAAGTTTTGAAAATCCATTTTTGATCCTCCGGGGAAAAATAGGAAAAAAATTTCTAACTTTCACTCTCCCCCCTTTTTGAAAAACATTTTGACTTTTTTTTGATCCTTTGGTAAGAGAAAAAAATTTATTTCTAACTTAAGGCGCATCTCTCCCCCTTTGTCATACATCAAAAACCAAAAATACTTGCACCAACAATGGAAACATTTGGTTCTTTGTGAAAATACTTAGTATAAATTTTGAAAGCATAGCATAAAACTTAACTTGCACCCAAAAAAGAATTTCACTTTGACAAGTATTTTGTATTTGTAGGAAAGTATTTTGAAACTCAAAAAACTTCTCACTTAAAAAATATTTGAACATTGGTGCCTTTTTGGAAACATTTGAAAAATATTTTGAATATTTTGCAAGTGCTTTTGAAAAATATTAGAATTTTTGAAAAGTATAAGTACTTAGAAAAATATTAGAATTTTTTAAAAGTATGAGTACTTAGAAAGATATTAGAATTTTAAAACACAATATTTTACTTGACTTGGTTTCTTTTCCAGTCTGACACAATCCTAGGAAACCTTGTTGACTACAAGGATATCTTCCTAAGTGTCCTGGAAAATTCTCCAAATTCAAGTAAGCACTATTTCCAAACAGAATTTTGATAAGCCAAGAAAAATGATAGTACTTTGAAAATATGTGCAAGTATATTTTGAAAAATGTATGAACTTTTGAAGACACAATATTTTACTTGACTTGGTTTATCTTCCAGTCTGACACAATCCTAGGAAACCTTGTTAGCTCATTAAGTGAACCTCCCTCTGTGTCTTTAGGGTTTATCAAAATGAAAAGAGACACAAGCACAATTTAGACTGTATTTTGAATTTTTGAAAACACATTTTGAAATAAAGGTAATTTGTCAGACATAGTTTTCGAAAAACATAAGTAATAGTATTTAAAGCACAGTTTTCGAAACTCATTTTAAAAGACAGTGATTTTTCAAGCACAATTTTAAGAAAATAAATCACTCCCCCTGTACCCGACACCGTTTGACTCTATCTAAGAGCCTTAATTAAGAAACTTTAGTATTGTCCTAGGAGGCTTGTGTCTAATTGTGTGAGTCAAACAATTTTTCAAAATGATATAATTTTTGAAGACATATAATATCTTGGCAATCAAACGAGCATGAAATTCATAAAAACATTATTATGTTGACGCACTATTTTGAAAGTATATTTTTAGAAAAAGTATTCTAACAATTTTGAAAATAATTTTGAAAAATATTTTTCAATTAATTAGTCCTTAACATCTCACTCATTCTAGATGTCTCAATACAGCACGCAAGGTTGCCTTATGGGTATGTTGTGAGATGCTTGAATCATTTTCCTTAATTTATTGTTAAATCTAAGATTTAATTGAAACTTGTGTTAGATTCAAATTTATCAAATAGTAAAGTGAATTTGATTTTCGGTAATCGGCTTCCAGGTCTTGGCGAGGCACAAGGCCTTCTTTGGCCGTAGCCTTATTGAATCATCAACCCTTTCCTTGACAAAGCATTTTATCGAAAATTCATTTTCAAATTACTTTTTGAAAAATTTTGGTCTAACTAGCTTAGGTTTTGGATCGGTAGCTTCGGCTAGTTCCACCAGATGGTTTTCCTAGCGTACTATCATCTCACCTCCACCTAATACTAGGTTGATCAAGTTTCAATTATTCTTTTTCCTATAACCGTTCTAAATCAAGCATATAATTAAACATGAATGACATGACATAAAATTTAAAGAAATAGAAGATGCATGTTCATGACATTAATGTATGATTCAAACAAGTCAAAATATTTAATTAAGTTTCTAAAAATGTATCAAATTCTCGATTTGATACATGTCGTGTGAACCCGCGAATATGCCAACCCACTTTGACATATTTGATATTATTAATTTTAATTGTTGCAGTTTGGGTAAGATTTTATTTAAATTGAGTTTAAGTTATTTAAGAATTAATTGGAATTGAGTTAATTAAGGATTAATTAAATTAATTAAGAATTAATTTGAATTTGAATTAATTAAGGATTAATTAAGTTAATTATTAATTTGAATTAATGAGGATTAAATTGAATTGATTTGAATTAATTGAATTAATTAAGATTTAATTGAATTAATTTGAATTAATTTGAATTTGAATTAATTAAGATTTAATTGAATTAATTTGAATTTGAATTAATTAATTTGAATTAATTCGAATTTGAATTAATTAAGATTTAATTGAATTAAGATTAATTAAGGATTAATTGAATTAAAATTAATTAAGGATTAATTGGATTAAAATTAATTAAACCTTGAATGATTAAGATTGAGATGATTAATTAATAGTTGTGGGTTTAAGTTCATAATTTTCATTATTTCGAAAATCTCTGACTCATTTACTATTTCTTCTCTATGTATTTTTACAAGTCTTTCTAACAATTTTGATTTGTTTGAATCTTTGTAAATCTTATTAACTATAGCCTTAATTTCAATTTCCTCCACATCCTCATTATCAAGATTATCTCTTTTTATATCTTCATAATAGGTGGAGTAATATGGACCACTAGTTAATATTTCAGGATTATTCAAGAGAATAATTAAATTATTATCTAAATAGATTTTATCTCCACTATCCTCAGAATTATCCTTATTATCCTCAAAATTATCCTTCGAATTAATCTCAAAATTTTTAGAATTAAATTCAGAATTATTATTAAGAATTTTAAATTTGAGTTCAGAGTTATCCGATTTAATTTCTAAATTATCTTCGGGATTAATCTTAAGAATTTCAAAATTAATTTCTGGATTATCCTTAAGATTATCAAAATTAATTTCGATATTATCCTTAAGAGTTTCAAATTTAAATTCAAAAATAACAGTAAAATTATCAGATTTAAGTTCAAGAATAATAGTAAAATTATCAGTATTTTCAGAATTAAAATTATCAGAATTAACTTTAACATTATCAGAAAAATTATCAGAATTAATTTTACAAATTATTGCATTGATATTGACAATTAAAGAATTAATTTTTGATAATTTATCACTGTTTACATTTTCTAGTTGGTCATGCAAAATATTGAGGTGATTATGTAATAATTCTAGTCTTCCAGAAAAATTATTATCATACGACAGTGCAGGAATTTATAAATTTTTAGGAATGTAAATTTTGCGTACCTTTGCGGAACACTGATTCTTGTAGTGTCCATACTTTTCACACTTGAAGCATTTGATGTGATCTTTGTTCTTCCGGCCTCCAGATGCTGGTACGTCTTTTGTCGTCGGTGACGAACGAGTCTTATGAGTAGGACACTAATTTTTATAGTGTCCTCTCTCCCTGCACGTGAAGCATATAATATGGAACTTAAAAACAGACATTTCAAAAAAATTGTACCTGATTCACCCCTGGGCTTCCCCTCAACTCCTGGCATCTTTGCTCCGTCGGCGGTTAGTCCGGTGAAGAGCGGTCTGGCTCTGATACCAATTGTAGGACCGGTGTCGTCGATAGAGGGGGGGGGGTGAATATCGACCATAAAATCTTCGCGGTAAACTTCGTAAAACTTTCGATCGTTCTAGACTCAGAGCGTTAGTAGCACAGCGGAAAATAAAACAGAAAGAATAAAAGACAACACAGCGCACGCGGGATTTTTTACTTGGTTCCCAACCCCCCAGGGTCAGTACATCCAAGGCCTAAGCACGGGAATACCCGTCCACTATTGGTCTCCTTTCCGGACTTTCCGGAGGCGGAGAAACCCGTCTTACAGTGCAGTAATTACAATCAAAATATAAGAAATTAAATGCAGAATAATTAAAGCAAACCAAAATGAAATAGTCGAAGACTCGGCTGATCTGGACCTCCGAAGTGCCGCGCACTTCCTCCTGGAGCCTCCCGGCCGTAGAGCCTCATCGTTAGCGCGTTGTCGTTGCTTGGAAGGCTTAGAATCGTGTCTGGAAGTTGTGTTTGAAGTTGAGGGGTCGAAGCCCCTTTTATAGGCTTCATTCGGGCGCCTGTGATCACCGGGGCGCCCCTATGGGCTTGGTCAATCCTTATCTCCACGCCGAACTTGTCGCAGCTGATAAAACCTTTGACCAGGGCGCCCTGGACCTCCCGGGCGCCTGACTGAAAGCTTATCTCTGCTTCGAACTCGCAGCAGCAAATACAGCTTTCAACTTGGGCGCTTGTATCATCCCGGGCGCCTGAATGGAAGCATGTTCTGCCTTCTTCGACTAAACCGATTTTTGTTCTTTGACCTAGGCGTTGTTAGTAGCAGCCCTAGAGCCAATTATGTGATGATTGACTAGGGGCATTTTGTATCATATTCTGTCATTAATAAAGGCATATTTGGTTATTATACTTACTTTGTATTCTGTGCCAAATGACTAAGTATAATAATGTCCATGTGTAGTAGGTTCTTATCTACATTATATCGATTGGTTGAATCGATAGTGAGATAATGTAGAGAACATTACACTAAATTATTCCTAGTCAAGCATTAACATTCAGGGACAATATTAATGCATAGAGACTAGCATGTAGGTCAACTGATGACTTGAGCTCACAAGTCATGGATATGTGATATCAAGTTGACACATGGGTATACATTGGAGACTGTGTACTGAATTGACCCGCTATGAGAAAGTTTTATAGATTGTCATATGAGTGTCATAAACTTTCTCATGTGACTATTGGTATGAATAGTCCTTAGACCTGAAGTTACTACGGTTCCTACATAAGGAGTTATGTACTTTGGTATCGTCAAACGTCACCCGTAATAGGGTGGACTATAAAGGCGATCACTGGGTATATAATGAATTATGCGGAGGGATGTGAGTGATGTAGATGGGATCTATCCTTCCCATATGACGGGAGTGATATCTGTGGGCCCCTTGATCGAGTAGGACTATTAAAACGCATGACCATGCTCAAATGAGTCAATATGAGATATTGAGCTCATTTGTTTGAGTGAGTCTACTCGGGGATCAAGAAACACAAGATTGATTGAGGATGACACGGTCTATACCTCATTAGTCAATCTAGATATCGAGGATAGAAGGACAAGGTCATACATTATCATAGTCACGGAGGTTTAGTCGGATCTCGACTTTTCTTGTTACTTGGGTAGCAATGATGCATTGCTAGATGCCGCTCATTGCTTATATGTCTAAAGTGTTTAGGCGTATTGCCAACGTCACGAGAACCTATTGGGTCACACACAAAGGACACAATGCTTCAGGAAATCTGATCGGTAGATCTGAGCCCGAGTTGGGAACTCGGGAGATCTGAGCCCGAGTTGGGAACACGGGAGGTCAGTTCGGGAGGTCGAGTTGGGAACTCAGGAGCACGGGTCGGGAGCTCGGCACTCGGCAAACTGGGCTGGGAGCTCGGCAGACTGGGTCGGCACTCGGCAGACTGGGCTGGGAGCTCGGCAGACTGGGTCGAGAGCTCGACACTCGGGAGACTTGGTTGGGAGACCTAGTCGGAAGCCCGAGAGGTCCGGTCGGAATTACATGAAAGAAAGAGAAAAGTCTCTCTTCATTGGATGAAGAGAAGGTGAAGAGTCACATGAAAAGATGTGCTCTTTATTGGCTTTAATGAAGGGAAGTCAAAAAGACAAAAGACTCTTCATATTCACGGGATGAATATAAAAGACGGACTTTGTCATTTTGAATGAGGAGTAAGTGTGCTTTCCTTCTTCCCTTCCTCTCTTCTTCCTCTTCTCCCTTTTGGCCGAAACCCTATTGTAGGGTTCTTGGTGTTCTGCGAGCTACCTCAAGTTGCTAGCACAACTAAGGTAGTTCTCTTGAAGTCGAGAGATTGTGTCCGTGTGGATACGAATAGAGGCATGTGTTGGAACTTGGATGGCTAGAGAGGAGGAGGGGTGAATATGGCCAGACACGAACTTTTGGCTTTCTTTTGAACTTCTGCACTTAGGGTTAGTAGCACAGCGGAAGTAATACAAAACAGAGATGCAGAAATTTACCCTAAACTAATCACAAGCACAAAACGCTAACAAAGAGATTTACAAGGTTCGGGGATAACTTGCCCCTACTCCTTGGCGTGCCCATGAGGTGGCTGATCCCTTGATCGTCGGCAGATCAAACCCCGTAAAATCCGGATAGAATGCAACCTCCTTCTCGGTGGAGTAACCTCTCCACAACGTTTCAACAAGGACAAAGTATTAAGCACAATGAAACACAAGAAGGAATCTTACAGAGCACATCAAGAACACAAGCGAACTCCTCACCGAGCTCCACCCAGCACAGATCTCACGCAAGAACACCTTGCTCTTTGTGTCTTCTTGCTGATGGACTCGCCAAGCTCCTTGTTTCTTCCAAGTGCTCTAGTATCAGATGGTTGCTCAAGAATCATAGTTGCTTGCTCAAGAGATGGATCAAAGTTGTTGCAGGAACTCAAGAGTTGTAGCTAAAGGAAGAACTTCCAAAGAACTACTCTCTTCTCCACTTCTCAGGACTTTTAAGCATCTGACCTCTGTAGCTCACATCGCCAGCCACCAGACGCTCCACTGCCACTGCCCAGCTATCTTGACCTCTCCTAGACTCCCTGAGCTCCTCTCAGTCGAGCCCCAATCGAGCCCCAGGTCTGTTGCCAGCAGCTCCAGCGTCCGTTGCAACCTGAGAAGGAAAAACAGCCAAACCTGATACATGGAAAGAACTCAGTTGACCCTCCTTCAACGTTTGAAGTCATCCCTGTCACCTGCACACTTGATCAGAGGTTTAGCAAATGAAATCAAACTTGGATCAGCAATAGCAGAGAAGATCAAAGCAAAATCAGTAGTGTATCAGTGGAAATCAGAACACGATCAGACATTTGACAGCGCTTTTGAATTAAAGCTGTCAGCTGCTGATCGGTCACCGAACCAATCAGAGTGACTCCTGATCGGTCACCAGACCGATCAGGATGGGCTCAGACCGATCAGGCTCCAACCTGATCGGTCCCCAACGTATAATCAGAAATCGCGACTTCTCCGGGATCGATCACCAGACTGTTCCCAAGTCGTGGATCGGTCACCAGACCGATCCACCTCTTCTCAGTGTAATTTCCAGCTTCGCAGCCCAACCCTGCTGATCGGTCACCAGACCGATCAGGGTGTGGCCTGATCGGACTAGTGACCGATCAGGCCACTCTCTGACCGATTAGGATCCAGCCTGATCGGTTATAGTGAGAACCTCGCGACAATTGATCGTTCACCAGAACGATCTGAATAGTATCCCTGATCGGTCACCAGACCGATCAGGAGTCGATCAGTAGGGTTCCCAAACTCACTGTATGCTCCCTGATCGGTCACCAGACCGATCAGACACTGCTGGATCGGTCACCAGACCGATCCACGAGGGAACTCCGTGCCAACTTCTCTGATCGGTTACCAGACCGATCCAGGCAAGGTCAAATCCACTCTAAGTCACGAGAACAAGCCTCCAGCCCTTCTCTGACTCGTTCTTAGTCCCCCGGACCAAGACACCGTGCCCAGTCTCACTCACCGGGACTTTAACCTAGCCCTCCAAGCTAGGACCTGGCCCTCCAAGCTAGGACCTGGCCCTCCAAGCCAGGGTTTCATCAACCTAGCCCTCCAAGCTAGGACCTGGCCCTCTAAGCCAGGGTTTCATCAACCTAGACCTCCAGGCTAGGACCTGGCCCTCCAAGCCAGGGTTTCATCCAACCTAGCCCGACTAGCCCTCCAGGCTAGGACTTGACCCTCCAAGCCAGGATTTCATCCAACCTAGCTCTCCAAGCTAGGACCTGACCCTCCAAGCCAGGATTTCATCCAACCTAGCTCTCTAAGCTAGGACCTGACCCTCCAAGCCAGGGTTTCATCCGACCTAGCCCTCCAGGCTAGGACCTGACCCTCCAAGTCAGGATTTCATCCTCTTAGCTCTCCAGGCTAGGACCTGACCCTCCAAGCCAGGATTTCATTAACCTAGTCTCACTAGGTATGACTAGTCCCACTAGGACTTAGTCCCAATCATCTCATCAACCTAAACTAAAATTGGTGTCAACACCAAAACAACAATCAGGGTCATATCACATCAACAATCTCCCCCTTTTTGTTGTTTGACAACCCGATTCAATTATCTCAAATTTTAGAATCGTAGGAGAATCAGGATCCTCCCCCTACAATAGTTAAACTCGTAATAGTCCTAAACTTAACCAACCTCACTCTCCCCCTTTGTCAAACACCGAAAAGGGTGTAGACGGGTTGTTAAGTTTAAAAACAAAACCTCTCCCTCAAACCTAGGGGTTCTCCCAAAACAACAAGGATAAGATGTAATTTTGAAAGCATATGAAACCATGTGATAAAGATAAAATAGGATATAGCAATCACATGCATCATATAAACATTGAATAGGAATAAAACATGAACTAACAATAATCATGGAATATCAAGTCATACAGGAAAATAGTCATAACGTCAGACGCATCATACATCATCAGAATATAGTCAAGTACATCAGCAATCCAAACCAGATAAATAGTTAGATACATATCAATGCATTAGAGAATAGTCAAATACACCACCAAGGCATAAGAGGCAAACAGTCAGATCACCAATCAGAAAAAACAAGATCAGAGTACAATCAAATCAAGCGTCGGTGGGGGGGGGTCATCAGCCTGCATGGGGTCATCAGTCGTATCATTGTCAGGTAAGAAGGACCTTGGTGCGGTACTGCCAGAGGGCGCAGCTCCAGGAAACGTATGTTGCCGCCACTCCTCGTACCAGATATGCTGCTGGGAGCGGATCCCAGAGATGTCCGACTCTAGTGTTGATAGTCTACGATCGAAAGATAGAAACTCAGACCGGGCCTCCTGGCGCCAGAGCTCGGAGATGTGAAACTCCTGCTGCATCGTCAGCTCCAGCTCCGAAACCTGCCAGCGGATGTCGGGATCTGGCTCATACTCATAGGCAGCTACTGCGGCGGGTGCCTCCTGATGAACAGCCGGTGTGGCTGGTACCTGCATGTGTGTGCCCCGAGGAAGCTCGCCTAGACCTCGCCCGTCCTTCCAGATAAGACTCTGATCGTCAGGCCCAACAACGATGCCAGATTTGGCAAATGCGCGTATGCCCAATCTGCAATCCTGTCTAACCATGGGCACTGTCCTGCCCTTGGTCACATCAACACCAACTGACTGAAGCCAGTCAGTGATGACGTGACCGAAAGGCATATAGACAGTGCGACGACTGGGCTCTCTATAAGATATGATCGACTGGAAGATGTTCTCCATGATGTCAAAGTCCATATGGTGATGCATGCCATAGAGCATCAAACAGTGATACGGACGAATCTCAGTCAAGGGTTTGGAGGTGATCGGCAAAATGCAGTTGGTGATTATCTTGAAAAGAATGTAATCAATAGGGGAAAGTCGAAGGGCCGCAAAGGTGGGAAAATCAGGCCCTAGCTCATCGATGCCAGCTGGTCTGGGATGGCCAAAGAAATGCTCGTAAATGCTATCGGGGGTGACACTCTCAAAAGGAGGCAATAAAGGGTCAGGGAGCTCTGGGTAGATAGAATAGAAGTTAGGCGATCGTCGACCACCAAGATACTCTGCCAAGATATCATAAGAGAAGTCGAGATTTCTCTTGGCTACCCGGGTGGTGAAGTCAAAGCCTCCTTGTGGACCTTGTTGCAAATTATTGTAGTATTCAGAGACAAGGTCATAGTTGATCGTCCGCTCAAGGGAATGAAATAATTCGAGGTTGTAAAAATCAACAACCTTGAGGATAGAGAGACAATGTTCAGACAAGAAAGGTCTATCTATAGACCTACACGGGAGGAGCTTGAAAGTTCGGGTTTGAAACACTTGCTCAAAAGCAACGTTAGGGAATCAAGAACTCGATGAAGGCTGAGGCCTTCGAGGGGGTGCGGATGATGAAGGGCCTTTGCCCTTCGAGCTTCCCTCAACGGGTTCTTTTCCCTTGGATGACTTTCTAAAAGGTGGAATCATTGGATCACGGTGACAAAATGAGTGAATCATAACACAAGACCAAGAATGAGAAATTAAGGACACGACAACACATTGAAATGATCACATAAAGCATAACCCAATCATTTGTAGGGCAAGATTTGATCAGTGAAGTGAGGTTTAATCAATAAGATTCATGTCATGGTAAGGGAAGGTCACGGCAAAAGTAAGGTCACAGCACAAAAAGAAACCACAAGAAAATAACATGGTTAGCCTAAACATCATAAATCTTATGAAGTAATCAGTAAGGAAAGATTGGTAATTAAATGCTTACTTAGGTGCCATGGTGAGATTTGCTGAAAACTTGCGCACGAGAAGAAAAGAGCAGAGGCTTGACAGGAAGAAGAACTCACACGCCAAGGAGAATCGGAACTCTCACGCAGGAAGAAGAGGCTTGAAGAAAAACCCAACAGCAGGCTCTCAAGATGATTTTTGCAGGTAGAAAGGAAGAGGAGTCAGCTAGGGTTGAAGGAGCAAGGTTTAGAAGGAGTTAATAGGTTGGTGGACCGATCCACCAACCGAAATTTAATGTGATCGAACGGATCACCATTCGATCTGGGAGCGCCCAGACTGATCAGGCTCCAGCCTGATCGGTCAGGCTTGGTCCTGATCGGTCGGGTGACCGATCAGGCAAGCTCCTTATCAGTCTGCCGATCGATCAGGGAGCGAACAGTAGGTTCGTGAGATTTTTTGTGACCCTCCTGATCGATCGGTGGACCGATCACCACAGAGGGGCCAGATCGGTCTGGGGACCGATCCAGGCCAACACAGAGAGATTTTGGTGGGTTTTCGCAGTTCAGCTTGATCGGTCCGTTGGTCCGATCAGACCTACTCCTGATCGGTCCGGTGACCAATCAGGTATCAGGAATTTTTCTGATACGATTCTGAAACTTCAGTTTCAGACTTCCCTTCGATTTCTGATAAGATCAGATGAAAGTTTATCGATCTTGGAGGTGTTTCCATGACTCTAATTGATCCCTGAACAAGGATCAAAGGTCCTTATGGGTTTATCAAATCAATTTGCTCCACCAAAGTGAAGTCAAATGCAATCACAAACATCCATCCAATTTGAACTAAGTTTGTATCAAAAAAACTCCAATCAAGTTTCCTTGATTGGAATTTCCAAGTATGATCATGGAGCTAAGTACACATATATTATACATTGGTTTTCCTCATACTTGGTCAACTTAATGATTATTATCTCGTCAACCTAATTTCTCAAGGGATGCATTGACATTTTGAGTAATTAGGTTGATCCTAGCATCTCACCCCATTTCTAGCAAACAAAAATATTTTGTTAAACCTTATAGTTTGTGTGAGATGTCCCCAAGTTGCCCAAAAATTGTTCCCAACAATTCGAATTGATCATGAAGGGTTTTGAATGCTTTTTAAATCCTATGAAGCTCGACACATTCCCAACTCCCTTCGTAGGAAACTAAACTCATTCTCGGAAAGTGGTTTAGTGAAAATGTCCGCTAGATTTGATTTGGATTCTACATGCGAGAGTACAATATCTCCTCTAGCAACATGATCTCTAATGAAGTGGTGACGCACTTCAATATGCTTGGTTCTAGAATGATGGACTGGATTCTTAGTTAGGTTTATTGTGCTAATGTTGTCACACAACACTTGCACACTCTTGTAGCTTAATCCATAGTCCTCTAGTGTATGAATCATCCACAACATTTGTGATACGCTCTCTCCCATGGCGATATACTCTGCCTCGGTCGTGGAGAGAGCAACACAATGTTGCTTCCGACTTGACCAACTAACTAGTGATGATCCTAAGAATTGACAACCCCCACTCGTGCTCTTCTGATCCAACTTGCACCTAGCATAGTCGGAATCGGTGTAGCCAATTAGGTCAAATGATTCGGTACGAGGGTACCAAAGACCAACCCCAATTGTGCCCTTAAGGTATCTCAAAATTCTCTTAACTGCAATTAAATGAGATTCTTTGGCACAAACTTAATACCTAGAGCACATACCCACAGCAAAAAGTATATCAGGTCGACTAGCTATGAGGTATAGCAAACTACCTATCATGCTCCGATATTGAGTTAAATCAACAGGTTTACCACTCTCATCATTGTCTAACCGTGTGTTTGTAGCCATAGGAGTGGTTACCTCTTTAGAATCACTCGGGTTAAATTTTCGGAGTATCTCTTGTGTGTATTTCGATTGGTGCACATGGATTCCATCTCGGGTTTGTTTGATTTCGAGTCCAAGGAAGAAAGTCAACTCTCCCACTAGACTCATTTCAAATTCACTCTCCATGTGGCCAATAAACTCATTCAAATAGCCCTTATTGTTTGAGCCACAAATTATGTCATCGACATACACTTGGGCTACAAATATATCATCACCATCTCTTCGTAGAAATAGTGTAAGGTCTATCTGTCCTCTCACAAAACCTTTTTCAATTAGAAATGTCGACAACCGCTCATACCAAGCTCGGGGTGCTTGTTTAAGGCCGTCAAGCGCCTTTTTAAGTTTGAACACGTGGTTTGGGAATTCGGTACTCTCAAACCCCGGAGGTTGTTCGACATAGACCTCTTCTCTTATGAAACCATTTAGAAAGGCTGATTTGACATCCATTTGATAAAGTTTGAAGCCACGATGTGCTGCAAATGCAAGCATCAATCGAATGGACTCTAATCGTGCCACGGGAGCATAAGTCTCATCGTAATCAAGGCCTTCAACTTGACTATAGCCTTTGGCTACTAAGCGTGCCTTGTTTCTCACAATTTCTCCCTTATGGTTCAACTTATTTTTGAAGACCCATTTGGTTCCAATAATGGTGGTCTTCTTAGGTCTAGGGACTAAGTCCCAAACTTGATTTCTTTCGAATTGACCTAGTTCATCTTGCATGGCAATGATCCAATCGGGATCATTTAATGCTTCGTCAATTTTTCTAGGTTCAATTTCAGAAATTAGGGCAACTTCATTAGCCTCATTCCTAAAGAATGATCTAGTTCTAACCCCATGATGGATATCTCCAACAATTTAATTTGGGGATGACTAGAGGCTAACCTAGTTGTCCTTGGTGTTGGTGGTGCTTCTTGTATGGTGTCACTAGACACAAGCTCAGCCTCAGGATCCGGCTGATCTATGGGTTGTCTAGGCTCACCGTCATCAGATTCATCACCATCAACAACACTTGGACTTCCATCCAAACCTAGTTTCCTAAGTTCGAATTGAACTCCTTCGACATCTTCTGGTTGATCATTCGCTTTTGGAATTTCTTCAAAAACAACATCAGAAGACTCTTCAACCAATCTAGATTTCTTGTTGTAGACTCGGTAAGCTTTGCTGACGAGGGAGTACCCGACCAGTATCCCTTCATCAGCTTTCACTGTGAACTTTCCAAGATGAGCCTTGGTGTTTAGAATAAACACCTTACAACCAAACACCCTAAGATGTTTAACTGTAGGTGGTTTTCCAAACCAAAGTTCATGAGGAGTCTTCCCTAGAAATCTATGGATGAGGACTCGGTTTTGCACGTAGCAAGCTGTGTTTACAGCTTCAGCCCACAAGTACCCCGGTAATGAGTACTCATTGAGCATGCTTCGAGCAACCTCTTGTAAGACCCGGTTCTTCCTCTCTACAACACCATTTTGTTGTGGTGTTTTAGGAGTGAAGAACTCATGTCTATACCCTCTATCTTGACAAAACTCTAAAAATCTTTGATTTTGAAATTCACCTCCATGATCACTCCTTATTGTTTTAATTGTTGATGATTTTTCATTTTCAACCCTTCTATAAAAAGAAATGAAAACATCTAAGGTTTGATCCTTATATTTTAGAAAATAGGTCCATGTATATCTAGTAAAATCATCAACGATCACAAAACAATATCTACTACCATTCAAGGATATAATTGTGCTACAATCAAACAAGTCTATGTGAAGTAAATCTAAAGCGGTAGATGTACTTACAGTGCTTTTACCTTTATGTGCAGATTTTGTTTGCTTACCCAATTGACATGCATCACAAATCTTTTCCTTTACGTACTTGATGCTTGGTAAGCCACGAACTAATCCCTTGTTGGTCAATTTCCGGATATTCTTCATGTTCATGTGTGCTAGTCTCCGGTGCCAAAGGTTAGACTCATCTTCTCTTGACATGAAACACTTAACAAAAGTATTAGTAGCACTTTTAAAAGAAACTTGATAAATGTTATCTATTCTTGTGCCTACTAGTACCGTGTCAAATGTGTCATGTTGTCTAACTTAGGATCTAGACATTGACTTGATTGATAATCAATTGTGTAGCCCGCATCACATAATTGACTGACACTTAGGAGATTAAATGTCATCCCCTTGACTAGAAGGACATTCTTGATCCTAAGACACTCGGATATTTGAATGT
>JAGFNQ010003831.1:0-40925 GCA_024364735.1 Boesenbergia rotunda | reverse complement strand
CTGATTCCTGTTGATTTACTTCTGATACATTTCGATTTGCTTCGCTAATCCTTCTGATGAGTGTGCAGGTGATACAGAGATGACACAAACCAAGGAGGGTCAATGGCGACTTTCGCTTCGGCAAGTTTGTCTATTTTCTGTTCCCAGGATTCAACGGCTTCTGGCGGGCTGGCGACTGTCTGGCGGGTTGGCGACTTACCTGAGGCTCAGTTGAAGTAGTCTTCAGTGGACTGAGCGCTCAGTGGAGGTCAGTGGGTCAGTGGTGACGGAGCTATGGTTCAGCGGGTGCTGACGAAGCCTAGCGATGATCAGAAGGGAAGCTTAAGAGGAGGCTGGCGAAGCAGAGACAAGGGAGAGAGCAACTGATCGGAAATCAAATAGACACGAGAGAACGAAGAGCTGAGTGAAGGTTCTTGCGTTAGGGTTGTTCTGTGTTGTGCTCTGAGTTGTGCTTTCTGTGCTTGCTCCTAAGTCTGTAAGTCTCTTCTCGTGATCTCCTGTACTCAAGTTGATTCATCTCTGAGATATGTGGAGAGGTTACTCCACCGAGACGGAGTTTTTCATATCCGGAGTTTCGGGGCTTAATCTGCCGACGATCAAGGGATCGCCCACCTCACGGGCACGCCAAGGAGTAGGGGCAAGTTATCCTCGAACCTTGTACATCTTTGATTTAGCGTTTGGTTTGTGTTCTGTCTTTCTATATTTCTGTTCTGCTTTCTTTCTGTATTGTTTCCGCTACTAACCCTAAGTGCAGAAAGAAAGTGAAGTAGTCTTTAAGTGGGTGGCTGTTCACACCCCCCCCCCTTTCTAGCCATCCAAGGTCTAACAAGTAGTATCAGAGCCTGGGGCTCTTTCCAACGGTTTAACACCCGAGAGTAAAGAAGGATGGCATTGAAAGAAGGCTTCAGCACCAACAGATCCCCATTTTTTGATGGAGTCGACTTCCAATATTGGAGGTCAAGAATGGAGTATTATTTAAAGACCAATATCGACATGTGGTTATCAGTCAAGGAGGGTTTCACTCCTCCAAGGGATGCGGAGGGCAAAGAACTTGAGTTCTCAAGAGGGTCAGCCGATCAGATAAGAAAAGGTAAGGCTGATGCTAAGACAGTGGCCACCCTGCAGTGTGGGATGACCAAGGAGCAACTCATCAAAGTTGGTCCTTTCTCAAGTGCAAAAGATCTGTGGCACAAAATCACTCGAGATTCCCGGATAGCCAAGAAAGATCTCCTCCTCAGCCAACTCCAGAACCTCTCTATGGAAGAAAATGAAACTGTAAGTAAGCTTCATGGTTGGTTCAAGGAAATCCTCAACGGTTTGCACTCAATCGATGCGAGGGTAGAAAACCGGGACCTTGTAAGGTATATACTTAAATCTTTTCCTATGAATGCCTTGTGGTCATCCATGGTGGATGCCTACAAGGTATCTAAAGATCTTTCCATTGTTAAACTAGAAGATTTCTTTTGTGAAATGGAATTACATGAGATCGCTAACAAAAGCCCAAAGGAGAAGGGTATTGCTTTTGTAGCAGGGGACAGAAGAAAGGAGGAGAAGAAGAAGGAAAAGGAGGAGGAGAAGAGCATTTGTCACATGGTTCTCATGACACTAGAAGATTCAAACAAAGAAAGTGATGACGAATCGAGTAACTCCTCAACCGCGACTTCATCATCTTCGGATGATGAAGAGGTAATTTCTCTCGAGTTAGATAAGTGTTATAGAACTATAGCTTGCTTAACTAACTTGCTTAAAAATTCTAAGAACAAGGTAAAATCATTAAAATTGGAGGTAGAAAAACTGAAAACTTCTAAGGATGATAACATAGATGATTTGGATGTTAGGGTTCTTGAGGATGAGAACAAGGGCCTAAAGAGTGAAATTGAAAAACTCAAGAATCTTCTTGGGAAATTTTCAGATAGCTCTAAGACCTTGGATATGATCCTCAACTCCCAAAGAGTGGTCTACAACAAGGCTGGTATAGGGTATCAATCTAAAGAACCTAGCTTTATGTCATTGATGTCTAGACCCAATTTAGATCATCAAATGCTTCTAGGGTCATGGACTTAAGAAGAAAATGACTAAGGCATGAGTGTCAAAAACTTGCATTATAGGTGTATTAGGTCCCAAGGTTTGGGTACGTAAAACATCTATCTTTCGAATTGTATAGGTATTGGTTGAGGGGGAGCATCTATTAACATGATTTGTTGGTATTGGATGCTCCAAACACATGGTCATTCCTAGTTGGGGATGTGCTTCTTATGATACCATAATGGATGACTATTTACTACCTATGGGGATTACCTTTCATCTCAAATGTAGGGGATTGGATTTACACCAATGAATACCATAAATTCCACACACAACATAGATATATGAAAAATCTTTTCGGTTACTCTATTTATTGGTGATACTGAAAAAATTTTCATATGTAGTTGTAGACAAACTTGGAACCATGAACTTGATACAAACTTAGGACTATGGATTAAACTGGATTATCAAAACTGGTGTGTAGGAATAATTTTTGATTAAGATCGTGGTGTTTGCCAAATACTGCCCTGTTTGGGTGGTTGTGGTTGTTGTGTAATTTGGATCTGTTCTTTGTTCTTCTCCCACTACCAAGAGATCCGATAATGGAATCGGATTACTCAATTACCTGATACATGGAGTGGAGACCATTCAACACTTCTTTAACCCGTCCATGGAGTTCACTTACCTTTTCATTTACTCCCATGGTGAGGTTTTGGAGTTGGCTGTGAAGCAAATCCTTCTTGGCTCTCCGGGTGTCTTGAGTTCCCTCATGGAGCTCAAAGATTTTGTTCCATAGGTCCTTTGCACTTGTAAAGGGACCAACTTTGGTGAGTTGGTCCTTGGTCATCCCACATTGCAAGGTGACCACAGCCTTAGCATCCGCTTCTCCCTTTTTGATTTGCTCAGCGGACCACATGGAGAAGTCTAGCTCTTTTCCTTCACCATCTCTTGGAAGGATGAAGCCCTCCTTCACGGCAAACCACAAACTGATGTTGGTCTTGAGATAGAACTCCATCCTTGACCTCCAATATGGAAAATCTGTGTCGTCAAAGAATGGAGGTCGGTTTGTGTTGTAGCCTTCTCCTCCTACAGCCATCTTGTTGTAAGCTCTCGGATGTTAAGCCGCTTGAACAGAGCCCCAAGCTCTGATACCACTTGTTGGACCTTGGATGGCTAGAGAGGGGGGGGTGAATATAGCCAGACACTTAAAACTTAGCAGTTTGCAAACTTTGAAGTTTCTGCACTTCAGATGTTAGGCAGCGGAAGACAAACGCAGAAACAGAAACGAAACAGACAATCAAAACAAAGAGTGCAAACCACACAAATGCTAACACCGCGATGTACAAGGTTCGGGGATAACTTGCCCCTACTCCTTGGCGTGCCCTTAAGGTGAGTGATCCCTTGATCGTCGGCAGATCAAGCCCCAGTGAACACCGGATAAGATAGAGCCTCCTTCTCGGTGGAGAAACCTCTCCACAGATCTCACGGATGATGGAACTTGAGTACAGGAGATCACACAAGAAGGAATGCTCACTCAGATCTCACAAGGATGTAGTAGAACGCTTAAGCACAAAGCAACAGAGAGCACGAACACAGCCCAGCCAAACTTCCCAAGTTTCTGTCTTGTTCGCCCCAACTCCTCTGCTTCCAGCTTCGTCTCTTAAGCTCCTGCTCAACGTCGCCAGCTCCATCAGCACCACTGACCCACACCCTGACCCACTGACCTCTCTGAGCACTCAGTCCACTGGACACTCCTCCAGCTGAGCCTCCGTCAGTTGCCAGGAGCGCCTTTGTCAGTTGTCAGTTGCGCCAGACACCGTTGAGACCTGAAAACACAATAGATCCAAACCTACTCCATGGAAAGTCCTCCATTGACCCTCCTTGAGTATTTGAATCCTCTTGTATCACCTACACACTCCAACAGACGCTTAGCAATGCATATCAAAACATATCAGTAGTGTATCAGAGAATCGGCAGAAAAAACAGACGCGATCAGAGCTTCTGACAGCGTATTTGAATTAAAGTTCTCCTCCTGATCGGTCCTCAGACCGATCAGGGAGGACCCTGATCGGTCACCAGACCGATCCAGCAGTCTGCTGCACACTCCAGATCGGTCCTCAGACCAATCCAGCATTCTGCTACACACTCCAGATCAGTACCCAGACCAATCAGGCTGTGGCCTGATCGGTCACCAGACCGATCAGGCTGATCCCAGACCGATCAGGCACCTGCTGATCGGTCAGGGTGAGAAACCTCACGACAGTTAATCGTTCAGTCTGATCGGTCACAGTTTCTCCCTGATCGATCACCAGACCGATCAGGAGTCGATCAGTAGGTTTGCCAAAGACCTACTGGATGCTCCCTGATCGGTCACCAGACCGATCAGACATCGCTAGATCGATCACCAGATCGATCCACGAGGGAACTCCGTACCAACTTCCCTGATCGGTCACCAGACCGATCCAGGCAAGGTCAAACCCACTCTAAGTCAAGAGAACAAGCCTCCAGCCCTTCTCTAACTCGTTCTTAGTCCCCCGGACCAAGATTCCGTGCCCAGTCTCACTCACTAGGACTTCAACCTAGCTTCCCAAGCTAGGACCTGGCTTCACTCATCAGGATTTCATCACCTAGCCCTCCAAACTAGGACTTTTCAGCCAACCCTCCAAGTTAGGACTTTTCACCTAGCCCTCCAAGCTAGGACTTTTCACCTAACCCTCCAAGTTGAGACTTTTCACCTAACCCTCCGAGCTAGGACTTTTCACCTAGCCCTCCAAGCTAGGACTTTTCACCTAGCCCTCCAAGTTGGGACTTTTCACCTAACCCTCCAAGTTGGGACTTTGCACCTAACCCTCCAAGTTAGGACTTTTCACCTAGCCCTCCAAGCTAGGACTTTTCACCCAACCCTCCAAGTTAGGATTTTCCACACCTAACCCTCCAGGTTAGGATTTCCACACACCTAGCCCTCCAAGTTAGGATTTCAATTAACCCCTTCCTAGTCCCCGACCAGGACTTAATCACAATTAGTTCAACCAAACTTAAATCAAACTTTAAATCGGTGCCATCACCAAAACAACAATCGGGTCAGACTGCATCAACAATCTCCCTCTTTTTGTTGTTTGACAACCCGATTTAACTCGATTTAAGTTTAGGCATTAATGATCACTTGAAGGCAGTTCAATTATCGTAAGGGAATCAAAATCCTCCCCCTACAATAACCCTAAACTTAATCAACCATTTTCTCCCCCTTTGTCAAACATCGAAAAGGGTATGGTTATTAAGTTTGAACATACCTCCCCCTCAAACATGGGTCTCTCCCCAAACCCAAAATAATCAAAGGTAAACTCTGAATTGCATATGAGAGGCATATACCATAAATGTATCATGACAACAATATATATGCATCATACGGCAATAAGTGTGAATTGCACATGAAACCATATACAGAAATATATCATGGTCAAGCATGTATATGTTTCATATGACAAGTAAGGAATGCAGCTGTATCGGACACATAATCCTGATTGGTCTCCGTGACCGATCAAGTTCGTTGATTATTTGATACAGAAAAATTTCTGATTAGTCTGGGGAGCGATCAGATTTCAGAAAAATTTCTGAAAGCCTGATACGTTCCTGATCAGACTGCATTAACAATTTGAATTCCAACACAGGGATGTAGACTCTAGTGATATTCGTCATTTCAGACAAAACTTTCGAAACACGACATTAAGAACAAGAGTCATGACTCAACAAACCCTTTCTCATAGGTTTGTATCAAATCACCATTTTAATACTTGATGTTTCAGAAAAATTTCTGAGAATCAAGGGTCTTAAAAATTTCTACCCTTCTTTGAACACTTGAACAAACTTGTACTCACTTAGTATCAGTTTGTACCAATGGAGGATCAAGTATGTTTCAATTGTACTTGGTTTGTATCAGATTTGTGTGTATCAAAATGATCAAGTAATCTGATACAACTTGACGAAATGTGATCGGACTGAGGAGTAGTCTGATACATCTTATCAGTGTTGATCTGATCGGTCACCGGAGCAATCAGTATGATTCCTGATCGGTCACCGGACCGATCAGGGTGAGTCCTGATCGGTCGGTGGACCGATCATGTCTGATACAGAATGTTTTCTGAAACTAATCAGTTTCAGAAACAAGTTCGTTTCAACTCTTACCATTCCCAAACCCTAAATCAAGTAGTTTTAATTTATTTGATCCTAAGGGTTCCCTTAATCAAAATACATTTCTTCAAACAATTATCAAAATATGATACTAATATCAAATTTCCAAAACATGATCAAATTTCATGACACAAACAAAAATATGATCAAACTTTCAAGAACATGCTTGTATCAAAGCATGATCAGATTCCCAAAATCTAAGTTGGATACTTCAAAACAGATTTGTATCAAGTCAATATTAAATTTGTATCAAAGTCAATGGATGATCAAGTTTATTCAAAATATTTATCAATTTCATAATCCCCAACTCTGTCCAGCATATTTGTATCAAGATAATATCAAAATCTAATCGATTTTCCAAACATACCTATACAACATGAGTATCAAGGTATGATCATGTGTGTATCAAAATATTCCAATTATGATCATGTTTATTCCAAACAATTTTGATAATCCAATCTACCTTGATAATCAGACTTTATAGTAAATCATGGAACTTGAGTGCTGAATTTTGAAACATCATAACTATGTGAGCATATTGTTCTTAACCAAAATTTTCATGCCATAGACTAATGTTAATAGCACATAGAGTAAATCATGACATACTTGATCATGTTCACCTCCAACACATTAAGGAAGAACTTAAGCCTAAGATATATCTCAGTTATTCCAAAAAAAATTACGATTTTGATATTTTGGCTAACTTCTAGATTTACCGTGAACTATAGCAATCTATTGTCATGATTCAACCTAAATCATTCATGCAATATATTTTTCCTTTCAAAACTAGTTGGTTTATTTTGAAGCATGAATATATTATCATTCATTATTGTATGAAAATTTCCTTACTACTCAAGTGAAATTTCATAAAATACAAATTGCAGTAAAACATAAATTGCTACAAGAAAACCAATTAATCTCAGCAATTCATGACGAGCAAATTATGTGTGAATCTAAACCCTTCATGCAATGTATAAAAACAATTTCCAAGGCTTGTTGACTCATTTTGAAACTAATGTAACCCTAGCCTTGGGTTTGGAGCACCACTTATCAACAACCTATGTTGATAGATGCTCCCCCTCAATTTATGCTTATACAATTCTAAATATTGAGGTTTTAGGTACCTAAATTTTGGGACCTAAGGAATCTACAATAAATGACTTTGGCACTCATGCCTTAGTCAATTTCTTTTTGACTTTTTGAATCTTAGAATCATTTGATGATCTAAAATGGGTTCTTGACATTAAAGATATGACACTAGGTTCTTTAGGTTGGTAACCCAAATCAACCTTGTTGTACATCGCCCTTTGTGAGTTGAGTATCATATCTAATGTTTTAGAGCATGTTGAAAACTTCTCAAGAACATTCTTGAGGTTTTCAACTTCGCTCTTCAAGTTCTTATTTTCATCCTTAAGGGATTTATCATGTAAATCATCAATGTCCTCAACCTTAGAGGATTTCATTTCTTTTACTTCCAACCGTAATGCTTTGACTTTGGCCTTAGATTTCTTAAGCATTTTTGTCAAGCACGCTATTGTTCTATAGCATTTGTCTAACTCCGGAGAGATTACCTCTTCATCATCCGAAGATGATGAAGGCGCGGTTGAGGAGCTTGTCAATTCGTTATCACTCCCTTCATTTGATCCTTCTAAGGCCACGAGAGCCACATGACAGTGGCTTTTCTCCTCCTTGTCCTTCTTCCTTTTGTTTCCTGCCACAAAAGCAACCCCTTTCTCCTTTGGGCTTATGTTAGAAATCTCATGTAGTTCCATCTCACAAAACAAATCTTCTAATTTTACAAAAGATAGATCCTTGGAAACCTTGTAGGCATCCACCATGGATGACCACAAAGTATTCCTAGGGAAGGCTTTGAGTACATACCTCACTAGGTCTCTATTTTCTACCTTTTCATTTATGGAGTGGGGACCATTCAACACTTCTTTAACCCGTCCATGGAGTTCACTTACCTTTTCATTTTCTCCCATGGTGAGGTTTTGGAGTTGGCTGTGAAGCAAATCCTTCTTGGCTCTCCGGGTGTCTTGAGTTCCCTCATGGAGCTCAAAGATTTTGTTCCATAGGTCCTTTGCACTTGTAAAGGGACCAACTTTAATGAGTTGGTCCTTGGTCATCCCACATTACAAGGTGACCACAGCCTTAGCATCCGCTTCTCCCTTTTTGATTTGCTCAGCTGACCACATGGAGAAGTCTAGCTCTTTTCCTTCACCATCTCTTGGAAGGATGAAGCCCTCCTTCATGGCAAACCACAAACTGATGTTGGTCTTGAGATAGAACTCCATCCTTGACCTCCAATATGGAAAATCTGAGCCGTCAAAGAAAGGAGATCGGTTTGTGCTGTAGCCTTCTCCTCCTACAGCCATCTTGTTGTAAGCTCTCGGATGTTAAGCCGCTTGAACAGAGCCCCAAGATCTGATACCACTTGTTGGACCTTGGATGGCTAGAGAGAGGGGGTGAATATAGCCAGACACTTAAAACTTAGCACTTTGCAAACTTTGAAGTTTCTGCACTTCAGAGGTTAGGCAGCGGAAGACAAACGCAAAAACAGAAACGAAACAGACAATCAAAACAAAGAGTGCAAACCACACAAATGCTAACACCGCGATGTACAAGGTTCGGGGATAACTTGCCCCTACTTCTTGGCGTGCCCTTAAGGTGGGCGATCCCTTGATCGTCGGCAGATCAAGTCCCGGTGAACACCGGATAAGATAGAGCCTCCTTCTCGGTGGAGAAACCTCTCCACAGATCTCACGGATGATGGAACTTGAGTACAGGAGATCACACAAGAAGGAATGCTCACTCAGATCTCACAAGGATGTAGTAGAATGCTTAAGCACAAAGCAACAGAGAGCACGAACACAGCCCAGCCAAACTTCCCAAGTTTCTGTCTTGTTCGCCCCAACTCCTCTGCTTCCAGCTTCGTCTCTTAAGCTCCTGCTCAACGTCGCCAGCTCCATCAGCACCACTGACCCACACCCTGACCCACTGACCTCTCTGAGTACTCAATCCACTGGGCACTCCTCCAGCTGAGCCTCCGTCAGTTGCCAGCTGCGCCTTTGTCAGTTGCCAGTTGCGCCAGACGCCATTGAGACCTGAAAACACAATAGATCCAAACCTGCTCCATGGAAAGTCCTCCATTGACCCTCCTTGAGTATTTGAATCCTCTTGTATCACTTGCACACTCCAACAGACGCTTAGCAATGCATATCAAAACATATCAGTAGTGTATCAGAGAATCGGCAGAAAAAATAGACGCGATCAGAGCTTCTGACAGCCTATTTGAATTAAAGTTCTGCTCCTGATCGGTCCCCAGACCGATCAGGGAGGACCTTGAACGGTCACCAGACCGATCCAGCAGTCTGCTGCACACTCCAGATCGGTCCCCAGAACAATCCAACATTCTGCTGCACACTCCAGATCGGTCCCCAGACCAATCAGGCTGTGGCCTGATCGGTCACCAGACCGATCAGGCTGATCCCAGACCGATCAGGCTCCAGTCTGATCGGTCAGGGTGAGAAACCTCGTGACAGTTGATCGTTCAGTCTGATCAGTCACGGTTTCTCCCTGATCGATCACCAGACCGATCAAGAGGTTTGCCAAAGACCTACTGGATGCTCCCTGATCAGTCACCAGACCAATCCGACATCGCTGGATCGATCACCGGATCGATCACCAGATCGATCCACGAGGGAACTCCGTACTAACTTCCCTGATCGGTCACCAGACCAATCTAGGCAAGGCCAAACCCACTCTAAGTCAAGAGAACAAGCCTCCAGCCCTTCTCTGACTCGTTCTTAGTCCCCCGGACCAAGATTCCGTGCCCAGTCTCACTCACTGGGACTTCAACCTAGCTTCCCAAGCTAGGACCTGGCTTCACTCACCAGGATTTCATCACCTAGCCCTCCAAGCTAGGACTTTTCAGCCAACCCTCCAAGTTAGGACTTTTCACCTAGCCCTCCAAGCTAGGACTTTTCATCTAACCCTCCAAGTTGGGACTTTTCACCTAACCCTCCGAGTTAGGACTTTTCACCTAGCCCTCCGAGCTAGGACTTTTCACCCAAGCTAGAACTTTTCACCTAGCCCTCCAAGCTAGGACTTTTCACCTAGCCCTCCAAGTTGGGACTTTTCACCTAGCCCTCCAAGTTGGGACTTTTCACTTAACCCTCCAAGTTAGGACTTTTCACCTAGCCCTCCAAGTTAGGACTTTTCACCCAGCCCTCCAAGTTAGGATTTTCCACACCTAACCCTCCAGGTTAGGATTTCCCCACACTTAGCCCTCCAAGCTAGGATTTCAATCAACCCGTGCCTAGTCCCCGACCAGGACTTAATCACAATTAGTTCAACCAAACATAAATCAAACCTTAAATCGGTGTCAACACCAAAACAACAATCGGGCAAGACTGCATCAACACTAGTGAGTGAAGCTAGGTTGGACTAAATCTCAGTGAGTGAAGCTGGGCACGAAGTCTTGGTCCAGGGGACTGAGCATAAGTCGGAGAGTGGATGGATCGGTCTAGAGTCCGATCAGGGAGTTGGCACAAACTCTCTTGATAGTAGATCGGTCTAGTGACCTATCCAGGATGACTGATCGGTCTGGTGACTGATCAGAAAATGATCAGAATGGTCACAAAAGATCAAAGGGATTTCTGATAGGTCAGCGAGACCGATCAGAATCAGGCTGGACCGATCGGGAGGGACCCTGATCAGTCAGCCACCTAGCTGATAGGTCAACTGGACTGATCAGCCGTTGCTGATTAGTCAGCTAACCGATCAGGGCTGATCGATCAGCCTAAACCGATTAGCCATGGTTGATCGGTCAGTGAGTCCGATCAGCCTGGAATTTGTCCGGAATTCGCAGTAACCCTGGAATCGCAGTGATCGGTCTGGTGACCAGTCTACTGTCTCTGATCGGTCAGTGAGACAGATCAGAAATTCACTGATCGATCAGAATGGAATCTGATCGGTCAGCAGGGTGCCTGATTGGTCAGGGTGCCTGATCGGTCAGGGTGACCGATCAGCGACTCAGAACTTTAATTTGAATCACTGTCAGACTTCCTGATCACTTTTGATTCCTGTTGATTTACTTTTGATACATTTCGATTTGCTTCGCTAATCCTTCTGATGAGTGTGCAGGTGATACAGAGATGACCCAAACCAAGAAGGAGGGTCAATGACGACTTTCGCTTCGGCAGGTTTGTCTGTTTTTTGTTCGCAGGGTTCAACGGCTTCTGGCGGCTGGCGACTGTCTGGTGGGCTGGCGACTGACTTGAGGCTCAGCTGAAGAGGTCTTCAGTGGACTGAGTGCTCAGTGGAGGTCAGTGGGTCAGTGGTGACGGAGCTATGGTTCAACGGGTGCTGACGAAATCTGATGATGATCAGAAGGGAGGCTTAAGAGGAGGCTGGCGAAGCAGAGACAAGGGAGAGAGCAACTGATCGGAAATCAAACAGACACAAGAGAATGAAGAGCTGAGTGAAGGTTCTTGCGTTAGGGTTGTTCTGTGTTGTGCTCTGAGTTGTGCTTTCTGTGCTTGCTCCTATATCTGTAAGTTTCTTCTCGTGATCTCCTGTACTCAAGCTGATTCATCTCTGAGATCTGTGGAGAGGTTACTCCACCGAGAAGGAGTTTTTCATATCCGGAGTTCCGGGGCTTAATCTGCCGACGATCAAGGGATCAACCACTTCATGGGTACGCCAAGGAGTAGGGGTAAGTTATCTCCGAATCTTGTACATCTCTGAGTTAGCATCTGGTTTGTGTTCTGTCTTTCTGTATTTCTGTTCTGCTTTCTTTCTGTATTGTTTCCACTGCTAACCCTATGTGCAGAAAGAAAGTGAAGTAGTCTTTAAGTGGGTGGCTATTCACACCCCCCCTCTCTCTAGCCATCCAAGATCTAACAGCTGCATCATGGAAAATAATAGAAAAAGTATTTGACTCTTTCATGCATACTCCACTTGGCTGGGTGATATAGTTGTTGGTGTAGTTTTCACTAATAATCAAACTCAAAATTTGATGTATAACAAAATGTCAAAGTTAGATCTATCGTTTGTCTAATTTTGTTATCAAGTGTACAAGATTAAAAGGTTCAGGACCTGACACCAGATTGAAACCCAAGTAGGTTGATACCTATAGGAAGTCCAGTTAGGTCCTCGAGGTCTGACAACTGGTTGAAGTCCAAGTAGGTTGATACCTAGCAGGAAGTCCAGCTGAGTCCGCGGGACCTGATAGCCAGCTGAAGTCCAGATGAGACATCTAGCAAGAAGACCTAGTGGGTTAAGAAGTTGAGTAAGTCCACAAATGGTAAGTAAGGTATGTCACTGGAGGAGAGAGATTCAGTAAGGACGAGTCCCAATGTTACTGTAGGCACGGTCCAGCTTAGAGCCATTTTGGATATCTAAATTGAGGCATTGACTAAATCCTAGTCCTGAGAAAATAGGATATAGTTAATAATCATTGTTTATAAATTGTGCTAACTCTGTTTTGCCAGATATGTTATGTTGTGGACTAACAGAGTTTGCAGGACCAAATCATAAAAAGAATGCCTCGGGTAAACAGTGTTCGAGGCACCTCAGGTGGGACTTGAGGCGCCTCAGTTCACATTGGAGGCGTCATGGATGGCTGAGGGCACCTCCACATGGATAAGCAGTGATGATCATATTTCACCATTTTGAGACTCCTCAGCTGGGAGCCAAGGCGCATCAGTTCAGACTTGAGGCATCTCGGATAGTGATGAAGGCGCCTTCAATAGGATAAGCTACGACAACTTCATACAGATAAAATCTTCAGATTGTAGATACCCTAGTTGGGAACTAGGGTGCTCTTAACAACTTTTATAAGGCTTGTTCATCCGAGCATTTGATAACAACTTCTATTACAATCATTCTGCTACTCCGTCTTCATACTGCAACTATACTACTGCTTTACTACACTCGATCGTTGCCGGAAGACCAACACCAACATCTGAGACAGATCAAATCGTAACCCTTTTGTTAGTAACATTTAATTATTGAATTTCATTACTGTTTATCTAATGATCAAGCACTGGTTTTGATGTATGACAATAGTTAAAGTAAGATGTGAGTGTTTCTAACCTTTATATCATGTGTGCAAGATTAAAAGGCTTAGGACCTCACACTAGATGGAAGTCCAGGTAGGTTGATATTAGACATGAAGTCTAGTTAGGTCTGTGAGGCTTGACAACTGGCTGAAACTCAGGTAAGTTGATACCTGACATGAAGTCTAGCTGGGTTTACGGTACCTGACAATCGGTTGAAGTCCAAATGAGACATCTAGTAAGAAGACATGATGGGTCAAAAAAGCCAAGTAGAAACTGCAAATGACAAGTAAGGTAAGTCACTAGAGAAGAGATCCAGTGAGGACGAGTCCCCGGTGGAATCATAGGCACGATCCAGCTTAGAGCCATTTTGGAGATCTAAGCTGAGGCCTTGACTAGATCCTGATTTTAAGAAGATATGATCTAATTAATAATAATTTTATTTACCCTATTTATAATGTACTAACTTTGTTTTACAGGGTAAATATTTGTGTTTTGGACTAATATATTTTATAGTGTTGAAAGTGCAAAAATAGCCTCGGATGAACAGTACCATAAGCGCCTCAGTTCACACTGGGGGTGCCCTGGATGGCTAAGGGTGACTCCGCGAAGATAAGGTGCGAAGATAAGATTTTCAACTTGGGAGGTGCCCTACCTGGGATCTAAGGCAACTCAGTTCGGGCTGGAGGTACCTCATATGGTGATGAAAGTGACTTCAACTAGATAAAGGTCGAAGCTCTCGGATATGATTATATTTCATATTTGAGGTGCCTCAGTTCCCAACTGAGACGCCCTCAACCCTCTATATAAGGCTTGTTTGAGAAAACACTGAAGAACAACTTCTATACGAGCTCAAATATCTGTCTTCGTGTTGTGGTTGTTCTACTACTTGTCTATGCCCGATCGTTGTCGGATGATCGACACCAACATGTGAACACAATCGGATTCCTACAACTGTGCTGGGTAGCGGACTTAAAATTGTTAATTCTTTTTATTGCAAAAGGGAAGTGTAGGTTTGTTATGTTGTGGCAATCGATGGTCCGGAGTGACCGTGTGTTTTGATGTTTGGACAAAGGGTTTAAGTTAGGTTCACCCTTGTGTTTGATATGTGTATTTGAGTGAGCAGATTTGCAGGATACACATAGACTTAGTTGGACGTCATCGGGTCCGGTGAAGGATGGCATGGGGAGACGAGCCGTGGGCTTGCATGCATCCGAGGGACCATGGACAAAGCAGGGACGATGAGCCGAGGGAAACGAACTTTGAGGCATACACGAAGGATGGCATGGGGAGACGAGCCATGGGCTTGCATGCATTCGAGGGACGAGAGTCAAAGTCGAAGAAGGCTTGAAGGCAACAGGTCGAGGCTGCTAGATGAGTCAGCTAAATTGTGAGAGTTCGAGTATTGAGGGAATTGTACTCAGGAAGAAAAACCCTAAGTTTAGGGAGCTAGGATCAGTCGACTGATGTAGAGCACAGAAAGATCAGTCGACTGATCCTATGATCAGTCGACTAGTGCCAACTAGAATTCGAAGCGTCGGTCTGTGATATTCGAATTCAAGAGAACCAGTCGACTGGTGTTAGCACCAGTCGACTGGTAAGGGTCTTTTCAGCTATGAGCTCTATTTAAGAGAGCTCGGTTTGGCTGGGAAAGGCTTGGCGAAACAAGCTTGGATAAAGTCTATTAGTAGCCTACAAGTGCTCAGAAGTTGTCAAGAGATTGTGGCGAAGTTTCTCCACCCACAAGGAGCGACAAGAGCTAGCCGGAGGTGTTTCGGGGAGTTATCCACCAACTGATCGGGATCGTCCAGCTTACGGACAACCGTGGAGTAGGAGTATCATCTCCGAACCACGTAAAGATTTGGTGTTAGTATTGTTTTAGTTTATATTTAAGTTTTCCACTTGCGCTTGCTAACACGTGTAGGAAGAAAATCGAAAAGTAGCTATTCACCCCTCCCCCTCTAGCTAAATGCCAAGGTCCTAACATGTGGTATCAGAGACGGGATCGCCCGTCTACGGACTAACCGCCGAGAGAGCAAAAAGCTAGAGGAAATGACGATTGAAGAAATATTAGGAGACGATATCAATGTTCCACCTTCCTACGATTGTGAGAGTTTCGAGTATTAGAGGATGCGGATAAAGACTTGGTTCGGCAAGGATTGGAATCTCATAATCGCACTAGAAGAACAATTCAAAGTTCCAAAAGATAAACATGGGAAAAAGTTCCGACCACGATATTGGAATAAGGAGCAACAAACACAATCGAAGGCAAATGATAAGGTAATTTCAATTTTACTTAATATTTTGCCTAACGATGTGATTAGCCGTGTAGGTGAATATAAAAATGCACACGAATTATGGAGCAAGATGTTAGCGCTTCATGAAAACTCTACACAAGCTCAAGTAGTGGAAGAACCCAAGGAAATAAGCTTAATGGTCCAAGAAGAGCAGAAGGATCAATCGGATGAGGAAAGAAGTTCAACATTCGAAGAGGAGGAGAAAAAAGAAAACAATTCATCCATCTCCTCAAGTGAAGTGACATAAGAAATTGAAGAATCATTCACTTCATCAAAGGGTGAAGAAGGAGTCTCCACTTCAAGGATTGAGGGGGAGGAGAGACCATCCTCAATACCGGAGCAAGAAGAAGGTTCCACCTCCACCAAGGCAAAGTTAAAGGACCACATTATTTGCTTTGGGTGTAATGAAAAGAGACACTATAAAGACAAGTGTCCAAAGGGTAAGAAAAAGGAGGTAAACCCTCCCAAGTCAATTTCTTTAAATTCTAACATGGGTTGTAGGGAAAAGAAGGAGAAGAAGCATATAAGGTGCTTCACGTATGGTGAGCTAGGACACTACCACACCAAGTGCTCAAGGAAAGGAGAATTCAAGAAATTAGAGCATTTGAGAAAATGGGAGAGGAAGGAGAAGAAGAAAAGCTCACATCAAGGGGGAGCTACAAGGGTAAGGGAGGTAATCCCTAACTTTAGATGTAATTCAAATTCCTCCATGTATGTTAGAAATAATGAAAATTATATACCCATGCATAATTTTGGTTTTAGATATCATGATAAAAATAGGATTAATGTTGCATATCAAAACCTAGGGAATTTATGCATCATGATAAACCTAGAACCTTTAGACCTAAGGACCAAGGCATAAATCCTAAGAAGGGGAGACATATGCCTAGAAAGGTGGGTAGGTCTAGGAGTGTCCAAGGTGGACATGTTGATTCTAAGTTTGAGAACCTAGAAAGGGAAAATCAAGCTTTGAGGGCAAAGCTTGATAGATTAGAGAAAATTCTAGATAGATTCACTATTGGATTTAAGGATTTAGGTATGGTGTTGGGTAGTCAAAACCCCGATAATGATAGATCGGGTCTAGGATACCGATCTAAGTTCTCAAATGCTATGAAGAAGTTATATGCAAGGGTGTCATATGACTATGGCAAGGGAAAGACCAAGAATGGCAAGGGAAAGCCATTTAAAGGGAAAAAGAAGAACTTAACCAAGGACAAGGTGTCTAAGATTAAGAAGGTTAAGTTTGTAAGCCAAGGATCACCGGAGGTACACCAGTGTGGTCTTGTGTTTATAGAAGAGTCACCTAGGGAGGTGACTAAGGCTAAAAGCTCAAGGGGGAGCTCTAGGAGCCAAGTTGGGATCCATGGTCAATGAATCTCGAGAGAATTTCTCTCTAAAGTCTAGATGGACCATGGAGTGTGCCAAAGGATTTGAAGACAGATTTGAGTCTTAATCCTAGGGATTTGATACATTGGAAGTGAGTTTCATGCATGAAAATATGAGATTGGGGGTCATATTGCATGAAATTTGATTTTTGATGAATAGATGTCATATAAATCAATGCTAGGGATGCATTGTGGTTTGGTATGGGCAGAGACATCAAGAGGAGGTCAAAACTAGAACTTTAGGTAAATGTTCAATTGAACCATTTAGATAGTTTTGAGTTTTGTGTCAATCTTGGGATTGGTGATAGATACATTTTGAATGTATTTTTCCCAAGTAGACACGGACACCATAAAGCTCTCCACAAAATTTAGAAATTTTTGAAGATTTGTGAAATTTCTAGTGCATTTCTAAAATTATGTCAGAAATGCTGAAAATAGAGTTTTCAGGGTACCAGTCGACTGATTCAAGCGACTGTCGACTGGTAACAGTGATGTCGGAGAAAGATTAGCTACTGTATGGTCTTTTGATGGGGATCAATCGACTGGTAACTATCGCAGTCGACTGATATAGGCTGAAACTATTTTTCAGCAATCGAAAAGTGTCGTAATGATGTAAAACAAGTGTATAATCTTATGGAGGGTTAATACACTTTGTTTATGATCATTAGAGGTTAAAAGATCTATTGTTGGAGTCCTTTTGATGTATGGCAAAGGGGGAGAAGTGTTAGGTTTAAGTAGGAAACCAAACATGTCTTTGGAAGAAATCCTAGGTCAAGGGGGAGCTTAGGTAAAGGGGGAGCATTGTTGCTCATTTGATGGCAAAGGAGGAACCTTGGAAAGGTTTTTAAAAAGTCTTTGTAAGTTCAATATAGGGGGAGCCTTGAAGTGGTTGTTAAAAAGCCCGTTTTGATAAAAGTCCTAAACTCATTGGGGAGGTTTAGGTGTGGGGATGCCTTGTGATAGGATCTATGCATGTTTGTATTGCATACGCATTGGCGGTATAAGTCCAAGGTAAAGCCTTGGCAACATAAGTTCAAATGGTTATTAGCATTGTATTTGCTATTTGATGGTTATTAGCATTGTATTTGCTATTTGTTTTCTCTAACTTAAACATATTACCAAACATCAAAAAGGGAGAGATTGTTGGGGCAATCGATGGTCCGGAGTGACCATGTGTTTTGATGTTTGGGCAAAGGGTTTAAGTTAGGTTCACCCTTGTGTTTGATATGTGTATTTGAGTGAACAGATTTGCAGGATACACAGAGAATTAGTTGGACGTCATCGGGTCTGGTGAAGGATGGCATGGGGAGATGAGTCGTGGGCTTGCATGCATCCGAGGGACGGTGGACAAAGCAGGAACGATGAGCCGAGGGAAGCGAACTTCGAGGCATATGCGAAGGATGGCATGGGGAGTCGAGTCGTGGGCTTGCATGCATCCAAGGGATGAGAGCCAAAGTAAAAGAAGGCTTGAAGGCAACAGGTTGAAGTTGTTGGATGAGGAGTCAGCTAAATCGTGAGGGTTCGTGTGCTGAGAGAATTGTACTCGGGAAGGAAAACCCTAAGTTTAGGGAGTTGGTAGTCGACTGATGCTTGGATCAGTCGACTGATGTAGAGCACAGAAAGATCAGTCGACTGATCCTACAATCAGTCGACTAGTGCCAACTAGAATTCGAAGCGTCAGTCTGTGATATTCGAATTCAAGAGGACCAGTCGACTGGTGTTAGCACCAGTCGACTAGTAATGGTCTTTTCAGCTATAAGCTCTATTTAAGATAGCTCGGTTTGGTTGGGAAAGGCTTGGCGAAACAAGCTTGGGTAAAGCCTGTTAGTAGCCTACAAGTGCTCAGAAGTTGTCAAGAGATTGTAGCGAGGTTTCTCCACCCACAAGGAGCGACATGAGCTAGCCGGAGGTGTTCCGGGGAGTCATTCACCGAAGGATCGGGATCGTCCATCTTATGAACAGCCGTGGAGTAGGAGTATCATCTCCGAACCACGTAAAGGTTTGGTGTTAGCATTGTTTTAGTTTATATCTAAGTTTTTCGCTTGCGCTTACTAACACGTGTAGGAAGAAAATCGAAAAGTAGCTATTCACCCCTCCCCCCCCCCCCCTCTAGCTAAACGCCAAGGTCCTAACATGTTACACTTCCTAGTTTTTCTCTTGTACTCAATTACTCTATCGAAAGTTTACCAGTAAATAATATTAGTGAATTATCCGTCGGAAAGGTTTGAGAGACCTGGACCTTGGAGTAGGAGTCACCGAAGACTCCAAACCAAGTTAAAATCTTGACATTCAACTTTTTTAGTTACTTTCTTAGTCTTTTTCGTAGTGCATTTATTTTCTAAAAAGATGGAAAAAATTATTTTTAAAATATACGTGATTCACCCTCCCCCTCCCCCCTCTCATGTGCATCGATCCTACATAGGGTTGTTGCACTTCCTATTTATTTGTACTTGATTACTCTTCTAAAGGTTTTTCGGAAGAGTATTTTAATGATTACCCATCGAAAAGGTCCAAGAGACCTAGGTCTTGGAGTAAGAGTCACCAAAGGCTTCAAACCAAGTAAAAACACTTACGTTTTTTTTTGTATATTTTTCATTCTTAGTTTTCTATTGTGCACTTAATTTCGAAAAGTTAAAAAAGATTGTTTTTAAAAACTCACATGATTCAACCCCCCTTCTCACGTACATCGATCCTACAATTCTCAGTTGGTAGATCTCCGCTCTTGTAATTGGGTCGTTGCGATTATAGGTTGGATATTTAATTGTCCAGGCGGTAATAAGAGTATCTTGTACCTGAACTGGTAGCTCACTTTTTGTATGTAATGGAGAAGAGGACCGAAACATGCCACTGAAAGGGATGATCAAAGGGACTATCATTCAAATGATCAACCACGATTTAACACATTCACCTACCACATACTAATTTGAAACTATTCCCATAAAAATCCATCCAAGAACCAATATAAAACAAACAATCCTTACCTGATGGGTGGCCGGCGCAAGTAACAGGGAACGACAACGTGAGGCGCGACATCGAAGACAAGGAAGAAGAAGAACTTAGGGCTTGGCGGCTATGGCTGTTGCGCGAGGGAGAGGAGTCGCGTGGCTTCCGCGGCTACTCGATCGCGCTGTGACGATGAAGATAAGCTAGGGCTTGCGGCGCGAGGGAGATAAGGAGAGAACCATGAAGCAGGGAGACCAGGTGGCGCCTCCTTCGTGGGTGTCGGAACAGAAGAAGAAGAAGAAGACGACGAAGGGGAGGCACGGCAGTTTCGGGCAGGCGAGTGGCTACGCGGAAGAAGAGGAGAGTTTTTTAGAGGAAAAGTAGGGTTTTTATTTGTTTTGGATCTTTTATAAAAAGGCCCCTCTAATTTTGTTAATTCCAACAAGGCCCCTATGTTTCGAATTTTACCATTTTAACCTTAAATTTTTCAGTATTTTACAACGATGCTTGGATGATTCGACAGACACACCAAAAGTAGAAGAATATTGGGTTAAGTTTTTGAAGGAGGATGGCATGTCAGGTCTTGGATTATCAAGTGAACTTTTGAATGTGTTAACTAGAGTTGGGCTTGACATTGATGACATAAAAGGACAGGGATACGACAACGGGTCTAACATGAGTGGAAGACACAAAGGTGTAAAAAAAGATTACTTGAAATAAATATGAGAGTTTTTTACACACTATGTGGTTGTCATAGTCTTAATTTGGCTTTAGTTGATATGGTGGAATGTTTTCCTAAAGCCAAGTCCTTTTTTGGAGTGGTGCAACGCATCTACACATTGTTTTCTTCCAATACAAAGATGGAAAATTTTTAAAGATAATGTTCCTGGTTTGACTATTAAACCATTGTCATGTAATCATTGGGAAAGTCAAGCTGAAAGTGTGAAAGTCATAAAAGAGCAAATTGTACATATAAGAGAAGCTTTACTTGACTTGGTGAAAGTTGCTGAAGCTTTTAAAACAAAGAGTGATGCTGACACTTTAGCACTATATGATCTTTTGAGTTCTTGCTTGGAATGATAATCTGGTATAATTTGTTATGAGCAATAAATATTGTCAGCTTATTTAATCTAAAGATATGGATATTGATATTGTGATCAACCTCTTACAAGGACTTGATCAATTTCTTGATGCCCCCGGGACTATGGTGCAGTGGTAGGGCGACTAGTCGCTATCCCAGGCATCCGCGGTTCGATCCTCAGCTATGACATATTTGCAAGAATTTTTCCTCCAAATGGGGCGCGAACCCTGGGACGCTGGGCTTCTAGACCGCCCACCGCGAGCGCTTCCCGATTTACTATGGCGACCAGTGGGAAACTTCTGTGGGGCCAGACCGGTCGCCCGAGGTTAAAAAACCTCGTTAATCATTTTTTTTTTATCAATTTCTTGATGAGTTTAGAGAAGAGGGGTTTACTAGTTCCATGAATGAATCTATACAAATGGAAAGTGAAATGAAGATTGAACCTAAATTCAGAGAAAATGTATCATTTAAAGAACGGCAATTTACCAAAAGGCGCACCCAAAAATGGGTATTTACCAAAAGGCGTCCCATGGTTTCAATGTTACCAAAGGGCGCACATATTTTAGTAAACTTCCTCTTATACCCCTACTGTCAATCAAGTACTGCATGCAATTCTCTTTCCCTTTCTCTTTCTCTTTGTCAGTAACGAATTTCGAGATGGACGTACGTACCTTTCTCAAAAAGATGTTCCTTTATATTTTGATAATAATATTATGAAACCTTTCTCAAAACAAAAAAATATTAAAATTAATTAAAATATTTTTATTAAATAAAAACTAAAAGAACATTTCAGCCGCCCACGTTGGGCCTGAAATGATTCCATTTCAGGCCCAACGTGGGGCTGAAATGTTTCCATTTCAGGCCCAACGTGCCCAATATTAAGGGTCTTTTCTTGATTCTTTGTTATTACATTTTAACACCTCGGAGAAGTCCAAATAAATAATGGATAGCAAATTTGAACTCCTTGTAATCTCAGAAATCTACAGGAACTGAAATTTTTACAATCGGAGCTCTCTAGGTCAATCAGTGGCCTTTTGGAGTCATTGGGGCCTGAAATGGAAACATTTCAGGCCCACGATTTTTCCATTTCAGGCCCCAATGACTCCAAAAGGCCACTGATTGACCTAGAGAGCTCCGATTGTAAAAATTTCAGTTCCTGTGGATTTCTAAGGTTACAAGGAGTTCAAATTTGCTATCCATTATTTATTTGGACTTCTCCGAGATATTAAAATGTAATAATGAAGAACCGAGAAAACATCACGTTGGGCCTGAAATGGGCGGCACGTTGGGCCTGAAATGTCCCACGTTGGGCCTGAAATGGAACCATTTCAGGCCCACGTTGGGCCTGAAATGGAATCATTTCAGGCCCAACGTGGGCCTGAAATGGTTCCATTTCAGTCCCAATGACCCTAAAAGGCCTAATGTGTCAAAATTCACTATTTGACCTAGATAGCTCCGATTGTAAAAATTTCAGTTCCTGTGGATTTCTGAGGTTACAAGGAGTTCAAATTTGCTATCCATTATTCATTTGGACTTCTACGAGGTATTAAATTTGTAATAATGAAGAACCGAGAATAAATCACACATTAGGCCTTTTAGGGTCATTGGGCCTGAAATGGTTGGACACCTATTGCATTGGTGATATCTAATATATAGATGTTTGGACACCTAAAATATCATCTCCTACCTCTGACCTCTCTATTCATATGAAATTTTCAGAAATCCAGATATGGGAGGTCCATCAGTGAGTTTTGACCAAAACTCACTGATATTTCTAAACTACTCGTATTTGATTGGTGATATCTAATATATAGATGGTTGCACACCTAAAACATCATCTCCTATCTCTAACCTCTCTATTCATATGGAATTTTCAGAAATCCAGATACGGGAGGTCCATCAGTGGGTTTTGGTCAAAACTCACTGATATTTCTAAACTACTCCTATTTGATTGGTGATATCTAATATATAGATGGTTGGACACCTAAAACATCATCTCCTACCTCTAACCTCTCTATTCATATGGAATTTTCAGAAATCCAGATATGGGAGGTCCATCAGTGGGTTTTGGTCAAAACTCACTGATATTTCTAAACTACTCCTATTTGATTGGTGATATCTAATATATAGATGTTTGGACACCTAAAACATCATCTCCTACCTCTAACCTCTCTATTCATATGGAATTTTCAGAAATCCAGATATGGGAGATCCATCAGTGAGTTTTGACTAAAACTCACTGATATTTCTAAACTACTCCTATTTGATTGGTGATATCTAATATATAGATGGTTGGACACCTAAAACATCATCTCCTACCTCTAACCTCTCTATTCATATAGAATTTTCAGAAATCCAGATATGGGAGGTCCATCAGTGGGTTTTGGTCAAAACTCAGTGGGTTTTGGTCAAAACTCACTGATGGATCTCCCATATCTGGATTTCTGAAAATTCCATATGATTAGAGAGGTTAGAGGTAGGAGATGATGTTTTAGGTGTCCAAACATCTATATATTAGATATCACCAATCAAATAGGAGTAGTTTAGAAATATCAGTGAGTTTTGACCAAAACCCACTGATGGACCTCCCATATCTGGATTTCTGAAAATTCCATATGAATAGAGAGGTTAGAGGTAGGAGATGATGTTTTAGGTGTCCAAACATCTATATATTAGATATCACCAATCAAATAGGAGTAGTTTAGAAATATCAGTGGGTTTTGGTCAAAACTCACTGATGGACCTCCCATATCTGGATTTCTGAAAATTCCATATGAATAGAGAGGTTAGAGGTAGGAGATGACGTTTTAGGTGTCCAACCATCTATATATTAGATATCACCAATCAAATAGGAGTAGTTTAGAAATATCAGTGAGTTTTGACCAAAACCCACTGATGGACCTCCCATATCTGGATTTCTGAAAATTCCATATGAATAGAGAGGTTAGAGGTAGGAGATGATGTTTTAGGTGTCCAACCATCTATATATTAGATATCACCAATCAAATAGGAGTAGTTTAGAAATATCAGTGGGTTTTGGTCAAAACTCACTGATGGATCTCCCATATCTGGATTTCTGAAAATTTCATATGAATAGAGAAGTTAGAGGTAGGAGTTGATGTTTTAGGTGTCCAAACATCTATATATTAGATATCACCAATCAAATAGGAGTAGTTTAGAAATATCAGTGAGTTTTGACCAAAACCCACTGATGGACCTCCCATATCTGGATTTCTGAAAATTCCATATGAATAGAGAGGTTAGAGGTAGGAGATGATGTTTTAGGTGTCCAACCATCTATATATTAGATATCACCAATCAAATAGGAGTAGTTTAGAAATATCAGTGAGTTTTGACCAAAACTCACTGATGGACCTCCCATATCTGGATTTCTGAAAATTCCATATGAATAGAGAGGTTAGAGGTAGGAGATGATGTTTTAGGTGTCCAACCATCTATATATTAGATATCACCAATCAAATAGGAGTAGTTTAGAAATATCAGTGAGTTTTGACCAAAACCCACTGATGGACCTCCCATATCTGGATTTCTGAAAATTCCATATGAATAGAGAGGTTAGAGGTAGGAGATGATGTTTTAGGTGTCCAACCATCTATATATTAGATATCACCAATCAAATAGGAGTAGTTTAGAAATATCAGTGGGTTTTGGTCAAAACTCACTGATGGATCTCCCATATCTGGATTTCTGAAAATTCCATATGAATAGAGAAGTTAGAGGTAGGAGTTGATGTTTTAGGTGTCCAAACATCTATATATTAGATATCACCAATCAAATAGGAGTAGTTTAGAAATATCAGTGAGTTTTGACCAAAACCCACTGATGGACCTCCCATATCTGGATTTCTGAAAATTCCATATGAATAGAGAGGTTAGAGGTAGGAGATGATGTTTTAGGTGTCCAACCATCTATATATTAGATATCACCAATCAAATAGGAGTAGTTTAGAAATATCAGTGAGTTTTGACCAAAACCCACTGATGGACCTCCCATATCTGGATTTCTGAAAATTCCATATGAATAGAGAGGTTAGAGGTAGGAGATGATGTTTTAGGTGTCCAACCATCTATATATTAGATATCACCAATCAAATAGGAGTAGTTTAGAAATATCAGTGAGTTTTGGTCAAAACTCACTGATGGACCTCCCATATCTGGATTTCTAAAAATTTCATATGAATAGAGAGGTCAGAGGTAGGAGATGATATTTTAGGTATCCAAACATCTATATATTAGATATCACCAATGCAATAGGTGTCCAACCATTTCAGGCCCAATGACCCTAAAAGGCCTAATGTGTGATTTCTTCTCGGTTCTTCATTATTACATTTTAATACCTCGTAGAAGTCCAAATGAATAATGGATAGCAAATTTGAACTCCTTGTAACCTCAGAAATCCATAGGAACTGAAATTTTTACAATCGGAGCTCTCTAGATCAAATAGTGAATTTTGACACATTAGGCCTTTTAGGGTCATTGGGACTGAAATGGAACCATTTCAGGCCCAACGTGCCCATTTCAGGCCCAACGTGATGTTTTCTCGGTTCTTCATTATTACATTTAATACCTCGAAGAAGTCCAAATAAACAATGGATAGCAAATTTGAACTCCTTGTAACCTCAGAAATCCACAGGAACTGAAATTTTTACAATCGGAGCTCTCTAGGTCAATCAGTGACCTTTTGGAGTCATTGGGGCCTGAAATGGAAAAATTTCAGGCCCACGTTGGGCCTGAAATGTTTCCATTTCAGGCCCACGTTGGGCCTGAAATGCCCATTTCAGGCCCCAATGACTTCAAAAGGCCACTGATTGACCTAGAGAGCTCCGATTGTAAAAATTTCAGTTCCTGTGGATTTCTGAGGTTACAAGGAGTTCAAATTTACTATCCATTATTTATTTAGACTTCTCCGAGGTGTTAAAATGTAATAACAAAGAATCAAGAAAAGTCCCTTAATATTGGGCACGTTGGGCCTGAAATGGAAACATTTCAGCCCCACGTTGGGCCTGAAATGGAATCATTTCAGGCCCAACGTGGGCGGCTGAAATGTTCTTTTAGTTTTTATTTAATAAAAATATTTTAATTAATTTTATTATTTTTTTGTTTTGAGAAAGGTTCCATAATATTATTATCAAAATATAAAGGAACATCTTTTTGAGAAAGGTACGTACGTCCATCTCGAAATTCGTTACTGACAAAGAGAAAGAGAAAGGGAAAGAGAATTGCATGCAGTACTTGATTGACAGTAGGGGTATAAGAGGAAGTTTACTAAAATATGTGCGCCCTTTGGTAACATTGAAACCATGGGACGCCTTTTGGTAAATACCCATTTTTGGGTGCGCCTTTTGGTAAATTGCCGTTTAAAGAAAGAAACAATTTGATGAAAGTGGCAATGATGTTGTGACACAATCAGTGAAGTCTTTCAGAGTTGAATATTTTCTATTTATACGTGATCAAGCTCGATCTTCTCTTCAAGTTCGTTTGAACAATCTAAACAATATCAAGAAATGGGTTTTTTTATTGAATTTGGAGAAGTTAAAGAGTGAGCCTTTAACTAGTCTGATGAAGTCTTGTAGGGAGCTTCAACAATTTTTGAGTCACGATGGATGTTTAGACATTAATGTTGATGAGCTATGTTTAGAGTTGATGGTTGTGAGATGCTATTTAAAAAATGAAAAAAGGGCAATTGATATGTTGCAATGTCCAGCAAAACTAAATGATTTATTCCCAAACACTTATATTACTTATAAGATTTTGCTAACCATTTCAGTAACCGTTGCATTGACGGAAAGAAGTTTCTCGAAATTAAAATTAATCAAGAATCATCTTCGATCAAAGTCACAGGATAGATTAAATGTGCAAATTTAATAAATATTTTTGCTTTTGAAACAGCTAGTTATATAATTATTTCAAATGTTTGTTAACTTTTAATTGATATAATATATTATTTTTGATTTATTTATGTATTTAATGTATTTGTTATATGCAAATTGAGTACTACTATTATTTACCATATAAAAGGGCTATTTTTATTTTCGTCTCAGGTTCGTCAAACACAAGTCCAGTTCTGTTCATCTATATCAAGTTATACACTGCACGCCCTGTAGGGTTGTTGTTGGTGGAGTGGAAAAGGGCCACAAGGCACCTCAACAATTTGTATTAAACCTGATGAAACATGGTTCCATGGCCAGCATCAACCTGTACTCCTACTTTAGTGTTATCTTCCTTATTACTACACATTTACTGCAGCTCGAGGCAACTTTCTTTAAAAATCTGTAATGTGTAATACTAATTTAGGGACAAAATTATTGTCTTGAAAAATTAATTAATATATATTTGTTTCGAAAGGAATCAATGTCGACGGTCAGTCATCAGGGTTCTGCCCACGTGGATACTGACGATCGAAGAGGAAGTCACACCCTCCGAGATTAACACGAGCGTTAGGGGAGCACGCCGGAGGTTGTCCGGCGGAACCCACTCCGACGCTCAAGTCAGTGCCTCCATGGAGAAGATGAAAAGAAGGCAAGGCAGTATGTGTGTAGTGAAGAATGCGTACCGTCTTTAAAACCTTTTATACCTGCGGCGACTGCCTTGATGCGTCCCCATGATCTATGCCACGTCCCCCCTTCGTCGGTTACTGGATAATCTTTTAAACGGTCCACGTCGTCATTAAGTTCGACCCGTTGCGACATTTAAGGGGTCATGATAGCTCCGCGATAGCGGGGATGATTATCCGCAGATCCAAGAAAAAGGGAGATCGTTATTTGAGGTTGAATGTTGCTTGGGCTCCACTTCCTCGAGGTGATCTCGGGGTCTTCTGTCCCGGGAGGTCCCGAGCGCTTCGCTTCCTCGGGGTGGCCTCGGGACCCGACTTCCCAGGGTGATTGATAACTTTTATTTTGTTGATTAAATTAGGCTTTCAAATTCATATTTTTGATCCCTTTTCATATGCTTAAGTTTGTATTTGTATTAGGTTTTATGAAATCTTTCTATTTTGTCCCTTCCTTATTTGAAATATTTTGGCATTAATATTGAATCTAATTTTGTAGGTTTCAATTAGTCATGGACCTATATCAAGATTGGATTAGTGATCCCGGGAGGGGTTTTCTGATATGATCTCCAGTGCGTGTTTACCGCCAGGGGGGCGGAGGATCCTCTTGCCGAGAGTGTCCCGGGATCTCTGAAAGGGGAGTCGCTCAGACTCGCCACATCTTACCACCCAGCTTCTTCAACCCACGTGTCTGCCACGGGCTATTCAACCCCGTCACAAATCTCTCCCTTCAAGTCTGATCGAAGGAAGTGTTGTTGACTGATCGGACTGAAGAAGTTGTGTCCCAGCGGGTCCTTGCACTCGTTACTGCTCCATTGACAGTTATGCTGGGTCATAGGATTGTAGAATTTGCCCTGGGTCCCGAGGCAATCCCTTTTTGGTTGTCTTTCCCAAAAAGGCGTCTATGGCTTTCGAAGTACTGCAATGATACCTGTCCATCCTTCTTAAAGGCGCATGGCACTCTTTGATGGCGCCAAGGTCCTTTCGCGAATGCTCTGTCGCCAGGTGCCCCAACTACTCTCTTCACGACCTCTTACTGACGTGTGCAGCTGTAGCCGGCTCACGTCAAACGACTGTTCCCTAGCGCTACCCCAATGTGGCGGTTTCTTAACTTCCACGTGCCTTGCCCTCATTACACTCATGCAGGCGGCTTCCTCTGTGAATGGGAGACGAAGACGTTCAGCCAACTTCTGGCTTCGTGGTTGGGTGCACCTCGTCTTCATCTTCTTCTCTAAAGACTCTTTTTAGCGTAAGTCATTTGCCTCCTTCTCATCTTTTCCGTTAGGAACCATGGAAGGTTATCGGGCGGAGTGGTACGAGTCCGCCTCTTCGAGAGTGAGACCGGAGGCTTTGCAGGTGATCATTGAGGCCTATGGCATCCCGGCCGAGATGGCGGTGGTGATCCCTAAGGTAGGCCAGATACTAGTAGAGCCTCCTGTAGGCTTTTTTACCTCCTTCTTGGGGCAAGTAGAGTCGGGGTTCCGCTTCCCCATTCCCCCTTTCTTCATGAATGTGGCCTCCTATTTCGATATCCCCCTTCACCAGATGGCTCCCAATGCTTTTGCTCAGATGGGGGGTGTATATTATCTTCAAGCTCTTCGACCTCCCCTGACTTCTCGTCTCTTTCATTCCTTCTTCGTTCCGATCGACTCACGAGGGGTCTTTAGCTTTTCGGCATGTCCGGGCCATAGGTTCTTAGGAGGGTTCCCTTCTTCGCACAAAGGGCGGAAGGAGAAATTCTTCTTCATCCGACTGCCTGGGTGGCCCTTCAGTCCTCTCCACTGGACAGAGGCTCTACCGACTCCTCCCTCTCTAGGGGAGTTTTTCCAAAGTGCCACCTACCAGTGCGCCAGGAACATACTCTCCGGCATGGAGTTCATTAGCCCCAGTCTAGTGCAGAGAGTGAGGAGCTCATGTACCGGGCGGGCCTTAGCCCCAAAATAACCCGGATCAGCCCCAGCCTTGGTATGTTCACCTTTTTCATTAATGCCCGTTAGTTCTAACTGATGTTTCCTTGCCTGGCTATTGCAGAGGAAGTCATGTTCCCCAGGGCGATGCACCGACTTATCAAGTGGGAGGAGGCTGTTGATGCAGTCTGACCCTGATTGTTGTTTTGGTGTTGACACCGATTTTAGTTTAGGTTAATGAGATGATTGAGATTAAGTCCTAGTCAGGGACTGGGCACGGAGTTGGATGAAATCCTAGCTTGGGAAGCTAGGTGATTGAAATCCTGGCTTGGAGGGCCAGGTCCTAGCTTGAGAAGCTAGGTGGATGAAACCCTGGCTTGGAGGGCCAGGTCCTAGCTTGGAGAGCTAGGTTGGATGAAGCCCTGGCTTGGAGGGTCAGGTCCTAGCTTGGAGGGCTAGGTTGGATGAAATCCTGGCTTGGAGGGCTAGGTCCTAGCTTGGAGGGCAAGGTTGAAGTCCCAGTGAGTGAAACTGGGCACGGAGTCATGGTCCGGGGGACTAAGAACAAGTCAGAGAAGGGCTGGAAGCTTGTTCTCGTGACTTAGAGGAGATTTGACCTTGCCTGGATCGGTCTGGTGACCGATCAGGGAAGTTGGCACGGAGTTCCCTCATGAATCGGTCTGGTGATCGATCCAGCTATGTCTGATCGGTCTGGTGACCGATCAGGGAGCATACAGTGAGATTGGAAACCTTACTGATCGACTCCTGATCGGTCTGGTGACCGATCAGGGATACTATTCAGATCATTCTGGTGAACGATCAATTGTCGCGAGCTTCTCACTATAACCGATCAGGCTGGAGCCTGATCGGTCAGGAGGTGCTCTGATCGGTCCCCAGACCGATCATGTCACACCCTGATCGGTCTGGTAACCGATCAGGAGGGTTGGGCTGCGAAGCTGAAAAATCACCCTGAGAAGGGGTGGATCGGTCTGGTGACCGATCCACGACTTGGGATCGGTCTGATGATCGATCACGAAGAAGTCGCGATTTCTGATTTCCCACTGGGGACCGATCAGGCTGGAGCCTGATTGGTCTGGACCCATCCTGATCGGTCTGGTGACCGATCAGGAGTCTCTCTGATCGGTCCGGTGATTGATCAGTAGCTGACAGCTTTAATTCAAAAGCGCTGTCAGACGTCTGATTGCGTTCTGATTTCCTACTGATTTCATTCTGATTTTCTCTGCTATCACTGATACAAGTTTGATTTCATTTGCTAAACCTCTGATTAAGTGTGCAGATGACAGGGATGGATTCAAACACTCAAGGAGGGTCAATGGGAGTCTTTCCTTTGAGCAGGTTTGTCCGTTTCTTCTTCTCAGGTTACAACGGATGGCACGGGCTGGCAACGACTGGAAGCTGACGAGCTAACCTAGGCTTGGCTGCAGTGTTCAGTGAGTCCAGATGAGGTGAGGAGTAGCTGAGGTTGTTGCAGAGAAGCTGGTGAGAAGCTGGGAGCTGCAGAGGCGCCTGTGACCTGGGTTTTGAGCAGAGACATAAGAGCTGCTGGAGAAGACGATGATGAGAGAACTCTTCTTTGGCTACAACTCTTGAGCTCTAGCGATAACTCTTATTCAGTCATTGTGATTTTGAAGCACACTCTTGAGCATTCTGTTGTTGCTGAGACTTGAGCACTTGGAAGGATCCGTGACAAGGCGATCAGCAGGCAAACAAGGAAGAGCTGAGTGAAGGCTCTTGCCGAGGTTGTGTTGGGTTGTTGTTCGCGCTTGTAAGCGTTTCTCTTCGTTTGCCTAGTGCTCAGTAAGCCTCCTTGTTTCATTGTACTTAAGTTCATATCTTTGTTCAAACTGCTGTGGAGAGGTTTCTCCACCGAGAAGGAGGTTCAGTTGATATCCGGATTTTCCGGGGCTTGATCTGCCGACGATCAAGGGATCGCCCACCTTAGGGGCACGCCAAGGAGTAGGGGCAAGTTATCCCCGAACCTTGTAAACGATCCTTGTTAGCGTTTTGGTTTGCTTTTCATTCCTGCAGTTATACTCTATTTTGTTTTTGCTTCCGCTGTGCTACTAACCCTAACTGCAGAGAAATCTCAAAAGTGAAAGCGATTTTTGTGTCTGGCTATATTCACCCCCCCCTCTCTAGCCATCCAAGTTCCAACAAGTGGTATCAGAGCTTGGAGCTATGTTCAAGCAGCTTAACATCCGAGAGCTATCAACAACAATGGCTTTGAGAGAAGGATTTAGCACCACTCAACCTCCTTTCTTCGATGGATCGGATTTTCAATATTGGAGGTCTCGGATGGAGTACTACCTCAAGACCGACATTGGAATGTGGTTCTCCGTGAAGGAAGGCTTCACCCCTCCAAGAGATGCGGAGGGAAAATAATTGGAGTCCTCACAGTGGTCGGCTGAGCAAACACGAAAAGGAGAAGCCGATGCGAAGGCGGTGGTGACTTTGCAATATGGAATGAACAAAGACCAACTAATCAAGATTGGTCCCTTTACAAGCGCAAAGGATTTGTGGAATAAGCTCATCGAACTTCACGAGGGCACCCGAGATTCGAGAATAGCCAAGAGAGACTTGTTCCTCAACCAACTACAAAATCTCTCCATGAAGGAGAGTGAAACGGTAAGTGAGCTTCATAGTAGATTCAAAGAAGTCCTCAACGGTCTTCACTCTATTGACGAAAAGGTCGAGAACGGCGACCTTGTGAGGTATGTGTTAAAAGCTTTTCCAAGGAATGCCTTGTGGTCATCCATGGTGGATGCCTACAAGGTTTCCAAGGACTTATCAATTGTAAAATTAGATGATTTATTTTGTGAAATGAAGTTACATGAAATGGCTAACAAAGGCCCCAAGGAGAAGGGGATTGCCCTAGTTACAGGGGAAAAGACCAACAAGAAGAAGGAGAAGGAGGTTTCTTCGTCTTCATCCGAATCCGAGTTCGAATTCGAGGAGGATGGCAGCGGGTCTTCTTCCTCTGAGATGACCAACTTGTTGGTGCAGAAAGCACCCAAGTCAAACCTGAGTTTTGATAATGGCAAAAGGGTTCAAAAGTTAAGTCTTATTTGTATCTAACATGTTACTCAAGTATGCAGGAAAAGTCCTAGCGAAGGACTGCTAGGCACTGGCGAAGGAATGCCAGGGTAAAAAGTCCTAGCGAAGGACTGCTAGGCACTGGCAAAGGAATGCCAGGGTAAAAAGCCCTAGCAAAGGACTGCTAGGCACCTGGCGAAGGAATGCCAGGAGACAAAGCCCTAGCGAAGGACAGCTAGGCACCAGGCGAAGGACAGCTTGGTACTGAAGACCTAGCGAAGGACTGCTAGGCACTGGCGAAGGAATGCCAGGGTACTGAAGACCTTGCGAAGGACAGCTAGGCACCTGGCGAAGGACTGCTGGGCAAAAGTCCAACCGGAGGAGCCGGTTGGCATCAGGTACATTCTCCCGAGAGGAGTAGGTGAGGACACGTTCCCCGTCGAGAGGGAACAGTAGGCATCGGTTCGACCTAGGGCTCCATTTTGGAGGCCCAAAGTCAGAACCAAGACAGCTAAGGCTGTATAAACTAACATATTACTACTTTATGTTGTTTTGGACTAACCCTGGATGCAGGACCGAAGGAACGAGTGTCTGCAGCTCAGAGAGCCTCAAAGGAGTGAGGCAGCAACTGACCAGGGCGCCCGGAGTGTCCCGGGCGCCCCCAAGGTGAACACTGTTGGAACCCGGATGGCTAGAGAGGGGGGGTGAATATAGCCAATCACTTAGACCTTTGTCACTTATGAAATTTCTGCACTCAGAGATGTTAGTAGCACAGCGGAAGCAGCAAAAACTAAGTATGCAGAAAACAGAGAACAAAGACAAATCAACACAACTAGTAGGATCGCTAACAAGAAGGGTTTACAAGGTTCGGGGATAACTTGCCCCTACTCCTTGGCGTACCCTTAAGGTGGGCGATCGCTTGATCGTCGGCAGATCAAGCCCCGGTTAGCACCGGATATAAAACAACCTCCTTCTCGGTGGAGAAACCTCTCCACAACGTTTCAATCACAGATAAATGTTTAAGCTCAATGAAACAACAAGAAAGATCTTACTCAAGCACTCAGCAAAGACAAGAACACAGCAAGCTTTCCTGAGCTCCACCCAGCGGCGATCTCACGCAAGAAACCCTTCCTCGTGTCTTCCCGCTGTCGGACTCCAAGCTTCTTGTTCTCTCCTTCAAGCGCTCAAGTAATGGACGGTTGCTTCAAGTATGCAATCGCTTGCTCAAGGTGATGACAACTTCAGGAACACAGCAAGCTCGTTGTGGAGAACACAAGGCGCGGCAAGAACTTAGTTCACCAACTCTTCTTCCACGAAGCCTTCTTCCACCCTTTTTGTTTCTCCACCAAACATCAGATGACACCATCTATGCAGCTCCCAGCTTCTCATCTGCCAACGCCAGCTACCACTGAGCTATTCCTGGACTCCCTGAGCTTCCCTCAGCCAAGCTCCAGTCTGCAGCTCGGCCGTTGCAACCTGAGATGGAAAACGGACAAACCTGCTCCAAGGAAAGCCTCCATTGACTTCTCCTTGAGTGTTTGAATCCTCCCCTGTCACCTGTAGCTTAATCAGAGTGTTAGAGCAGCAAATCAAGCAGCAAATCATGTATCAGATGTAAAGCGTAGAGAATCGGATACGGTCAGAGCGTCTGACAACGCAATTTGAATTAAAGTGATCGGTCACCGGACCGATCCAGGGCTTGTGGGTCGGTCACCAGACCGATCCACTGCTTCGCTAGGATTCTCAGCTCTCGCGGCTATACACGCCTGATCGGTCACCAGACCGATCAAAGTGAAGCCTGATCGGTCACCAGACCGATCAGAGTGAAGCCTGATCGGTCACTCAGATCGATCAGGACAAATGAACAGTGATTCTGTAATCAGATCCTATGTCCCTGATCGGTCACCGAACCGATCCAGGGTCTGATCCGGAGGAGAACTCACTCACTGTTCGCTCCCTGATCGGTCACCAGACCAATCAAGAGCAAGTCAGTGAGGAAGCTGCTTGCTCCCTGATCGGTCACCGGACCGATCAGGAGCCAAGCAACAGGGCAGCAGCCTGCTCCTTGATCGGTCACCGGACCGATCAGGAGCCACACAGTAGGTTCCCAACCTCACTGTGCGCTCCCTGATCGGTCACTAGACCAATCAGACATCGCTGGATCGGTCACCAGACCGATCCACGAAGGAGCAGCGTGCCAATATCCCTGATCGGTCACCAGACCGATCCAAGGAGTCAAACCCAGCCCTCCAAGCTAGGGTTTCATCCACCTTAGCCCTCCAAGCTAAGGATTTTTCCATCTAACTCTCCAAGTTGGGAATTTACACCTAACCCTCCAAGTTAGGACTTTTCACCTAGCCCTCCAAGCTAGGACTTTTCACCTAGCCCTCCAAGCTAGGACTTTTCACCCAACCCTTCCGAGTTAGAACTTCATCCAACCTAGCCCTCCAAGCTAGGCACCTGACCCTCCAAGCCAGGACTTTTCACCTAATTCTCCAAATTGGGACTTTGCACCTAACCCTCCAAGTTAGGACTTTTCACCTAGCCCTCCAAGCTAGGACTTTTCACCCAACCCTTCCGAATTAGGACTTTGCAACACCTAGCCCTCCAAGCTAGGATTTTACACACCTAACCCTCCAGGTTAGGATTTTCCAAACCCTGCCTAATCCTCGATCAGGACTTAATCATAATCATCAACCTAAACTAAAATCAGTGTCAACACCAAAACAACAATCAGGGCCAGACTGCATCAACAATCTCCCCCTTTTTGTTGTTTGACAACCCGATTTTACGTTTAGGGATTCTCAATTAATTTTCTCAAATTTAGAATCATAGGGGAATCATGATCCTCCCCCTACAACATGATCATCCTAAACTTAACCAACCAACACTCTCCCCCTTTGTCGAACATCGAAAAGGGACTAGAGGGGCTGTTAAGTTTAACCACACTCCCCCTCAACCCTAGGGGTATCCCAAAATAACAATTTGATTTTTGATAAGCATATGAATACATATGACAAAACGATATAGACATGGCAAAACAAGCATATGTATCATATGAGCATGACATCATAAGCATGAAGATAGCTATGGATCAAGTATGTAGATAGTACATCATAGCATCAACAATAAGCAACTAAAGTAGGATAAAACATGCATCAAGGTCAGAAGAAATAAGTCATAAAACAGCCAGAGTAATCAACCGATGCAAGACAGATACAACAAAATCCAGACACGTGTGGTGCAAGACCACAACAAATAAGTCAAGGGGCATACAGCCCAAAAGTCACACCACTAAACAGTCAAATATGCATAACATCAGAAGAGACACTGGTCATCCAAACTCAAACGTCAGTGGGGGGATCGTCATCGTGCATGAGATCATCTATCGTGGCATCCGCAGACCCTGGTGCAGCATTGCCTGAAGGGGCATCCCCTGGAAAAGTATGGCAGCGCCACTCTGCATACCACGTCTGCTGCAATGCCTGGACTCCAGAGACAGTGGACTCTATGCCGGTCAATCGGCGATCAAAGGAACGGAAATCCGAGCGGATCTCCTCTCGATGAAGCTCTCGTAGATGAACATCCTCCTGAAAGGTCCGGTCCAGCTCGTAGATCTGCCATCGTAGATCTGGCTCGGGCTCATCGTCATAATCAGCAGCTGCATCGGCTGGCGCCTGAACCTGTAGACCGCCCCTCGGTAACTCACCAAGAACCCTACCATCTTTCCAGACCAACGCCCGATCATGCTCCCGAACGATGATGCCGGACTTGGCAAATGCCCGCCGACCAAGTCGGCAATCCTGTCGGACCATAGGCATCGTCCGGCCCTTGGTGACATCAACACCAACTGACATGAGCCAGTCAGTGATGACGTGACCAAAAGGCATGTAGACCGTGCGGCGGCTGGGCTCTCGATAAGATAGAATGGACTGGAAGATGCTCTCCATGATATCGAAGTCCAATCGGCGGTACATGCCATAGAGCATCAGACAGTGATAGGGTCGAATCTCAGTTAAAGGTTTGGAGGTGATTGGGAGAATACAATTTGTGATAATCTTGAATAATATGTAGCTTGTGGGAGAAAGACGCAGTGCAACAAAGGTAGGAAAGTCAGGGCCCAATTCATCAAGTCCGTCGGGGCGAGGAAGACCGAAGAAGTACTGATGGATACCATCTAGAGTGACATCCGTAAACGGTGCCAATAACGGATTGGGAAGCTCAGGGTAGATCGAATACATGTTTGGTGATCGACGACCACCCAAATACTCTGCCAAAATCTCGTAAGAAAAGTCAAGGTTCTTCTTGGCGACTCGAGTGGTGAACTCGAAGCCTCCTTGAGGTCCCTGCTGAAGATTGTTATAGAATTCAGAGACGAGGTCATAATTGATAGTTCTTTCCAGAGAGAGGAGAAAACCAATGTTGTAATGCAGGACTATCTCCATGACCGATGGACAATACTCAGTCAGGAAGGGAACATCTATTGATCGGCAGGGTAGCATTTTGAAAGTCCTCGACTGGAAGGCCTGTTCATAAGCCGCATTTGGGAATCGGGAGCTCGAAGAAGGCTGAGGCCTTCTGGAGGGCGCAGGTGAAGAGGGGGCTTTCCCCCTCGAGCTGCCCTCAACAGCTTCTTTCCCCTTAGAAGATTTTCTAGAGAATTGAAATGATCAAGACACAGGATTTAATCAGGAATTGATCATACACGGTTTGAATCAATTGAGCAAGGTTGATACGAATGTAGGTTGAATCACACAAAGTCAAGAGTTGATCATACAAGGAAAGACCCAATCAGAGAGTGCAATCAAGACACAATGATCAAAGGAACACATTTAAATCAGAGGTGAAATTGATCAAGGATAAGACACGGCACAAATGGGTCACGGCCAGATCAAGGAGTCACGGCACAACAATAAGAGCAAACATCAAAACATGATTAGCTTCAAAGACAAACACGATAGACTGATTTGGAGAAAAAAACTAAGCCAAAAACTCACTTTGGTGCCATTGGTGAAGGTCTTGAAGATTGGAAAAGCAAGCTTGCGCAAAGAGAGAGACCCGGCGTAGGAGAGATCGCACGGCCCTTCAGCGAGAGAAGACGTCGCAGAAAGAAGACAGAGCTCGGAAGAACCCCTTAGGACCGCACGCGCGCACACACAAGGGAAGACGAAAGCACTGGGAAGGCTCTCGCACGAAGAGGTTGCGCGAGGAAGAGGTTTTGGCGCTAGGGTTTGGCAAGGAGAGGTTTTTCCCACTGTTATTTGGTTGGTGGATCAGTCCACCAACCAGACTTTAATGCATCTGAACGGATCACCGTTCGATTCTGATAACGCCCAGACCGATCAGGCTCCAGCCTGATCGGACTGACCCGGGCTTGATCGGTCGGGTGATCGATCAGGCGCGATCCTGTTCGGTCGGCTGACCGATCAGGATACGAACAGTAGGGTTCGGAGAGAAACCTGTGAGCCCCCTGATCGGTCTGTGGACCGATCACCATAGGGTGCCAGATCGGTCCGGGGACCGATCCAGGCTGGCTCAGTAAGGTTGATCAGAATTCCGTGAAGTCACTGATGCCCCTCGTATTGGTCTGTGGACCGATCGTTACAGAGTGGAGCCTGATCGGTCCGGAGACCGATCAACCTTCCCCCTGATCGGTCGGGTGACCAATCAGGGTTCCTGAAACTCCCAGATTCGATCAGAAACTTTCAGTTTCAGATCATTACTCGATTTCCAAAGGGATATGGTGAAGGATATTGATCTTGGAAGCCGTCCCTCGTCTATAATTGATCCCCAATCAAGGATCAAAGGTCTTTATAGGTTCAACAATCACTTTGCTCCATCCAAACGGAGTCAAACTCAATCAACAATCATTCAAGCAATTTCAACTAAGTTTGTATCGAATTCAGGTTTCCAATCAAGTTGCCTTGATTGGAATGTCCAAGTATGATCATGGAGCCAAATACACATATGTTATGCATTGGTTTTCCCCATACTTGGTCACCGAAGTGATCATTATCTCGTCAACTTAATTTCTCAAGGGATGCATTAACATTTTGAGAAATTTAGTTGATCCTAACATCTCACCCCATTTCTAGCAAACAAAATTGTTTTGGTAAACCTTATAGTTTGTGTGAGATGTCCCCAAAGTTACCCAATTGTTTCCCAACAATTTCGAAATAATCATGAAGGGTTTTTAAAGCATTTTGAAATTCATGAAGCACGACACATTCCCAACTCCCTTCTTAGGAAACTAAATTCATTTTCGGGAAGTGGTTTAGTGAAAATGTCAGCTAGGTTTGATTTGGACTCTACATGTGAGAGTACAATATCTCCCCTAGCTACATGATCCCTAATGAAGTGGTGACGTACCTCAATGTGTTTGGTCCTAGAATGATGGACTGGATTCTTGGTTAGGTTAATTGTGCTAATATTATTACATAACACTTGCACACCCTTGTAACTCAATCCATAGTCCTCTAGAGTGTGAATCATCCACAACAATTGCGATACACTCTCTCCCATAGCAATATACTCTGCCTCGGTCGTGGAGAGAGCAACACAATGTTGCTTCCGACTTGACCAACTTACTAAGGACGAACCTAAGAATTGGTAACCCCCACTTGTGCTTTTCTGATCCAACTTACATCCGGCGTAGTCGGAATCGGTATAGCCAATTAGATCGAATGATTCGATACGGGGGTACCAAAGACCGACACCTATTGTGCCTTTAAGATATCTCAAAATTCGCTTAACAGCGATTAAATGAGATTCCTTGGCACACACTTGATACCTAGCGCACATACCCATAGCGAAAAGAATATCCGGTCGACTAGCTGTGAGATATAGCAAGCTTCCTATCATGCTTCGATATTGAGTCAAATCAACGGGTTTACCACTCTCATCATTGTCTAATTTTGTGTTTGTGTCCATGGGAGTGGTTACCTCTTTTGAATCACTCATATTGAATTTTCGAAGCATTTCTTGTGTATACTTCGATTGGTGCACATGGATCCCATCTCGGGTTTGTTTGATTTCAAGTCCAAGGAAGAAAGTCAACTCTCCCACTAGACTAATCTCAAATTCACTTTCCATATGTTCAATGAACTCATTTAAATAGCCCTTGTTATTGGAGTCACAAATTATGTCATCGACATATACTTGGGCTACAAAAATATTATCACCATCTCTCCGTAGAAATAGTGTGTTGGTGCAGAATGCACCTAAGTCAAACCTGTGTTTTGATAATGGCAACATAGGTCAAAAGTTAAGTCTTTCTTGTTTTCTAACAAGTTAATCAAGTGTGCAGTGAAAGCCCTAGCGAAGGACTGCTAGGCAACTGGCGAAGGACTGCCAGCATCAAAGCCCTAGCGAAGGACTGCTAGGCGCCAAGCGAAGGACAGCTTGGGACTCAAGCCCTAGCGAAGGAATGCTAGGCACCGGGCGAAGGACAGCTCGGCATCCAAGCCTTGACAAAGGACCGTCAGGCAAAAGTCCAACCAAAGGAACGGTTGGCATCAGGTAAATTCTCCCGAGAGGAGTAGGTGAGGACGCGTTCCCCGTCGAGGGAACAGTAGGCGTCGGTTCGACCTAGGACTCCATTTTGGAGACCAAAGTCAGAACCAAGACAGCTAAGGTTGTATAAATCTAATAATTTATTATGTTATTGTGTTTTGGACTAACCCTGGATGCAGGACCGAAGGAACGTGAGTCTGCAGCTCAGAGTGCCTCAAAGGAGTGAGGCAACTGCTGACCAGGGCGCCCGGAGTGTCCCGGGCGCCCCCAAGGTTCATACAAAACAAATCAAAGCAAAGAAGGTTCGAACAGCTGCTGGGCGGGGCGCCCCCGTGCTCCCGGGCGCCCGCGCTGCTCCCGGGCGCCCCCAGCGTCCCGGGCACCCCCATGCGCGTACCTCGAACCAGAACCCCTCGAAGCCAAGGCGGATAAAGTTTGACCCGGTCAATCCGGGCGCCCCGAGTCCTCCGGGCGCCCCGGTCAAAGCGGATCCAGAGGATCAGACGCGATCGAGACTTTGACGGATCAAAGACCACGTGGGGGGCGCCCCCGACATCCCGGGCGCCCCCAGGCCCTATATAAGGGACCTTCGACCAAGGCTTCAATACATCTGTTCTCTCAACGCTCCAACGATCTTCTACGCTCGTGCCTTGCTCCGGAAACACTCCAACTCGAGCCGACGACGTCCCGCTGCCCCGAACAAGTCAAATCACTCCGGACGTCGGTAACGAAGATCGAAATTTTAATATTGTTATTGCACTTATTTGTAATCAAATCTTTGTAAACAATTCTGCGCTTATATAGAATTGCCCAAAGTAAACGGTCAACGACCGTGGGCCTTGGAGTAGGAGTCGACACAGGCTCCGAACCAAGTAAATCGACTGTGTCTTTTGTGCTGTGTT
>JAGFNQ010003830.1:0-55304 GCA_024364735.1 Boesenbergia rotunda | reverse complement strand
CTTGTGCGTTCTGAAGTTTTCATCACCTTGAGCAAGCTACTGCAATCGAGAAGCAATCATCCATTACTTGAGCGCTTGAAGGAGAGAACAAGAGGCTTGGAGTCCGACAGCGGGAAGACATGAGGAAGGGTTTCTTGCGTGAGATCGCCGCTGGGTGGAGCTCAGGAAAGCTTGCTGTGTTCTTATCCTTGCTAAGTGTTTGAGTAAGATCCTTCTTGTTGTTTCTTTGTGCTTAAACTTAAATCTGTGATTGAAACTCTGTGGAGAGGTTTCTCTACCGAGAAGGAGGTTGCTTTCTATCTGGTGATAACCGGGGCTTGATCTGCCGACGATCAAGGGATCGCCCACCTTAAGGGCACGCCAAGGAGTAGGGGCAAGTTATCCCCGAACCTTGTAAACCCTCCTTGTTAGCGATCTTGCTAGTTGTGTTTGTTTGCCTTCGTTTTCTGTTTTTTTGCACTGTTTTGTTTCCTTTGTTTCTTCCGCTGTGCTACTGATTAGGTTGAGTGCAGAAATTTGATAAGTGCCAAAGGTCAAAGTGATTGGCTATATTCACCCCCCGCCCTCTCTAGCCATCCGGGTTCCAACAAGTGGTATCAGAGCTTGGGGCTCTGTTTTTGCGGATTAACAACCGAGAGCTACATCCATGGCATTGAGGGAAGGCTTCTCCACCACCCGACCTCCATTCTTCGATGGCGCTGACTTCCAATATTGGAGATCGAAGATGGAATATTACTTAAAGATGGACATCAACACTTGGTTTGCGGTGAAGGAGGGATTCACCCCTCCTAAAGATGATGAAGGCAAAGAACTCGAATCATGGCGGTGGACTGCCGAACAAACTCGGAAGAGTGAAGCCGACGCGAAGGCGGTTGTCACTCTACAATGCGGCATGAACAAAGACCAACTCATCAAGGTTGGTCCTTTCACAAGTGCAAAGGACTTGTGGAACAAACTCATTGAGCTTCACGAGGGCACCCGAGACTCAAGAATCGCAAAGAGGGATTTGTTCCTCAACCAACTTCAAAATCTCTCCATGAAGGAGAATGAATCGGTAAGTGAGCTTCATAGCCGGTTCAAGGAAGTCCTCAATGGGCTTCATTCGATTGATGAAAAGGTCGAGAATCGCGACCTTGTGAGGTATGTCTTGAAAGCCTTTCCAAGGAATGCTTTGTGGTCATCCATGGTGGATGCCTACAAAGTTTCCAAGGATCTATCCATTGTAAAGTTAGATGATTTATTTTGTGAGATGGAATTGCATGAAATGGCTAACACAGGCCCCAAGGAGAAGGGGATTGCCTTAGTTGCAGGGGACCGATCCAACAAGAAGAAGAAGGAGAAGAAGAAGGAGAAGGAAGTCTCTTCATCTTCATCCTCTTCCGAATCCGAGTCCGATTCCGAGGAAGATGGTAGTGGCTCTTCTTCCTCCGAGATGGCGAACTTTGTGCGAAGGATGATGAGAAAGGGTCGACGCTTCAAGAGTAGAGGTAACTCTAGTGAAGCTAAACTTGATAAGACTAATGCCTCTTGCTTTGAGTGTGGTAGGAAAGAGCATTTCAAGAATGAGTGCTTGAAACTAAAGAAGAAGGAGGAGAAATCCAAAAAGAAAGAAGAAAAATTCAAGAAGAAGAAGAAAGCTTTGAAGGCCACTTGGGATGAGTCATCCTCAAGCTCATCCGATGAAGAGAAGGAGGAGAAGAGCACAAGGCATGTGACACTCATGGCATTGGGAGATCAAGAGAGTAGTGATGAATCTTCCAACTCATCAAACACAGCTTCATCATCTTCGGATGATGAAGAGGTAACTTCTCCCGAACTTGAAAAGTGTTATAGAGCAATTGCATGTTTAACTAGTATGCTTAAGAAGTCAAAAAATAAGGTTAAAGCATTGCAATTAGAAATTGATCAATTGAAATTATCTAGGGATGATAACATTAATAATTTGCATGTTAAATTGTTAGAGGATGAGATTAAGTCATTGAAGCTTGAGGTTGAAAAATTGAAATCCTCTAAGGTTGAGGATGTAAATGATTTGCATGATGACTCGCTAGTAGAAGAAAACCAATCATTGAAGAGTGAAGTTGAGAGACTCAAGAATATTCTTGAGAAGTTCTCAACTAGCTCTAAGATCCTAGACATGATCTTAAATGCCTAAAGGGCAGTCTACAATAGGGCCAGTATTGGTTACCAACCCAAAGAACCCTCATTCGTGTCCTTGATGTCTAGGACTGATATAAGACAATCTAGGACACCCAAGGTTCAAAAGAAAGTTGTCAAGGCATGGGTGCCTAAGTCATGTTTAGTTGATGTTTTAGGTCCCAAGGTTTGGGTACCTAAAACTTCTATTTTTCGAATTGTGTAGGTTATGATTGAGGGGGAGCATCTATTAACTTGGTTCATTGATAGTGGATGCTCCAAACACATGACCGGGGATAGATCATTGTTTACCACACTTCACAAGAAAAGTAGAGGTAATGTTTCATTTGCTAACAATGGTAGTCTTAAGGTCATAGGAATAGGAGACATTCAAATATCCGAATGTTTTAGAATTTCAAATGTCCTTCTAGTCAAGGGGATGAAATTTAATCTCCTAAGTGTCAGTCAATTGTGTGACACGGGTTACACAATTGATTTTCAACCAAGTCAATGTCTAGTTAGACAACATGACACCTTGGACACGATACTAGTAGGAGCAAGAGTAGACAATATTTATCAAGTTTCATTTAAAAGTGCTACTAATGTTTCTGCTAAGTGTTTCATGTCGAAAGAAGAAGAGTCCACCCTTTGGCACCGGAGGCTAGCACATGTGAACATGAAGAACATCCGGAAGTTGGCCAACAAGGGGTTAGTCCGTGGCTTACCAAGTATCAAGTATGAGAAAGATAAACTTTGTGATGCATGTCAAATGGGTAAGCAAACAAAATCTGCACATAAAGTTGACAACATGACACCTTTTTATCATAATTTAATTTATGATAAAAACAACCATGTCTCCCTTTTCTTATGGAATAAATTTTCATAAGAAATTTATCATATAAATTTTTCTTATCATGAAAAATCAATTCATAATTGATTTTATAAAATAAAATAAACTATTCAAAGTTTATTTTAATTTTCATGAAAATAATAAACCAAACCTCGGTTTATAAAATTTATATTATCCATAAGTTTATAAAACAAACCATACATGGTTTATTTTATAACTTGAACTAAATAATTTGGTTTTCCCTTTTGTTGTGGTCGGCCAAGCAAAGAGGGTGGGGGCCGGCCAAACCCAAGCCAAGACCTTATGAATTAAACTCATTTAATTCGTCCAATAAGTCTTCAAAAGACTTAGCCATTTTACGCTTCCGATGCGTCTCTGAAAAATTCAGATTCGATTTATCTCTCTTGATCGGAAAATCCAATTTTCAACTCGTTTTAAATCCTTCGGATTACTCGTAGTGCGTGTGACTAAATAGGCTTTCGATTTATGTTGGCCGTCTATAATTAACCAATTATAGAACGATCATGAGTGGCACCTAGTAGTACATCATGATCCCCAATTAATCGAAAGATCAACGGTTGACCTCAGAAATGATTCTGAAACCCTTCAGCAGCTATAATGAATCGTGCCTCATTCCCTTCACCATCTTATACCCACTTGGTTCAGGACACGGTCTATGTGTGTCAGTCCCCACTAGGCTGACTACGTCACACCTAGCCCAAGTAATATTTTTCTCGTCATACGGATTCTAATTACTCTCATGTATGTAAGAGATTCATACTCTGAACATGTCATGCTCTGGCCAGAGGCTTCGAGTAACAATCCGACGATAGGCCTTGGGTATATATCTTCTCACAAGGAGTGGTGAATCCTTTGTAGGATGTTCAAACATCTTCGGGCACTTCGGCTTATACCCAATCATCCTGGGTCCACACCTCCTTGGAGATGCTTGCTTCAGATGTCAAAGTATAAGTCTCCATGACCAAGATGACTTGAACACCGCAAGTCAAAGGAACATCGCACTTAAGCTGCAGTAAGAACTTCACTGACATGTCTATATGTAGACTACCATATGCAGTTTTACAGCCAGTCACTCCAATGAACTAGTTCCCTTAACTAGCATTCATGTTTATCTCCGGACATCCCAATGTCACCAGCCAGTGAGAATCAGCTGATTAGAGAATAACCCATGCTAGTCTCAACAGAATTGATAGTGTCCGTATTTATCAATTCATCGACTAGGGACAATTTCAATACTTCACAATTGCACATGTAGAGATAATCACTAGTTGTGAATTTATCACAAATTCTCTCATGCTGTGAATTGTATTGCGGATATTCAGTAAATGAGTTTAAGATCTCAATCAAATACATAAATATGTATACTCAAATAGTGAATATTCATTTATTAAAATAAATGATTACAATCATAAGGCGATTGCCTTAGGACACTTCTCTCATATCACTAACAAACTCCCACTTGGCCTAATGTCAATCGCTACGGTATCCAATACCACAGGCTCTAACATGACCCTCAAACTTGCTTTGAGGCAAGACCTTAGTTAAAGGATCCGCTAAATTCCTTTCAGTGGGAATTTTCTCAATTTGTATATCATTCCTACTTATAATCTCTCTGATCAGATGATAGCGGCGAAGCACATGTTTGGATCGCTGATGAGACCTTGGTTTCTTTGCTTGTGCAATAGCTCCATTGTTGTCGCAGTAAACCGGTATTGCTTCATCAATGGTTGGAACCACACCATGTTCTGTGACAAACTTCTTGATCCAGACTGCTTCCTTTGCTGCTTCCGAAGCTGCAATATATTCCGCTTCCGTGGTAGAATTCGCTACAGTGTCTTGCTTGGAACTCTTCCAACTTTCTTCCACCCGACGCCCTCTTCTCCATAGATCGCCACCAAGGGCCAGCGGTTCCTCCATCCACCTCACAGCCGCCGGCCAGCCATTTCCACTCCACCAACACACCATCTTCTTCCTCAAGCCTTGGATGCAAGTCGCCGCATCTTAGCCATGCTTCCTTTCGGCAGCCCTCCATCAGATTTGGTTGTTGAATTTATGTAGTGGGATGTTTTTATTGATTGTTGAATGCTTGTAATCCATTTCTGTCATTTATGTTTAAGTTGCTTGCGTTTTATTCAATTTTGATTCATGCTTGTTACTTGTTCGATGAATTGTCCCTTCCATTAGATAGATTTCAATTTTACATTTTCTTTAGCTTAGACTCTTTTAAGATGTGTTAGCTTGATTGCTTTATGATTCCTTATGGTTATGTCTTTCGATTTGATGCAATTATGTTAGGTTTCATTGATGCCCTTTTTCTTGAATGCTTCTTTTATATTGCTTTCCATTTTCTGCAATTGTAGTTAGGTTAGATTAGATCTCCTTTACTCGTATTGTCTTTCATTAATTAGGATTAGATTTCATACTTGCTTTGCTATTTCGGTTATTAGTCTTAGCAACTCAAATCCAAACCCCAGTTAATATCCAAAAATCCAAAAGCAATAATTTGGAATCCTACGATTATTAACCTATCATTACATTCCTTGAGAGAGACGACTCGAGTTACTCAATACTGCATTAGTTTAGAGGAGTTCGATACTTTAATTGTATTTGAAACCGTAACACGACTAAAGCGGTTATCAAATTTGAAACCGTTACATTCCTTTACTCATTTTTGTTGATTATTTTAGGCTCTAAAATCCATGTTTGATCGACATTTTATATGCTTAAGTTTGTAATTGTATTAGGTTTCATGTATTTGCCTTATTTTTGCTTTTAATTCAAATCTTTGTATATTTGGTATATTTTTGGCACTAAATTTGAACATCATTTTGTAGGCTTCAATTGATCATGGACCTAGATCAAATTGGGTCAGACTTGAGTCAGGATTGGATCCAGATCAAAAGGATCAAACATCGGATTAATAGGAGCCGTCCATTCCAGAAAACGGCTAGATCTAAGCCATCGGTTAACTTCTAGTCAATCTGAGTCCAAGATAGAATCAATCATGACCAGAGATCAAGATCTGAAAATTTCAGCCAAATCAGAAGTGATCTGACCATTGGATCGAGCTCAAGATGTTCTACACCATCCAATCAAGAAAAAGGAAGATCTGGACCATCCACCACTGATCTAGTTAATCCGAGATGGGAACAGGTAGATCAGGACCATTGAATGGGATCTGTGGAGTTTGGTTCAGATCTGAAGAGATCTGACCGTTGGATGAAGCCAAATCGATCTCAGTCGTCCGTTGTTAATTCCTTTTGAGCTGTGAACCCAAGATGGACCGAACCAACTGCTGGGCTGATTCTCTTCTGAGCTGGCTTGGCTGAACCAGGGTTGAAGTGGACCGAACCAAAGCTGAGCTGGGTTGATTGAGGGGTTGAACCAAAGGACTGATTGGGTTGACCCAACTTCAGGGCTGGGTTGGTTGAACCAACTGATGAGCTGGGCTGAGATTGAACCCATTTGCTGAAGTTGATTCAACCCAAGGCTGACTGAACCTAGCTGCTTGGCTTGATTGAACCGGATTGCTGGGCTGAGGTTGAGTGAGTCCAATGGCTTGGCTGATTGAACCCAGAGCTAGGGCTGAGGCTGACCGAACCCGCGCGCAGCCAGAGGGAGAAAAACCGAAGGGGAAGCCTCAATTTAGATCATTGACTCCACACGCAGGGCTCGCGGCGATTTTTCTTCTCCCCCATCTTCATCGTCGCCGCAACTAGGGTTAGGGGTGTTGGAGACGGGATGGCTAGAGAGGGGGGGGGTGAATCTAGCCAGACACAATTTCTTGGCTCTTTTCGAATCTTCTCTGCACTTAAGTTAATAGCAGCGGAAACAAAACAAATGCAGAGAAGCAAACTTAACAAAACTGCAGAAACAGAGAATACAAACCAAGGATCGCTAACAAGGATCGTTTACAAGGTTCGGGGATAACTTGCCCCTACTCCTTGGCGTGCCCGTGAGGTGGGCGATCCCTTGATCGTCGGCAGATCAAGCCCCGGTGAACTCCGGATAGTAGAAGCCTCCTTCTCGGTGGAGAAACCTCTCCACAAGTGATCTCAAGAAGATACAAGTTAAGCACACGAGACACTCGAGAAGACAAGCTCACAAAGATGCACAAGAAAGCTCAAGCACAAAGCAACAGAGAGCACGAACACAGCCCAGCCAAACTTCCCAAGTTTCTGTCTTGTTCGCCTCTGCTCCTCTGCATCCAGCTTTGTCTCTTAAGCTCTGCTCACCATCACAAGCTTCGCCAGCATCCACTGAGCCAGCCTGAACCCACTGACCTCCCTGAGCACTCAGTCCACTGAAGACCTCCTCTCCAGCTGAGTCTCCGTCAGTCGCCAGCTGCTCCAGTTGCCGTTGAAACCTGAGAAGGAGAAACAAACAAACTTGCTCTAAGGAAAGCCTCCTATTGACTCTCTTCCAATGTTTGAATCATCCCTGTAAAGCCTGCACACTCCAATAGAAGCTTAGCAATGCATATCAAACATAATCAGTGATGTAGCAGAGAATCGGCAGTGAAAACAGACGCGATCAGAGCTTTTGACAGCGTATTTGAATTAAAGTTCTGCGCCTGATCGGTCACCAGACCGATCAGGAAGGACCCTGATCGGTCACCAGACTGATCCAGAAGTCTTCTGCACACTCCTGATTGGTCCTCAGACCAATCAGGCTCCTGCCTGATCGGTCACCAGACCAATCAGGCTCCAGCCTGATCGGTCACCAGACCGATCAGGAGCTGTGCAGTGAGTGAAACACACACTCCCTGATCAGTCACCAGACCGATCAGACATCGCTGGATCGGTCACCAGACCGATCCACGAAGGAGCAGCGTGCCAACTCCCTGATCGGTCACCAGACCGATCCAGGGACGCAGACCTAGCCTTCCAAGCTAGGATTTCATTCACCTTAGCCCTCCAAGCTAAGGATTTTTTAATCTAACTCTCCAAGTTGGGAATTTGCACCTAACCCTCCAAGTTAGGACTTTTCACCTAGCCCTCCAAGCTAGGACTTTTCACCTAGCCCTCCAAGCTAGGACTTTTCACCCAACCCCTCCGAGTTAGACCTTCATCCAACCTAGCCCTCCAAGCTAGGACCTGACCCTCCAAGCCAGGACTTTTTCACCTAACCCTCCAAGATGGGAATTTTCACCTAACCCTCCAAGTTAGGACTTTTCACCTAGCCCTCCAAGCTAGGACTTTTCACCTAGCCCTCCAAGCTAGGACTTTTCACCCACCTCTTCCGAATTAGGACTTTTCAACACCTGGCTTCACTCACCAGGACCCGGCTTCACTCACCGGGATTTCCAACACCTGGCTTCACTCACCAGGACCCGGCTTCACTCACCGGGATTTCCATCACCTGGCTTCACTCACCAGGACCCGGCTTCACTCACCAGGATTTCAACCTAGCTTCACAAGCTAGGACCTGGCTTCACTCACCAGGATTTCATGCCCAGTCCCCGACCAGGACTTTAACCCAAATTCGCTCAACCAAACTTAAATCATTGTCAAACACCAAAATAACAATCGGGCCAGACTGCATCAACAAGGGGTTCCAACCCTAGTCGGCCGGAGCTTCGATCAACCGAGTTTGAGGGGTTCCCGACTCGTTCATCTACCTTCACCGTCGGCGGAGTTCCATCACCACCATCTTCACCGCCGCCGCAAGCTAGGGTTAGGGGTTCCAATCCTAGCCGACCGGAGCTTGATCGATTGCAGTTTGAGGGGTTCCCGACTCGATCCGATCAATTCCATCCGCTTCCACTTCATCGCTGCCGACCGACAGCTTTCTCTCGAGTTTGAGGGGTTCCCGACTCGATCAAGCTTTCATCCACATCATCATCGCAAAGCTAGGGCTAGGGGGTTTCGAACCCTAGCTGACGACTTCCACTCCACCGCCGGTAGCCGTTTCTTTCTGTTTACAGCATTTCTTTACAGTTTTTTTTGTTCACAAATTTCTTCCCAGCAATTCAATTCCCGCAGCTTTTCAATTTCCAACAGTAGCTTAAATTTCCAGCGTTTTTTAGCAGTTTGTGTTCAGCAGATTTCTTCATCAGATTAGATCCGGCAGCACTTCTTCTCCACTTCATAGCAGCTCTTCGCAAGTTCATCAAATTTCTTCACATCTCCTCCAATTGATTCGGTAGCTACCAATTTGGTTGCAATTCCATCACAATGCCAGCAGTTCCTTTACATCCAGCCTTCATCAGCTTCACAGCAGATTCTTCCCAGCAGAATTCCTTCTCGGCATTTCATCATAGCAAGTCCTTAACAGCAATTCCTTCAGAGAAATTTAGTTCTTTGGGTGAATTTGCGTGCATTCAACTTGATTCGAGTTGTCATGTGTGTTTTGAGTGATTACTTGTATTAGATGGAATTTTCCCATTTCAAATTGCACGTACATTTGTTATTCTGATTCATGCTCGCAAGTTGTTCGACAAATTGTTTCTATAGATAGATTTAAATTCATGTCTCTTGTTTTACTTAGTTCTCAATTGTCTTGTCTCTTTTAATTGCTTATTGTTCTTAAACTTAATTTGGATGCAATAGATTAGGACAGATTAGATTTCTTTAATGCTGTAGGTATTTCTGTTCCCTGTTTAATTTTGTTGATGCTTAATTTCCAGTTGTCTTTTTCCTTACTGCACTTGTAATTAGGTTAAATTAGATTTCATTACCTGCACTGTTTTTCCTTAATTAGGCTAGATTTTATACATGCTTTGTCATTTCTTTTCGTAGTATTAATGCTCAAATTTAAACCCCAGTTTGATATCAAAAATCCAAAAGCAATAAGATTCAATCATGAGAATTATCGTGCATCAACTACATTCGTTGGGAGACGACTCGAGTTACTCTATGCTACATTAGTTTAGAGGAATTCGGTACTTAAATTGTATTTGAAACCGTAACACGACAGAAACGGTCATCAAATTTGGCGCCGTTGCCGGGGAATGTAGTGGTGCTTGATAATTATATCTTTGATTCTATTTTTGATTACTTATTTTTTGTATACGGTTGCTGCCATTTTATTTGTTTTGTGACAGGGCTGCAGATCAAAATGTTTTCACCAGAGGATGTAAAGAGATCACAATGCACTTCAGAGTTAAAGTTTGGTAATCATGAATCACCAAATGTCAGCCATTCATTACTTACCAGCCACCATTCACAATTCCAGCAACCACCAAATTCCAATCAGCCACCGCAAGCAGTTTCAACCACAATTTCAGAATTTTCAGCAAGGGTACAATCTAAATTTTCAACTAAATTTTCAGCCAAGTCAGCCTTTCCAACAATTTCAGTAGTCAAATCAAGAATTTCAACAGCCCTATTTGAATTTTCAGCAAACAAATCAGTTTTTTCAGCCACAATTTCAGCAAGATCAGCTATCCTTTCAATCAAGTCAGAATTTTCAGCAGGGGTTCCAACCATTTCAGACTTTCCAGAATCAAAATCAGAGTGGATTTCAACCTTCACAGCAATATTTTCCACCAAACGATCAGAATTTTCAGCCACCATTTCAGAGTTTTCAATTCCAGAATCAGAATTTTCAGCAACCTCCATCAATTTGTGAACCAAGTTTTCAGCCATTTAATCAGCCTATTCAACCATTTCATCAACCCCTACAGTTTCAATTTCAGAATTCACAGCCTACTTACAGTTGTGAGCAGCCTTATGCTACATTTCAAGACCAACAAGAGTTCTATGCTCATCAAGGAGAATATGAGGATTCTAGAGAGCTTGAGGCTCAACAACAAAGGCTTGGGGAATTGTGCATCAAAGGCTTCAAAACCTTGGAAGACAAATGGAATAATTAGTTAATCAAATGAATCAAATACGAGCCCAAGGATCAGGACAACTATTTTATCAAGCTACTCTTAATTTTGAGGGGCATGATTGTGATTCTATAGGTGCAGGGGATTGCACTGAGCCCCGGGGACCACCAACATTGACTGATGTATCAGAAGATCCAGAGGATAGGATTGAGAGTGTAGGGGATTGCACTGAGCCCCAAGAATCACCCATTCCTACTGATTTAGAGGCATTGGAGAAGATTGATAGCAGAACTTGTGATAGTTTTGAATTCAATTCTGAAACTTTACAGGATCATTCTATACTTTTATTTAGTGATGATGTAGTTGTTGATGATCCTAATTTTTCTAATTTGGTTGTTACAGGAATGGTTGAGGAAGCATGTGTTGCAGATGAATCCACAGGTGTAGGGGATTGCACTAAGCCCCAGGGACCACCAACATTGACTGATACATCAGAAAATTCAGAGGATCAGAATGAAAGTGTAGGGACTTGCATGGTGGAAGCAAGAACCCAAGAATCACCTGCTCCAGTTGAGTGTCCACCAGAACCTGAACCTAAAGAGGAGCTTGAACATGACCAGGAGGAGCCACTAATTGCATCCACTTTTGTAGAACCTCCATGTATCCTTCAGCACGATCAGGTAAACATTCCTCCTTATTTTTCTGAAAATTGCAAGAGGTACCTCAAACTGATCTTATTGTTTGTAATACACTTATAGATACATCTTTTGTAGAAATTGATTGTGAAAATTCTATGGAGGTACCTAGTGGTGAATTTATTGGTACTGATGAATTACTTGACACATCATATGCAGATATTGACAGTGAAAAATGATAGAGGCAACCTTTCTTGTTGAACTCTTAGTTTTCCTCTACTTTGCTACTGTTACTAGTGAGCATTTCACCTATTATCTTCATGTCTCATTGTCTTTCAGATCCTCTCATTGTCACTAGATTATCACTGTCATATCTTTGTTAGCTTATTCTTTCCTTGAGCATTCGATGAAAGCATGGGGTGATTGCATGATGAGTACATTTTTATTTGTCTATTATTAGCCTCTATTATTGTAAGTTTAAGATGTATCATCCTTTGTTACATACTTAGTAGATTCGCGAGACGCTCAAGTTTTAAGTGTGGGGGAGTGGGAGACAAGTGTGTATGGACGAATGCTTGTGTGAAAAAAAAAATCTCTCTTTGTGAAAAAAAAAAGAAAAAAAGAAAATCTCTCTATGAAAAAAAAAAGAAAGAGAGATAGAAAAATAATAATAAAGATGAAAAAAAGAGAAAAGAATGAAAGAAAAAAAAATCTCCTTATGTGAAAAAAAAAATAATTCCTCAAGCATTTAAGATTTTGTTACTGATGAACAAAAAGGAATATTTTCTTGATGTGTACTCTTTTGATATTATTGTTTAGAGAAATTCAAGAGTTATGTTGTAATCCCTACATGCACTTTGAGAGATGTTGTAAATGGTTGATGTGTAGTGCATTGAGAATGTGAAAGGAGAATTTTGAGTGTTGGAGGTTTGATTGAGTTATTTACTTTGGACTATTGTTTGATTGTATACATCATGTTAATTACCCCAATGCTCTCATCTTCTCTTTGATCTTCTTTCATGCTCTTTATGATCTTCTTTGTTATCTATCATTCTTGTTATCTTGTTAAGAAAGTGGTTTCATTATTATTTATTGAAAAGACCTCTTGATTTGTGTACTTATGTTATAGTAGTGGAGAAGTAGAAGATAAGTAAGCATATGGTAGTGCAATGTCATGAATGTTTTGAGAGAACTCCATTTCCATATCTATTATTTTTGTGAGCATGAGTGCATATATCCATCTTGTGAGGTTTTTGTCATGCTTAGTTTATTCAAGTTGATGAAATTACCATGCTTTTGACTTATGTAAGATTTGGAACCATAAATACATGGATTCTTGAGACTTGATGATCCTAAGTAACTTTCTTTTATTATTTCTTAAAGTATTGATAGGGGATGTAATGTTTGGGAGATATGTTGTTTTCTTTTAGTTTTGTTTACTTGCCCGAGACGTGCAAGAATAAGTGTGGGGGAGTTGATAATCATCATTTTGTTGATTATTTTCGGCTCTAAAATCCATGTTTGATTCACATTTTATATGCTTAAGTTTGCAATTTTATTAGGTTTCATGTATTCCCTTCATTTTGGCTTTTAATTCTAATCTTTGTATATTTGGGATATTTTTGGCACTAAATTTGAATATCATTTTGTAGGCTTCAATTGATCATGGACCTAGATCAAATTGGGTCAGACTTGAGTCAAGATTGGATCCAGATTAAAGGGATCAAGCATCGGATTAATAGGAGTCGTCCATTCCAGAGAACGGCTAGATCTGAACCATCGGTCAACTTCTGGTCGATCCAAGTCCAAGATAGAATCAATCATGACCAGAGATCAAGATCTGAAAATTTCAGCCAAATCAGAAGTGATCTGACCGTTGGATCGAGCTCAAGATGTTCTAGACCTTCCATTCAAGAAAAGGGAAGATCTGGACCATCCGCCACTGATCTGGTTAATCCGAGCTGGGAACAGGTAGATCAGGACCATTGATTGAGATCTGTGGAGTTTGGTTCAGATCTGAAGAAATTCGACCGTTGGATGAAGCCAAATGATCTCAGCCGTCCGTTGCTAATTTCTTCTGATGCTGTGAAATCTGGCTGGGTTGGCTGAACCAACTATTGGCTTGGCTGACTGGGTCGAACCACAAAAGAGGGCTGAACTCAAGTGCTGGCTTGGATGAGCTGGACCAGAGTTGAAGTTGGCTGAGCCAAATCCAAACGTTGAAGCAGAGACGAACAAAAAGGGCAGATCGCGCGAAGGCTAGGGCATCGGACTCCACACGCAGGCTGCTCGCGGCGATTCTTCTCCTCCTCCATCTTCATCGTCACCGCAACTAGGGTTAGGGGTTCCAACCCTAGTCGGCCGGAGCTTCGATCAACCATGTTTGAGGGGTTCCCGACTCGTTCATCCACCTTCACCGTCGGAGCTTCGATCAACCGAGTTTGAGGGGTTCCCGACTCGATCCGATCAACTCCATCCGCTTCCACTTCATCGCCGCCGACTGACAGCTTTCACTCGAGTTTGAGGGGTTCCCGACTCGATCAAGCTTTCATCCACATCATCATCGCAAAGCTAGGGCTAGGGGGTTCCGAACCCTAGCTGACGACTTCCACTCCACCGCCAGCAGCCGTTTCTTTCTGTTTACAGCATTTCTTTACAGTTTTTTTTGTTCACAAATTTCTTCCCAGCAATTCAATTCCCGCAGCTTTTCAATTTCCAGCAGTAGCTTAAATTTCCAGCATTCTTTAGCAGTTTGTGTTCAGCAGATTTCTTCATCAGATTAGATCCGGCAGCACTTCTTCTCCACTTCATAGCAGCTCTTCACAAGTTCATCAAATTTCTTCACAGCTCCTCCAATTGATTCGGTAGCTACCAATTTGGTTGCAATTCCATCACAATGCCAGCAGTTCCTTTACATCCAGCCTTCACCAGCTTCACAGTAGATTCTTCCCAGCAGAATTCCTTCTCGGCATTTCATCATAGCAAGTCCTTAACAACAATTCCTTCAGAGAAATTTAGTTCTTTGGGTGAATTTGCATGCATTCAACTTGATTCGAGTTGTCATGTGTGTTTTGAGTGATTGCTTGTATTAGATGGAATTTTCCCATTTCAAATTGCACGTACATTTGTTATTCTGATTCATGCTCGCAAGTTGTTCGACAAATTGTTTCTATAGATAGATTTAAATTCATGCCTCTTGTTTTACTTAGTTCACAATTGTCTTGTCTCTTTTAATTGCTTATTGTTCTTGAACTTAATTTGGATGCAATAGATTAGGACAGATTATATTTCTTTAATGCTGTAGGTATTTCTGTTCCCTGTTTAATTTTGTTGATGCTTAATTTCCAGTTGTCTTTTTCCTTACTGCACTTGTAATTAGGTTAAATTAGATTACATTACCTGCACTGTTTTTCCTTAATTAGGCTAGATTTTATACCTGCTTTGTCATTTCTTTTCGTAGTATTAACGTTCAAATCCAAAACCCAGTTCATATTCAAAACCAAAAAGCAATAAAATACGATCCTGAGAATTATCAGGTACCAACTACATTCGTTGGGAGACGACTCGAGTTACTCTATGCTACATTAGTTTAGAGGAATTCAATATCTTAATTGTATTTGAAACCGTAACACGACAAAAAACGGTTATCAAATTTGGCGCCGTTGCCGGGGAATGTAGTGGTGCTTGATAATTATATCCTTTGATTCTATTCTTAAATGAGTTTAAGATCTCAATCAAATACATAAACATGTATACTCAAATAGTGAATAATCATTTATTAAAATAAATATTTACAATCATAAGGCGATTGCTTTAGGACATTTTTTTCATATTACTAACAAACTCCCACTTGGCCTAATGCCAATCACTACGGTATCCAATACCACAGTCTCTAACATGACCCTCAATCTTGCTTTGAGGCAAGGCCTTAGTTAAAGGATCCGGTAAATTCCTTTCAGTGGGAATTTTCTCAATTTGTATATCATTCCTACTTATAATCTTTCTGATCATATGATAGCGGCGAAGCACATGTTTGGATCGCTGATGAGACCTTGGTTCCTTCGCTTGTGCAATAGCTCCATTGTTGTCGCAATAAACCGGTATTGCTTCATCAATGGTTGGAACCACACCAAGTTCTGAGACAAACTTCTTGATCCAGACTGCTTCCTTTGCTGCTTCCGAAGCTGCAATATATTCCGCTTCCGTGGTAGAATCCGCTACGGTGTCTTGCTTGGAACTCTTCCAACTTATTGCATCTCCATTCAAAATAAATACGTATCCGGACTGAGATTTGGAGTCATCCTTATCTGTCTGGAAACCGGCATCTGTATACCCACGTATTATCATATCACCTTCTCCATATATTAGGAACACATCCTTAGTTCTTCTCAAGTACTTGAGGATTGTCTTGACAGCCGCCCAATGATCCATTCCTGGATCAGACTGGTATCTGCTTGTGATGCTCAGAGCATACGATACATCGGGCCTAGTACATAACATAGCATACATGATAGATCCTATCGCGGATGCATAAGGAATCTTATTCATGCAAATCCTCTCGTCTTCTGTGCGCGGACACATAGACTTCGAAAGGTTGATCCCATGCTGATGGGAAGGTAACCTTTCTTGGATTCCGACATGCTAAACCTTTCAGCACTCGGTCTATATGTAGACTGCGAAACCAAGCAACCGTTTTGATCTATCTCTATAGATTCTAATCCCAGATATAGGTTGCTTCTCCAGGTCTTTCATGGAGAAAGTTTTGGACAACCAAATTTTAACTGACTGTAAGACTGATATATCGTTTCCTATAAGTAATATGTCATGACATATAATACTAGGAATACGACTGCACTCCCACTAACCTTCTTGTACACACATGGTTCGTCAGGATTTTGTGAGAAATCAAACTCTTTGATTGTCTCATCAAAACGGATGTTCCAGCTCCTGATGCTTGCTTCAGTCCATATATGGATCGTCGAAGCTTGCATACTTTGGTTTTATCAACCGATGTGAAACCTTCAGGTTGTATCATGTATACATCCTCAAGCAGGTTTCTATTAAGGAAAGTGTTTTCACATCCATTTGCCATATCTCATAATCATAATGAGCTGCTATGGCCAGGAGCATCCGAATGGATTTAAGCATAATATATCTTTCTTCCTTGTTCTGGATTTTTTTTAGCTTAATTACCTTCCATGTGGTTTTCTTCTTGAAAACCCACTTGCACCCTATGGGCTTAATCCCTTCAGGTGGGTTAACCAAGTCCCATACTTGATTTTGACATGGAATCCATTTCCGACTTCATGGCTTCAAGCCATTTTCCCTTTCTGAACTTTTCAGAACATCTTCATAACTGATAGTTCATCATCGTTATGAGTAACACGTCGTTCGATTCACTTATGAGAAATCCGTATCTCTCTGGAATATTGCTGTCCTATCAGACCTACGAAGAGGTGGTGTTGTTTTAGGTTCAACTGATAGCTCATCATTATGAGGTATTGGTTGTGGGTCTAGACTAGGTGTCTCTGTAATGTCTATTGGAGTTTCTTGAACTTCATCAAGTTCAATGCACTCCCACTGTTTTCTTGTAAAAGAAATTCTTTTTCCAGAAATACAGCATGCTTGAAACAAACACCTTTTGTTCCAAGGGATGATAGAATTGGTAACCCTTCGTTTCCTTAGGGTATCCAATAAATAGACATTTATCAGACTTAGCATCCAATTTGTCTGATACAGTCCGCTTCACATAAGCAGGACAACCCCATATCTTAAGGTGAGTTAAGTGGGGTTTCTTACTATTCCATGTCTCATATGGAGTAGTAGAGACTACCTTGGTCGGGACTCTGTTTAGCAAGTAAACAGCTGTCTTAAGCGCATAGCCCCAAAAGGATTTTGGAAGAGTTGCATGATTCATCATCGACCTAACCATGTCCATCAAGGTTCGGTTGCGCCTCTCAGATACACCATTATGCTGTGGTGTATACGGCGGAGTCCATTGGACAATATCCCATTGTCCTAAGATAATCTTGAAACTCTTGACTTAAGTATTCACCACCCCGATCGGATCGAAGTATCTTAATACTTTTGCCAAGTTGTTTCTCTACTTCATTTCTGAACTCTTTGAATTTCTCAAAGGCTTCAGATTTGTGTTTCATCAAGAACACATACCCGAATCGTGAGTGATCATCGATAAAGGTGATGAAGTAGCTATAGTTCTTGTGCAAGAGTTGACATTGGTCCACATACATCAGTATGTATCAGACCAAGCAATTCATCCCACTGGTTTACCTTTTCCGGAGAAGGGTAATTTGGTCATCTTGCCTTTTAAGCATGATTCGCATGTATCAAATGAACCAGGTTCAAATGATTCCAGAATTCCACATCGGTGTAATTCGGTCATGCGTTTCTTACTTACATGGCCAAGACGGCAATGCCAATGTAGGAGTCTATTCGATTATCTATTCGAGCACGTTTGTTGCTAACTTCGATATTGAAAACGTCACCGGATAAATCTAACGTGTAGATACCATTGTACAAAGTTCCATTCCATAAAGAACGCCATTTAAAGTTATGTAACAACAATTGTTACTAAAAGTTAAATGATAACCCTTTTCATTCAACATGAAATAGATACAATGTTCTTTATTAACGAAGGAACGAAATAACAATTATCCAATTCTAAGACACGTCCAGTGGGGAGCTTTAGCAAATATGTTCCGATGGCAACAGCAGCAATCTTTGCTCCATTTCCAACTCGCAAATTTGCTTCTCCTTTGACGAGTCTTCTTCTATTCCTTAGCCCATGTATGTCATTACATATATGTGAGCTACACCCAGTATCAAGTACCCAGGTATTGAGGAAATAGAGTGACATTCAATAACGAAGATACCTGAAGAGGATGGGGCATCGGATGCCTTATTCTTCAAGGACTCAAGATAAACCTTGCAGTTTCTTCGCCAGTGACCCTCCTTGCCACAATGATGGCAAGTTCCTTTTGGTTTCTTTTCAGTCTTTTTGGCCTTTTTCTTCTTCCCTTTATTCTGTTCTTTGGCCTTCCTCTTAGACCTTTCTTCGAGAACCAACTAACAGTACCGTCTTTGATCCGGCTTTACAGAAGGCTCCACAGTCTTCAGCAGGTTGAGCAACTCAGGAATGGTAGTCTCTAGTTTGTTCATCCGATAGTTCATCACAAATGTGAATAACTTTTGGGCAAACTACTCAGAATTAAGTCAATACTTAGTTCATGATCCATTGCAAAACCGAGTGTGCTCAGTCGCTCAATGTACCCCAACATCTTTAGCACAAACTGCGAGCAGAAGTGTCTTCCTGCATCTTTGTGGTGAAGAGGAGTCTGGAGACTTCGAACCTTTCGGATCTGCCTGCTCTTCAAACACTCATGAAGATGGAAGATGATGGTATAAGCATCCATATGCTCATGTTGCTTTTGCAGCTCAGGTATCATAGAGGCTAGCATGATGCAACTTGCAAGTTCAGAATCGGTCACATGTTTCTGATAGGCCATTAGCTGGTCTGGAGTTGCACCTTCTGGAGGATGGTTGGGAAGTTGATCTTCAAGACATATGCAAGCTTCTCTGCCTTGAGGACTATCCTCAGGTTTCAAAGCCAGTCCATGAAGTTTGGCCCAGTCAGTTTATTGGTGTCCAAAATGGAACGCAAGTTTAGAGAAGACATGATCGAGTGATTAACCTAGAAATACAAATTGAGCTTATGTGAGAAGAATGATAAAGAATGTATCAATATACATTAATTAAAAATCCTATTTATTTTTCAAATTGAATAACCCTTTTTATCAATTCGGGAGATCGTAGGAACATCTCCAAATAGGTTGATATCCAACCATAGATAAGAACCACCATGGTTGTGGCCATCAAGTTATTCTTAGCTATGAAGGTAGGTAATTATACCGATTACATATCACATATATGTAACTATCACTTTATGCTATCAACTAATTGAATGTTTGCATAAATCATTGGGTTGTTAACTCATTAACAAGTATGCGACATTATACATAGCACCCAACTGCACCTCTCTTTGCATCGACCTTGGCTGTGGCACAACAAATCGATGCTCCAAGCTTAAGGCTGACCCATTAATCAAGAAATAATTTTAATATGGTTGGAGCTCATTCAACCATTTAGTCAGGCTTGGATGTGTCCAACAACCAAAACTAAGGATTGACCTCTGACTCCAACTATATTATTCATAAACTAATTCCATGGTTTGAACATGTTGAAGTTCAAGCTGGGCATGGATGTGTCCATCAACCCAAACAAGAAACAAAACTCCGATTCTAACCATATTAATGGAAGGTGTTGGCCTTAATATTTTGTAAGGGGTTTTGGGTCTCATCTTTTCTAAGCACATTCATGACATATAATCATGTCATGACTAACGATTTCCTTAATAAAGTATGTATGTGACTTAAGTTATCAAGTCTCATTAATTGAATTAGGAACCGGATTTCCTAATTCTAATTTCATATTTTATTGAAGGAATTGTTTTGGGAAATAATTTCCTAAATTGTCATAATCAATTTCGGAAATAATATGTTTAAGACTTTGATTTCTCTAAATCAAATCTTATTAAATTAAGAGATAGATTCCCTTAATTCAACCACATATTATTTTCATGAAAATCTCTTTTAAGAAACTCTATAAGAAACTATTTTCCTAATTAATTTTGGAGACAACAATATGTAAGAGCATCACCTCTTAAAACATATTTTATTCATGGATTTAATTAATTACAACAAATCGTTTTCTAAGGGTGGCTCCCCGAGGCTCAGATACCCAAAGAAAAGTAATTTGTTGTAAATCCAATTTGGACGGCTCCCCGAGGCTCAATCCAAATTAAACATGACAATTTCAATTTTAAAATTGGGAAATTAAATTACAACAACTAACTTTAAATTGGATGGCTCCCCGAGGCTCAATCCAAAATAAAGAATTTTGTTGTCAATTTAAAAACCAATTCAAATTTAATTGTCAATTAACTGTCCATGAATTTGTCTAGACTTTCTTAAAAGAAAGTTCCCAAAATTGCGAGATTTCATAATAGGTTTTTCAGAATAATTGTAAGTTTCCGGTTCAAAGAAAACTTACATATTTCCAAATTGGAAAATTTCTAAAATAGAAAAATTTCCAAAATTGGAAAGTTTCCAAAGATGGGAAGTTTTCACAATTATTATAAAATTTCATAAACTAGGAAATTTCAAACGTTTGCGAAATTTCATGAGGATTTCCAAACATTGAAATTCCTAAATCTAAAATTTATTATAATTGGAAAGTTTCCATAATTGAAAATTTTTCCAAAATTGAGATCATGACAAAGTTTTCCGCAAAATAATTTTATGATTATGTCGAACACTAACCTCACTCTGATACCACTGTTGGGACCGGGTGCATGTCGACAAGGATACGGGTTCGTAATATTTTAAAATTTTACGTGCAGTGGAAGAATTAGCATAAAATAATTTCACAAATTATTTTAACCACGTATCTAGCATGCGACCTTATGATGTGTGGACGTAATCATAAATTAAAACATTGCGAAAAAGTAAACTAATTTATTTTGTACCTCGCGTAACTCGAAGAAAGGGACGAGATCCAACCGTAGCGTCCCTTAGAAGCTCCGCCTCTATTCGCGTCCACGCCGAGTTCTCTTCGGGATGACTTCGCAAAGCCACGAGTTTTGTGCCGATGAGAACTACTATATTCTCTAAAGGCACAACTAGAAGATCAAGAGAGAAGAAAGGAAACTAATCACCAAGAGACGGAATCTAAATTCCGAGAAGGAAGGAGATGTGATCCGCTTGTTCTTCTCCGAGGTCATCTTGGTGGATGAAGCTCACGCCCACCTTGGGAGTTGCGCCGGCCCTAGGGGAGGAGAGAGAGCCGGCCCTAGAGAGAGAGGGGCGTCGGCCCTAGAGAGAGAGAGGCGTGTAGAGAGAGAGAGAGAGCAACTAATCTCTTGATTAATTGATTAAGAATTCAAGGCTTGCCTTTGGTTCCTTATATAGTTGCTTCTCCCTTGCCAAGTCTCTCTCTTAACGGAATTAACGGAATTAATTTTCATAAGAAATTTATCTTATAATCTTTCTTATGAATAATTCTGTTATGCCTAGTTTTATTATAACTAACTTTATAATAAAACAAATACTTCTCTCCTTTAATTATGGAATAAATTTTATAAGAAATTTATAAACTTTCTTATTATGAAAAAATCAATTCATAATTGATTTTATAAAATTAAAATAAATCATTCCATGGATCATTTTAATTTTCATAAAAAGAATAAATTTCTATAAATTTATTTATATAAATTTCTTTATACAAATTTATTTATCCATAATTTATAAAACAAATCGCGCTAGATTTATTTTATTAATTGAACCAAATAAATTGGTTTCTTCCCCTTGTTGTGGCCGGCCAAACCAAAGGGGGTTAACACCCTCTTTGGCCGGCCAAACCGAGCCGAACCGATCGCGAATTAAACTCATTTAATTCGCCCAATAAGCCTTCAAAAGACTTAGCCATTTTAAGTTTCCGTTGCGCCTCTGATTAACTCAGATTCGACTTATTTCTCTTGATTGAAAAATCCAATTTTCAACTCGTTTTAAATCCCTCGGATTACTCGTAGTGCGTGTGACTAAATAGGCTTTCGATTTATGTTGGCCGTCTATAATTAACCAATTATAGAACGGTCATGAGTGGCACCTAGTAGTACATCATGACCCCCAATTAATCGAAAGATCAACGGTTTGACCTCAGAAGTAATTCTGAAACCCTTCAGCAGCTCTAATGAATCGTGCCCCATTCCCTTCACCATCTTATAGACACGGTCTATTTGTGTCAGTCCCCACTAGGCTGACTACGTCACACCTAGCCCAAGTAGTGTCTTTCTCATCCTTTGGATTTCTAATTACTCTCATGTATTAAGAGACTCGCACTTTAAACATGACATGCTCTGGCTAGAGGCTTTGAGTAACAATCCGATGATAGGCCTGGGTATACATCTCCTCGCAAGGAGTGGTGAATCCTTTGTAGGCTGTTCAAACATCTTCGGGCACTTCGGCTTATACCCAATCATCCTGGGTCCACACCTCCTTGGAGATGCTTGCTTAAGATGTTAAAGTATAAGTCTCCATGACCAAGATGACTTGAACACCGCAAGTCAAAGGAACATCGCACTTAAGCTGCAGTAAGATCTTCATTGACATATCTATATAGATTACCATATGAAGTTTTACAGCTAATCACTCCAATGAACTAGTTCTCTCAACTAGCATCCATGTTTATCTCCGGACATCCCAATGCCACCAGCCAGTGAGAATCAGCTGATTAGAGAATAACCCATGCTAGTCTCAACAGAATTGATAGTGTCCATTTTTATCAATTCATCGACTAGGGATATTTTCAATACTTCACAATTGCACATTTAGAGATAATCACTAGTTGTGATCTCATCACAAATTCTCTTATGCTGTGAATTATATTGCGGACATTCAGTAGATGAGTTTAAGATCCCAATCAAATACACAAACATGTATACTTAAATAGTGAATTATCATTTATTAAAATAAATGTTTACAATCATAAGGCGATTGCCTTAGGACACTTCTCTCATATCACTAACAGATGAATCGAGAAAGGGTTGTGATCCTCCCCGTCAAACGCTGGACTTCCTTCAAGTTTCTGGGTGGGTACATGTTTAACAGAGCTTTTATCTTGCCTGGATTAGCTTCTATTCCTCGTTCAGTCAGGATGTAGCCGAGGAACTTCCCACTTTTGGCTCCGAATAGGCATTTGGATGGGTTGAGCTTAAGACCATACCTTCGGAGAGTACAACAAGTCTCTCTTACGTCAGCTATTAGATCTGCAGCCTTGAGGGATTTGATGAGAATATCATCTACATATACTTCCACATTCCTCCCGAGCTGTCCTTTGAACACTTTGTTCATTAATCTTTGGTAGGTCGCCCCGGCGTTCTTGAGCCCAAAGGGCATGACTGTGTAACAGTAAGTGCCCTCGGCTGTGACGAAGCTAACTTTCTCTTGGTCATCTGGAGACAACGACACCTGGTGATCCCCTTGATAGGCATCTAACATGCAAATGAGCTCACTCCCCGTGGTGGAATCTACCATCTGATCAATCCTGGGGAGTGGATAGCAGTCTTTGGGGCAGGCCTTGTTGAGATCTCTGAAGTCAATATATACCCTCCATTTGTTTTCTAGCTTGAAGACCAGCACTACATTTGACAGCCAAGACGGAAATTACACCTCTCTGATATGTCCGGCCTCCAAGAGTCTTTCCACTTCTGCTTGTATGATCTTATTCTGGTCGGGACTAAAGTCCCTCTTCCTTTGCTTTACAGGTCTGGCATCAGGGTATACATGTAACTTGTGCTCCATGACCTCTGGTTTGACTCCCTTCAGGTCTCGCTGCGCCCAGGCAAACACGTCCTGATTCTCAGCTAAGCATCTCACCAACTGTTGTCTGAGGTCAGGCTGTAGCCCGAGAGCTATCTTCACTTTCGTCTCTTCTCGGTCAGGCAAGAGTTGAATCTCTTCTTTCTCTTCATGGAGTTCAGCCCAGGGAGAGGGCTGAATCATGTTACAGCTGGCTGGAGGAGCTCGGAAGGTCTTCCTCACCTCTGTCCGGACATCATCAACATAGCATCGGTGCGCTACCTTCTGCTCTCCTCTGACCTCCCCTACTTGGTCTCCCACTGGAAATTTTACCTTCAAGTAGAAGGTTGACGCCACTGCTCGGAATTCATTAAGGGTTGGTCTGCCCAGGATGACATTATAAGCAGAGGGTGCATCCACTATCAAGAAGGTAGACCAACGAGTTCTTCTCAAAGGCTCTTCCCCGAGTGAGATGGCCAACTTGATCTGGCCGATAGGCTGGACTTCATTTCCTGTGAACCCGAATAGAGGCGTGGCCACGGGCTGTAACTCGGTGGTCTCAATCTGCAGCTGTTCAAATGCTTTCAAATACAGAATGTTAACTGAGCTCCTAGTATCTACAATGGTCCTGTGGACCTGGTAATTCGCTATGACGGCAGTGATGACCAGTGCATCATCATGGGGCACTTCCACGCCCTGCAAGTCTGGAGGGTTAAAACTAATTTATAATCCTTGGGCTTGGGCCGAACTGCTGCCCACCTGATAGATCTCCAAGCGTCTGACCTGGGACATTCGAGCTCAGTTAGAGTCTCCATAGGTAGGGCTGCCAGAGATCACATTGATGGATCCATGCACAACATTCTGTTGGTTAGCTTGCTCTTCATTTTCGTTCCCTTGCCCAGGGGAGCCGGGGGTCGGGAGTAATTGTCTTGCTGCAGGAATGGTTGCGGGGGTACTGGGGTCTTGTTGGTTCGGCTGCGCTCTCCCTCGGCCTCGACCACCTCCCTGGTGAGCTCCTCTGGGGGTCCCTCGGCCAGCACGACCTCGCCCCCGACCAGCTTGCCAGCAATCCTGGAGGTCGTGGGTGTGGCTGTTATGGAAGGAACAGTAGGGCTGCCATCTGGTGGGGAGGCATCCCTGGGCTACTTGCTGAACTATACCCCGCTCGGCTCCCAGCCTATGCCCCGTAGCTCGGGGGCTTCTGAGAGGTCCTCCAGGAGGCATGGTTCTCTGATGATGATGAGGAGTTTCGGGTACAGGTTTGACTTCCTGTCGTCTAGCAGCCTGTGCTTCTTCAACATCCACATACTTAGTGGCTTTCCCAGGAGGCTTTCAAAGTCTTTTGGGGGCTTCCGGATCAGTGACCTAAAAATTCGCCTTCTTGTAGGCCCTGGGCAAAGGCACTGATCAGCACTTCGGAGGTGGCAGTAGGCACATCCAATGCAACTTGGTTGAATCTTTTAATGTAAGCCCTCAAGGGCTCCTTGGGGCTCTGTTTCAAGGAGAAGAGGTTCAAGCTGGTCTTGTGGTGCCTCTTGATACTTGTAAAGTGCTGAAGAAATAGTCTCTTGAAATCGGCAAAGTCTCTTACAGATCCCTCTGGGAGTCTGTCAAATCACCGCTGAGCTGGCCCTGCCAAGGTGGTTAAGAAGGCTCGGCATTTGATACCATCTGAAGACTGATGCAATAGCACTGCATTCTCAAACTTCATTAAGTGCTCCTCCAGGTCTGTAATTCCTCCATACTCGGGGATGGATAATAGTCGGAAGTGCTTGGGAACCGGTTCTTGCAGGACTTGACTGGAAAAGGGGAACCCGGTATGTTCGACCGGGACCTGGCTGATGGGGGCCTTCCCTTTGTTGCCTCTGGCTTGACTAGAAGAAACTTCTTGAGGGTCAGACTGCCCTGCCCCCTCCGTCGGACCAAATAACTCTCGAGGAAAGTGAGGGTTATCGCCCTGGCGAACTCCTCCTTCAGTGCTGACGCGAGCTGTTTGCTCGGCCGGACCTTCCTGCATCTGGCGGGCAACTATCTTCTGCTCAGCTGCTAACTTCTGCGCTTTGGCTGCTACCAGCAAATCAAGGTTTTCTTGTGAAAGAGTAACGGTTACCCTGTTGGAGTCACTCATCTTCAACTTTCGATCAGGCTAAGATTTCTCACAGACGGTGCCAAATTTGATCCTGTTGACAAGTGAATATCGGTTCTCACTAGGCTGACCTGGTCTAACCAAGACGACCCGGTCTTCTGTAGCAGGGTGGTCGGGCTTGGGCTCAGGGTTAACCGCGGATCAGATACCACGCACTCAGGTCGGACCAGAAGGCAGCGCTCAAAGGGAAGTGGAGGTTGCAAAATGGCAGCCAGCCCCTCTTTGGAGCCTAAAGGGGGGTTTATATAGGAGAGGGAAAGCTCTCTGCCATGTTAGAGCTGTCCTGTCTCATTAAGGATGGATCAGTTGATAGACTGAGCCAATGGCAGCTTTAGTTGCCCTGTGAGACTGCCACAGCCGCCTGACAACCTGTTTAAACTGCCTCCTCTGCTCCTCATTAATATTTGGCGGCTCTATCAGGTAATGATCATGTCAGGGGTTTGCCACATTATTACTGCAGGGATGGCTCTTTAATCGCTCAGGTTCATTCGGTCGGCTCACCTTAACTTACCGTCTGGGTCGGTCAGATAAGCCTAGATCCTAAACCGTCTCCGTTCATAGGATGGCCTCGGGGCGTTCGGATGGAGATTCCCAACCCGAGTGGCCGACCTTGGATGTCCAATTCTGAGTGGCCGACCTTGGGTGACCAGCCCCGAGTGACCTCGAAGGACCGACCCCGAGCGGTCAACCTCGGGCGACCGACCTCGAGTGGCCGACCCCGAACGGCCGACCTCGGGCGACCAGCCCCGAGTGACCTCGGAGGACCGACCCCGAGCGGCCGACCACGGGTGACTGACCCCGAGTGGCCGACCCCGAGTGGCCGACCCCGAGCGGCCGACCTTGGATGACCCGCACCGAGTGGCCGCCCTCGGGTGACCAACCTCGAGTGACATACCTCGGGTGACTGACCCCGAGTAGCCGAGGCCGAACTAGGGCCTTACCTGTATCAACCTCTATGCTTCCTGCTCAGATCCATGTCTGGCCCATTGGATCGAGGTCAACCTAGTCTAACCTTCTTTGACCCAAGCTGGATCCGACCGGACCCGACCGGGCCCTCGATCCTCCTCGAAAACCACTCGCCCGGATCAGATTTGCAGTAGGCAGTGGCGTGCTAAATTTAGGTAAGGGTTATGTGATGTAGAATGTATCTTGAATGAGTTTTTATTGTTGATCGGATTGAGATTTTAGGTAGATCATCTATCTAGGTGTTACTGTTGATTTTTCATGGAGTTTTTTCGGATCTGAAGATTCTGCTATAGATCTGTTTGAAGTTAAGATTCTGATTGAAGGTCCTGTTTGGAGTATTGCTTATGATTGTAACTCAATTTTTGGTGGGTTTTGTATAGGGCAGCGTGAGTTTGTAATGGGTTGTTGTCTTGGTTTGGAATGGGTTCTAATGGATTATTAACAAACCAAAGGGATCAGATCAGTAAGAAACATTTTCAGATTAATCTTAAAAATTATTAACAAACCACAGGTTCTCTATACTTCTGGGCTGCTCATTTAACAAGCCATGTTTGGGGTCAGTTTGCCTCGTAGTGTTGTGCATGGCTGGAAGCTATTAATTGGACTTATCACAAGAATTGGCACTTAGGTGAACTATGCAATCCCTTGTTTACATTTACACAAGCATGCCACATATTTGTTTCTTTTAATCTATTGCATATATACTTCTATTTCAGGCATTTACAGGTTCACAGGTGCTGCAAGGCATCATTCGACTATGCACCAGAACGAACAGAGGCAGTGGTTATCTTGCTCCTCGAGGAGTCTTTCTAGCTATGTACATTGACCTGACAATCATACGGGCAGTCTCAATACATTTGCATTGAAAGTCATTGCATTAATCAATATCGTATCGATCTGGTGGCAGGTAATGTTCAATGGTTTTCATTACTCAAGGTCATCATAATGTTGCTAAATTTTGCTGTTTACAGTGTAGGTGATTGGTGGATCTATTAGGGTGCGTTTGGTTGGGGGTTATCTTTGATAACCTTAGTTATCCATCCAAGGTTATCAACAAAAATCTTATTTGGTTTAGATAATTAGTGATTCCCAAGTAATGATCGATGCCCGACACGTCAGCAAAATAGGCATGCAACCCGGAATTGGAAAACCTTAGGAAAGTAAGGGAGTGTTTGGTTTGTTTGTTTTGTATTTTCATTTTCTGTAGGAAATGCGATTTTCTGAAAAATGTGTTTGGTTTGTATTTTTCAGTCTTGTTTTCCAGAAAAAGATATAACGTTTTCTGAAAAATTAGAAAATGAAATAAAGTCATTTTTCAGAAAATGAGAAAATACGATTTTCCAGAAAATAAAAATAGAAAATGGAGTAAACCAAACGCCTCCTAAGGTTTTTCTTGATTTCAGAGTTATGAAACTTATCTTCTCAAAATTATCCTCCAATATTTTCCAACTGACTAGGCTACTCGCCCGGTCGGTTGAATCCCTCTTCGTATTCCCGACCTCCGTTTCGCATTTAAGATCCTCCGTGCGACGACCCGGTGATCGCCAGCTTATTCTGAATCAGGGATAGCGACGAAGGTAATCCTCCAACAACGCCAACCTTTTTTTAGACGATCTTCTCCGATGTCCTTTCACTGAAAAGGCTCAGGTAATCCTCATCTCCTTCTTTAGCGTTATTCTCTATTCTTCAATGCGCGACCGCATTAGTGCCCTAATCGAGCGACGACGGTCGTTCGCGCAGCCTAATCGCCTTGGTGATTGATGATATTGATCAATGTTTTGATTCCGACCTCTCTATTTTCTTGCGCTAATTTTTCTTTCAAGTTATGCATTCTCTTTTTTTGTGATGAAATTTGTAAACTTTGTTGCGTGATTGGATATTTAGATCGCTTTTCTTACTGTTTTGGAACCCTAATCTGTTTCATCTTCTCGGTTTCATCATGTATCTTATTGAATGGACTCCTATTAAATATAAGAGAGAATAATCTCTCATCCACCCTTCATTTTCAATTTGTCTAATTTGAACAGACAAAAAAATATTTACATCAAATATTTATATTTACTTAATATATGTTCATCAAATAATATTTTGTTTAAAAATATTTTCCTATTGATTTAATAGGAACTGAAAATATTAGAACTCCTTATATGAACAGCAACATCATATATGTTTTGTTTCAGTTCATATTAATAGGAGTTCTAATATTTAATAGGAGTTCTAATAGAACTCCTAATTAAAAATATTTTCCTATTGATTTAATAGGAACTGAAAATATTAGAACTCCTAATATTGATTTACATCCACCCTTGTTTGTTGCTGAATATTTAGTTTGTGCTGAATATTCTTTGCTGAATACATCAAAGAATATATGTTTTGTTTTACTTTTCCTTGATAGATTAAGAAAATTGAAAGATTAAGAAAATTGAAAGTGTGTATCCATCAGTCTTCTTTGATGTATTCAGTGAAATAGGAGTTCTAATTAACTAGTAAATAATAAATAGAAGAAAATAGGCTGTCTAAATTTGTGTTATTGAAAGCAATAGTTTTTATCAGCGAAAGTAAATAGACTACATGAGAACCAAAATACGAGCTGGAAAAGCACCATGACTGTAAAGATCAATTAACAAACTATTTGGTCGCTAGAGTTAAAGAACTAAAAATTACAAGCCATGAGCTGGAAAAGCACCATTACTAATTACAACTGTCTTCAAACTTGCAAACAAATAATTCAATTGTCTCAGTACAAATATGAGAGATTTCCTCCAGGATCTAAAAATTGCTTGGTTTGACCAAAACCATGAGCTTTTGATAATTCTCTGTAAGCTTTTGTGCCTGCTTATGATCAACATGAGAAAGCTTTTGATAATTCTCTGTGCCTGCTTTTGATAAGGAAACGAAGCTTTTGTGCTTGCTTATGATCAACATGAGAAAGCTTTTGTGTTATTCTCTGATTTGTTGTTTACTTGTTCAAGTGTGTTTGACTGTTGCATGAGGTTCCTGGGCTTGCTCGCAGAATCCTCAGATGTGGATTTTGCGAGCTTCTTAGTACTCTTCTGAAATTCAGCTTCTTCTTCTCCCGAAAGTTTGGACGTTACCTCCATTCCTTGAACGAATTCAATTACTTTTCTCTTTGTGGATAGAAGCTCCTTCATAAATTTCCCATAAGAAGGTATCTTTCTCAAAGCATCCATCCCCGGGATGTTGATATGAAGCTTGTTGAAGATTTCCATGAACTTGGCGAGTTCCTCATCATGCTTCTGCTTCTTAAGTCTCTGAGGGAAAGGAGGCTGTGGATCATACGGCACTGACTTTGCTTTCTCATTTGCCTTAACCGGTATGGATTCATCCCTTTTTGAAGATGTCACCGAAGTGGAAAGCCTATGAATGGTGGTCATCACCCACATCCTCAACTCAACAATCAACTGTGTGGGCGATTTAGGAGAAGGTATGAAAAGTTCTTAATGTTAGTTGAGTCCCTTAATACCCTTACTTTATTCCTCTAGCGGCCTACCCTAATCCCTAAATGAAGACTGAACTCTAAGACAATCCTTCACCTTGGGTGATTTAGGAGAAGGTAAAACAATGCACTGGTCCTGTTCACTTCTACACTCTGAGTCAACAAACGATCTTGGGACACCGAGAACCGGCCAGACCTGTTAGGGGAATAGCGCTGGCATTGCTGGTAAAATAAACGAAGGCCCAATCTTGTATACTTGACTTTTTCTTTATTTTCTAGAAAACATGATGAAGCTGTGCAAAATATCATACAACTTGCAGCTGAACAGGTATGTTAAAACATATAATTGTGTGTTTAAAATGTACTAGGAATTTAGTTTTTTTTTTTTGACAAAAGCTATGGAGTTTTTTTAATGATGGATTTTTTTGATGTTATATTGTTATTGTGAAAGTCTATTTATTGGTACTAAATTTGTGACATATACATATACTATTTTATGCTATCACACATATTTAAAATTTACATACTTTTTTTATAGGTTCCGGATGCTTTAAGTAAACTAAATGATCAAAGTAATTCAAGATCTCAAAGTGTCAATGATGAAGATCATGAATATAGTATGTACTTAATTTTATTAATTTTCATTAAGATTGATGTTAATTTTGTTAAATACATACACTAATATTAATATTTTATTGTAATTTAATTTATAGATGATAACTAGAAGTGAAGGTGCTCATATTTATTAATCGTTAGTGATTCATGCATATTCTATTCCGTGAACTAACTAATGAATACTTATTCCTTAGGTATACTTTGTCTATTCTAATTTTTCTATTTCTTGTTGATTCAATTCCTTGTGCCACATGCATCATAAACGATTAATTCAGCCATATTCAAATTTTGTAACACAATTAGCAATGTGAAGAAACGAATCCATATGAATCTGACTATATAGATAGAGCACCGTATAGTGGGCTCCAATAGTTTATATGCACAATGATTATCTAGCTGCAAGCTGCTTATGGGTGACTAAAGTAGATAAAGTCAGATAAATAGATAAAGTCAGACTTTATCTAGCTGCTTATCCTAAAGTCAGACTTTAGGAACGACACTCTCTATCAAGAAGCAATTCTTAGACTTTTGTAACCCAGACTTATGAGTTACAAAAGATGGGCACTGTGTCCAAGATTTTTGTGTCGGTCATATGGGCTCATGATACAGCGGTCATAGTGCATATACTTATCGATAGCCCAGGGCATCTTAATTTCGTATCAGCATTTTTCCATTAGAAGATCCAGATAATATTTTTTACTGTGAAAATCTCACTTACCTCAACATTACTATTAATGGAAGTATTTTAGATGCCCCTTGATATTAAGACACTGTCTTTCATAATGTTTTAGAATTATGAAAAGATTCCAATCAAATGATCTGAGATATATACAGGTCATGATATTACATAAAAGTACATGGTTATGCAATTTCATATTTTCACTAGCTCTTCTAGTTCTTCCTTGGGTAGCTTAGTGTATCATAATAATACTACTAAATGTTCACAATCAGAATTATTTAAAGAGTAAAATTTAGATATTCATATTTCATCTTTTCAGGTACTATTCAATGATACTATATTTCGCAATATACATTATGGTCAGTTGCCTGCAACAGAGGAGGAGATTGGTTCTTGCTGACTACCAAAGTAACTACTATCAAAGTGGAAATACTAGAGATTCATCCCTTGTTCTTTCAGGTTTATGATGCTGCTCGGCATGCTGCAATTCACGAGACAATCTTGAATTTTCCTGAGAAGTCTTAAACCTGTGGAGTTTTTTTAATGATGGGGTTTTTTGGTGCTATATTGTTATTGTGAAAGTCTATTTATTGGTACTAACTTTATTATTGTAATATTGATGCAGATTATTTTAGACCTTGTTTTATTTTTAATATCATTGAAGCCTTTTTTTAATATGATTGTTATTCTTAAATATATAAATTTAAATATATAAATTAAATTCTAAATTTTAATTTTTTGTACCCATAATAAAAAATCATTATATGCTATACCCACGGAAAATTTAAATTTAACTAAAGTGTAACTATAATCTATACCCACAGAAAATTAAAAATCATATCGCTATAAGCTATACCCACGGAAAAAAGACTTTTGCACTAAAGTATATAGTGACAGAATTATTTCCGTGGGTAATTACTTGGTGATTATTTATGACGGTTTTTAGTTCTGTCACTAAAACTTCTAGTGATACAATGAAATCCGTAGGTACAAGTCGAGGTATTTTCTGACGGTAATGAGTACCGTCACTACATGTTATACTGACGGCAAAAAAACCGTCGGTAAAGGCATAGTAAAAATGACGGAAATGAACGCCCGTGGGTATAAGCTTTTGAGGTCTATACCCACGATTTTCCTATTTTTACCTATGGTTTTTTACTATGGGTATATGGCAATTTTCTTGTAGTAGCAAAAGAGACATTATTTGTGTGCGACTACCGGCAACAACGGCCGGCGACTGGCGACGGTCGACGGCCGCCGCCGGCGGCCGACGACCATTATTCGCGGCCGACGACTAACAACCGACAACGACGGTCGGCGACCATTATTCACGGCCGACGATCGGCAACGACGGCCAGTGACCACCGCTGACGGCCGGCCATTATTCGCGGCCAACAACCGGCAACGACGGCCGGCAACCACCGCCGACGCCCGACCATTATTCGCGGCCGACAACCGGCAACGACAGCCAGCGACCACCACCGACGGCCGACCGTCGACGACCGAGAATATGAATATGTATATAATATCATGTTGCCTTTTTATTTTAAATTTATAAGCATATAATATTATTATTATACTTAAATTTAATTAAAGGGTAATACGGTAAAATATTATATTATATCATAGACTATTACTTCCAAACAAACAAGATTTTATTTGATTACCTAAATTGAATTAAATAACTTCAGGTTATTTTTCATTCCCTATTACCCTAGTTATGTGATTACTTGGTAATCACATAACTAAGGTTATATCTGATAACTTGAACCAAACACACCGTTATCATGCTTCCCTTAGTCTCTCTTAGTGCTCAACCTGTGTCCTATGCATTCACCCATTTTGAAACATCCCTTAATTGATAGTATAATTAACTGCCCTTAATTGAAATTTGGCAATAATGAAACAATCTTATTGTTATATGTTGTTAAATGTCTTATTGTTATATATTGTTAAATGTCTTACAGGATCAATGATGAGAGCACACCTTTATCAAGTGTGAATTATCATTTAGGTTTGTGATCTTTATAGTTGGATTTTTCTTGGAGATTCACCTTGCACTTTTGATGGAGCCTACATATTTTAAATGTTATATATGGGTTGTTTGTCTCTTTGAGGTTTAACCATAATGTGATCTATGTGGCTAGTAAAATCTGATAGCTCAATATGGTCTGTACAACATCTAAGATTTTTTTTAAAGATTTTTTTTTGTTGATCTTCTACAATAGCATTTTGGCCTAGCAAGTGTCAGTTGCAAGATGACATTTTCTGAGATTTCTCTGATCATCATAAGAAATCCTTTTTTTTTGCTTAGGATTGTATACAAAACCAATCATGAAATGGACATGCTTACCTCAAAGCAAGTAAAAATTATTGAGGCAATCGACCCAAGAATAATCGGGAAGATCATGGTTTTGATGTGTGTGCCAATAAATTTAAGGTTAGAGTGTTATGTTGTATTTAATATGTGTGATTGAGTTTGCAGGACTTGGAGAATCACACATGGAGAACATATCCGAGAGACGAGAGCCGAGGGAAGAAGACTCCAAGGGCAAGCCGGGAAGTGGACTTCAAGGGCACACGTGAAGGGTGGCATGGAGGCAAGTCAAGGGAAGGCTTGTGTGCGCATCCGAGGGACGATAGCCAGAGGAAGATGACTTCAAGGGGCGAGCGAAGGGAGTGCACCTAAAGGCATACATGAAGGAGAGTGTTTGGAGTGATTGTAAGTGAGTGGAGAGGTTGCGCAGTCGACTGGTAGGAAGCCAGTCGACTGCCAAACCTCACAGAAGGTTTTCAGCCTTCGACCAGTCGACTGCCCTAGGAGCAGTCGACTGGTCACCCCAAAAAATTAGCCGTTGACTAACATTTAAAGCTAGACCAGTCGACTGGCAAATGAGCAATCTACTGGTGCGGGTTAGACAACTTGCGAAACTGTTCTGTTCTCTTATTTAAATGGGACTTTTTGGCACGAGTTGGCTACGGTTTTTCACTGTACCAAAGTGCTGTTAGTGCCCATATTGTTCAGTTCTTCCTCTAGCTTTCCTTGCATCTTGTAAAGAGGAAGAAGACGATCTTGTGAAGGTTTTCTCCACCTTGAAGGAGGTTTTCATAGTGGAGAGTGTGCAACCATGTGGATCCTTGGATTAGTCACCTCTCGGGGTGGATACCAAGTAAAACCTTTGTGTTAGCATTGAATCTTTTGTTTTCTATTATATTTTGTATTGTGCTAACCATATTGTAGAGAAATATCGAAAAGAGCTATTCACCCCCCTTCTAGCTGAGCCATCGATCTTAACAAGTGGTATCAGAGCGCAAGGACGCCTTCAACGGACTAACTGCCAAGAAGAGCAATCATTGAAATGGCCAGCTCGCATATTCAACTGCCAAAATTTGAGGAAGAATTTTCATGGTGGAAGAAGAGAATGGAGGTATTTTTCAACACCGACTTTGATATTATGCTAATCATGAAAAATGGTTTTGAGGTGCCTAGGGATCAAGAAAACAAGCTTCTTGAGAAAGTAAGGTGGAGCAAGAAGCAAAAAGATGATTACTTGGCAAACTCAAAAGCCTTGCATCATCTACTTAGTGTGTTTCCTCAACAAGAAGTGACAAGAATTAGAAACTACTCAAGTACCAAGGATTTATGGGACAAGTTAGTATAGTTTCATGAAGGCACCTCGGAGGCGAAAATGGGGAAAAGGGATCTTTTTCGGTCCCAACTCAATAATATCAAGCTTGATAAAGGGGAGAAGGTAACAAGTTTACATGCTAGATTTAAAGAAATTCTTAATGGGCTAACAAGTGTAGGGGAACAATTATCCAACTGAGACATTGTGATGAAAGCCCTCAATGTCTTCCCAAGAACGTCAACTTGGAGCTCAATGGTGGACTCATACTACATTTCCAAGGATCTAGAGAAAATGTCTCTAGAGGAATTTTTCTCAACCATGGATCTTCATGAGACTCGAGTTGGAGGAACAATTGAAGAGTCATACTACAAGCCAAAGAGTATAGCCCTTGTGGCAAACAAGAGTAAAGGTAAGAAGAAGGAGGTCTCATCATCCGATTCGGAGGAATCGAGTGCTTCCATGGGTAGTGATGCGGAAGCCTACATGGTAAGAAAGGTAAGAAAAGCATTTAAATAATTTTCTACTAATAACTCTCATGGTAGGAAGGAATCAATGAGCAAAAATAGATCAAGAAAGATTATTTACTACAACTGCCAAGGAGAAGGGCACATGAGAGATGAGTGTCCTCTCTTGAAAAAGAAGGAAGAAAAGAAGAAAGAAGGAAAGAAGAAATCAAAAGAGAAGGAGAAGAAGGTGCAAAACTTGAAGGCTACATGGGATGATCCATCTTCATCTGAGGAGGAGGAGCACTTTGTATCCCATTTTGCACTAATGGGAATTGATGACCTTGCCTCCACGACATCCGAATTTGAAGAAGAGAAGAGCTCGAGTGAAGGTGAAGGGAGCTCAAGTGAAGGGGGAGGCTCCACCTCCGAATCGGACTTCTCGGTAAGTGAGGTACACAACCTACCCACTTCTATTCTTGTAAAAATAATTTCTAGTACTAGTGACGATTTGGTCGATGCTAAAAAGAAGATTAAGTGCTTAAGAAAGGAGAATTGCATGTTAAAGGATAAATTAGCATCCATGAAATTTAAGGATAATAAGCATGCTTCTTCTTCTATCTCAAATGACCCATGTTTAGAAGAAGAAAATAAGAATTTAAGGGAAAAGGTAGATAGTCTTACCCAAGCACTTAGGAAGTTTGAAGTTGGCTCAAAAACATTAGATATGATCATTGGGAGCCAAAGAGCAAGCTTTAGGAAAGAGAGATTGAGTTTTGTGAAGTCTAACAATGGGAAAACCTATTATTGCCTAATTGCTAGAGGGCAATCAAAGACCAAGACCATAAGTAAGAAATTGATCTCTAAGGAGTACTTGGTTAATCCAATCAGGAAACATTACTATTCGGTACCAAAGTCAATCCTCAAGGGTTAGAGGATTTGGGATAAGTCAACCATGGTATTAGAATTTCAAATTTTTGAAATTTGGTTGACTTGAAACATTGAGGGGGAGTTTGTAGCCCATAGTAGAAATTCATGATGAATTGGGCAAAAATAAGGCTTACCTTGAAAACATCTCATATTATTTAGTTTATGATTGTATTCTTACATATGGGATGTTAGGATGATACAATTGGTTCACTTGTGCTTGTGGCATAGTGTTGAATCGTTAAATGTATCAAAATCATTGAAAATAGACCAACCATGGGGAAGGCAAGTGTTCAATTAATGGACATGTTGCCCAAAGATCATGGTTGGGCATTTTAAACATTTAAAAACCATTTTATGTTTTATATGTTTGTCGTAAGCTTGGAACATGTAGGAGTTCATAATTGATTGAAAACTTGATACAAAGTTAGGGTTTTTCAAGAAATTTAAACTTTGGTCAAAAGTCAAGCATGTTTGAAATTTTTCACGAAATAATATTTTTCCCTGATAGAGTATCTTACATGAAACATGTTTGCAAATTTTTACAATTTTTGAAATTTTTTGGATTTTATTGGAGGTTTCTGAAATTCGGCTCAGAAGCTGAATAGTCTGACTGAAAGAGTATCAGTCGACTGCCTCTTGGGGTAGTCGACTGACATGCCTGAATTTGGCCGGCTGAGCTATTTTTCAGAAATCTAAATTTCTCTCATTTGATGCCATGGGTTTGGGTTGCTTGAGGCAATCATTTTGATGGTGTCAAAGGGAGAGAATGGGTGGTTTAAGTTTGATTTTTAGCTTAAAATGGGTGGTTCAAGCTTAAATCTTGGAGTATGATAAAAAATTAAAAATGGATGAAAGCATAGGTTAAGGGGGAGGTTACCTCTTAGGTTTTGCTACGTCTTATATTTTTAATTGTTGTTGCTTGGTGTTAAGTTAGGTTTGAAACTTAACTTGGATTATGAGTAGAATTGAAAATGGGAAAAGACATGGATTAAGGGGGAGGTTACCTCTTAGGTTTTTGATATATCTTATGTTTTTCAATTGCTATTGTTATTTACTTTGTTGACTGGTATTTTATCCCTAAACTTAAACATATTGTCACACATCAAAAAGGGGGAGATTGTTGAGGCAATCGACCCAAGAATGATCGGGAAGATTATGATTTTGATGTGTGTGCCAATAAGTTTAAGGTTAAGGTGTTATGTTGTATTTGATATGTGTGATTGAGTTTGCAGAACTTGGAGAATCACACATGGAGAACATATCCGAGGAACGAGAGCCGAGGGAAGAAGACTCCAAGGGCAAGCCGGGAAGTGGACTTCAAGGGCACACGTGAAGGGTGGCATGGAGGCAAGCCAAGGGAAGGCTTGTGTGCGCATCCGAGAGACGATAGCCAGAGGAAGATGACTTCAAGTGGCGAGCCAAGGGAGTGCACTTGAAGGCACACGTGAAGGAGAGTGTTTGGAGTGATTGTAAGTGAGTGGAGAGGCTGGGCAGTCGACTGGTAGGAAGTCAGTCGACTGCCAAAACTCACAGAAAGTTTTCAGCCTTCGACCAGTCGACTGCCCCAGGAGCAATCGACTGGTCACCCCGAAAAACTAGCCGTTGGCTAGCATTTAAAGCTAGACCAGTCGACTGCCAAATGAGCAGTCGACTGGTGCGGATTGGACAGCTTGCGAAGCTGTTCTGTTCTCTTATTTAAAGGGGAATTTTTGGCACGAGTTGGGTATGATTTTTCACTGTACCTAAGTGTTGTTGGTGCCCATATTGTTCAGTTCTTCATCTAGCTTTCCTTGCTTCTTGTAAAGAGGAAGAAGACGATCTTGTGAAGGTTTTCTCCATCTTGAAGGAGGTTTTCATAGTGGAGAGTGTGCAACCGTGTGGATCCTTGGATTAGTCACCTCTCGGGATGGATACCAAGTAAAACCTTTGTGTTAGCATTGAATCTTTTATTTTCTATTATATTTTGTATTGTGCTAACCATATTGTAAAGAAAAATCGAAAAGAACTATTCACCCCCTTCTCGCCGAGCTATCGATCCTAACAAAAATAATAATCAATCCATGCACTAATTTTCTATGTATTCTTTTATTAATTCTCTCTTGTGCATGCCACACATGCGCACACACCAAAAAAAGATATATGTGAAGAGGAAGATTACTATATAAGTTTGATCCTCAAACCAATTATGATGCTTTTAAAGATTGCACAATAATCAAGGATAGTTTTCACCCTACTGGCTTTGAGAAATAGGGAGTATAGATACAATGATTATCTTATCTCAGATTGTAATGTAAACTTGCATGGAAAGCATTTTGGTAATGTTGCTTCTCTGTCAATTCAAAAGCACTGAACCGGTTAACTATAAAATGATGGTCAGAATTTGTAATGTTTATTGATTTTATGAATGGTAAGTGTGATTTGTGTGAACTTACTGTAAACGTTGTCTCTAATTCTGAATGGTCTCATTTTCATATAGTGGAAGAACGTTTATCCATATTGCTCATCAGCTATTAGACTTAGTTGTGTTAAAAGACAAAAGGGGAGAGCTAGTGATAAAAGATCACAAAATATTAGGGGGTGTTTGGTTTGGAAATTTTTTTCTATTTTCTGTTTTCCATTTTCTGTTTTCTGTTTTCTATTTTCTGATCTAGTTTTTAGAAAATGGAAAATGCGTTTGGTATGATATACTGTAACTTCATTTTCTAGAAAAGAAAATTGAAAAATGCGTTTGGTATGTTAATATTGAAAATTATAAATAAAATAATTTTTTAAAAAATTACCAGTTCATTGTCATCACCACCGGCGCCTTGGGCAGCATTTGTTTGTTCAATCGATGTTGTTGATTGGGGGATTACTTTGGAGGTGAGGCGATCGACCTCGAGGGCAATAGAGGAGACGGACTTGGCAGCCTTCTCCATCGTGTTGGCCTTGCGCAACTCGAGCAGGCGCTTGGCGCGCGCCGTGGGGGTCTTTTTCCAGCACCGCAGCCCCGCCATGCCCAAGGCCGAGGCTACTCGCCGGTCCGCCTCAACCTCTGCATCCCATAAGCTGTCGCCCGATACCGCGGGGCACCAGGCACCGCTGACTCCGCTTCCTGCCCTCAACCCCAAAACTGCCGCCACATTCGCTCGCTCCTTCGGCGTCTACTTCCCAAGCACCTCCGCTCAGGTGCAGCCCCGTCCGCCTGAGGTCTCCGATTTGCTACGCCTCGTGGAGGAGCTCCACGAGAGGGAGTCACGCCTCCGCACCTAGATCCTGGAGCAGAAGCTCCTCGAGGAGACCGTCACCATCGTCCCCTTCCTCGAGAAGGAGCTAGCGGACAAGACGGACGAGCTCGCTCGGGCCCGCGACCGGATCAAGCATCTAGAGGTGGAGAATTGTACGCTGCGCAACGAGATCGCGGGCTTAAGCTCTAAGCTGCGTAGCAGCGAAGAGGAGAACCAACATAGGGAGAAGAAGACTTCAGACCTAGAGGCCGAGTTGGACAAGCTGAGGAAGGTTACTTTGGAGCAAAGCAATCGCGAGTCACAGGCTTTGCCGGAAGGTGCGATCGACGAGCGCTCGTCATCTCATCAGTTTCAAGGGCTTATCAACGCCTCCGCGAGGTCGAATCTTCTCAGGACATTGTCTTCGAGGGTTGAAGCGGCGAGCACCGCGTTTTCCCTTTTCTGTCCGCGTTTTCCCTTTTCTCAGAAAACGACGTTTTGACGTTTTCTATTTTCTCAGAAAACGTCATCTCCTTTTCCAGAAAATGAAGTTAGAAAATACAAACCAAACAGTATTTTCTGGAAAATAAGAAAATGAAAACGGAAAATGCCCAAACCAAACGCCCCCTTAGTTTTTCCTTCTCTATTTGGCCGTCTAAGATTATTAGCTCAAGTCAACTTAATAGATAAGTTTGAATTTAGTTTTGTAAATTTATAATTTTTTCTTTTATCTCCGGATATAAGATTGTCTAACATCCTTAAATAGACTATTTAAAATTAAATCCATAAAGTAAGAATAATTAACCGAATTAACTGAACTGTCAAAAAAACGATGGAGAGAAGGGGAGGGCAGCGAGAGTGATAGAGAGGAGGGGAGTCGGAAGTCGTGAGAGCGATGGTCACAGGATAAATTAGCGATTTTAAAATGTTCAAGTCGGTTTATTTGAATAAAAAATTTTAAAATTGAGATTAAATTATCTAAAATAATTGATATTTAAAAATAAAATAAAATTTTAAAATAATCAAATTTAATTTTTAAATTTAATAAATTTGATCCAATTATTCAACTTAATTGAACTTTTGATACTCTTATTCTTAAAATATATAAAGAGGCGTTTGGTAAACGGGTTTAGAAGACAGAAATGAAAATGAAATATATGGTAAGCGGGTTTAGAAGACAGAAATGAAAATGAAATATATTTTATTCTCATTTATGATGTTTGATATACGGGAATCAGAATTAAAATATGGATATGATATCTTTGATTTTATAACTCAGTCTTTACTAAGTTATCACTAAATTCATAAATCCTTAAATCAAAATTTATTATCATTTTCATTTACGAATATATACCAAACACCTTCTAATTTATCGACGTTGGGTTTTGCTCGGATAAAACTTACCATCCAACAATCGCCTCCCTACCTTATTAATTATTTTATATATTCTTCAATTAGGATATCAAAGTTAAAATTATATTTGAGGAATCTGATGTGGGGCTAAAGACGGTGAATAATATAATAAAATAGAGTAATGATTGGGACAGTGAATTTGGGACAGTGAATGGGACAGTGAATGACGTGCAATTATTGTGTACACGTCCGATCGCCGATCGGACACCACCGATGGTCTCTGATTATCGTCCTGAATCAAACTATACCTTCAGAGGACGGTGAACTCGTCAGGATCGCCGGCAACGGTGAACCTATCGAAATCGACGGTCAATGATGCGAGATCGCAATTGCGGCGATCCCCGACGGGTTCACCGTGCCCCCCAGGGTATAGTTTGGTTCGGGACGGCGGCCGAAGGCCGCCGGTAGTGTCCGATCGACGATCAGATGTGTACACAATAATTGCCACGTCATTCACTGTCCTATTCACTGTCCCAAATTCATTGTCTCTATCATCACTCAATAAAATATTTTAAGTTGCATGAGCAACGCAAATAAAAAATACAATAAAGTAAAGTAAAGGCAAAAATATGAAAGTGAGGGTTAACTTTTCAAAATCATCTTTATATTTATCTTCTTATAAATCTTTCCAGGATTCATTTGGAAGTCCACACAGCAGTTTATATTAAGAAATTCAGTGATAGAAATTCGTCCAGAGTTTCTTCGTTATCATTGTACCACATTAAAAATAAATTTTTTTTATATATCTCTCCACCGTAGAAAAGAACTTTTCAATCACTCTTTTCTAAATTCCATATTTTTTCATTATTTTATATATTTTTTTATCTCTCCTTCATATTTTATCTTATATATAATTAAATTTTTATAAAATTAAAAAAATCTAATTTTTATAAAATTTTCTAATTTATCAACCTTCAACAAAATATATATATATATATATATAAATTTTTACAAAATTAAAAAAATCTATTTTTTTTTAAATTTTCTAATTTATCAACCTTCAACAATATATATATATATATATAAATATAAATTTTTATAAAATTTAAAAAAATCTAATTTTTTAAAAATTTTCTAATTTATCAACCTTCAACAAAATATATATATATATATATATATATATCCAACATAATCTAATTTGTCACGTCCCAGAGACTCATGCTTGCTCGAAAGATAGACAATATCTTCCCTATACAACGGGCAATCTGAATCATTTATATATATCTCTCAATACACAATATGGCACAGCCAACACAACTGACAATACTATCATAAATAAAAAAAAAAACATTACATCCATGTAGTTAATAACAAATAGAGAGGTAACACCTAACCTCAACAAAATAAAACTTATTTGACTTACCAGAAATACAAAACTCTAGCAAAACCATAAATCCCACTAAAATAAATACAAATCCATGGGTACATAATTACGACTCAAAAACTACTAATGAAAATACAAATCTACTAACATAAAATATGAAACACCTCCCAAGGCTAAGGGACTAACAGCTGGTCCTGGCAGTACGAGTCGCAACTATCAACTACCTAAAAACAAAATTTAAGGCAAGAGGTGGTGAGTCCGGGTGGACTCTGCGGGTATAAAAATATATCAATGCACGGTATATAGAAAAAATAAAACAAGCAGATAGAAACAAATGTATACAGTCTTTGGGATTTAGAGCATAAATTNCATGAAAGAATTTGTAATGAATTCACAACTAGTGATTATCTCCTGTCGCGAAGTGAATCGGATGCCCTTACAGCTGAGCGAGTCTCCGAGGAGCGCGAGGTCGCTGAGGTGGTGTGACGAGCGAGATCGCTTCCAACCTGCGAGGCAAAGACCATTAGAACCCGCTGGGAAAAGTCCCCGGTCAGGCACTCCGACGGTCAAATCAGTACACGATGGTGGCGATGAAAAGCAATAGAATAGTAGGGAAATTGCACTATCACGCGTACCTAGGAAATGCGGAGTGAGAAGGTATATATAGCCGGGGAAGCTGACAGGCCCTGCCCCGCCTGCCACCTGTTGTCACATAGCGAGTACAGGGTAACGCTTGTCCCTGGGGTGGCAGGGTAAAGTGGCACATACTGTATTAAGAAAAGGGGCACTGTCAACTTAAGGGTTGGCGCCGTTGGGCGCCGCTCGGCCTGACACCAAAGCATGTGGTCGAGGTACGGGGGACAAGATGTGGCAGAGATATCCGCTACTGGGGACCAAGATGACCAGGGTCCTGCGCCGACCCCGTACAGTTTCTGGTAGTCTGGTGTCAGAGAGTAGTTGTGCCGACTGGGGCACTGAGTAACGAGGCCGGCTGAGGGCCTATGGGGGTGCCGACTGGGGCACTGAGTAATGAGGCCTGCTGAGGGCCTATGGGGTGCCGACTGGGGCACTGAGTAACGAGGCCGACTGAGGACCTATGGGGGTGCCGACTGGGGCACTTAGTAACGAGGCCGGTTGAGGGCCTATGGGGGTGTCGACTGGGGCACTGAGTAACGTCTCCTTCGGCTCGGGCTTATCCCTGGGGCGTGGGACACCACATGCCATCGGGGAGCTGAGCCTGGTTGAGTTTGACCTTCTGACTCAGGATCGGACTACTACAGCATGATGTGGGCCTTGACACAGAAGCCGAAAGCCCGGGGGGTCTGAGCCCGCGGGTCTCCTATTAGAGGGCCCGTCCAGATCACTAGCCATCTCTCTCCTGACTGAGCGCCAGGCTATCGGGCCGGGTTACACGCAAACTGGCCCGGGATCAATTTCTAAATAATATTGAAATATACATTCGATTTGATCATGACATGCTTATTTAGTATTTGTTTCCTTTTAATTTTTATTATTATATATTTTTGTGTGAACTTAAATATTTGATTGCTTTATAACTATGGTAACATAATAAGTTTTGATCATATTGTGACACACTTGTTTAAAATTTATTTCCTTTTTAAATTTTTATTGCTATAATATTTATGTATGAACACAAATATTTCATTGCTTCATTAACACATTTTGTTCTATAAATCATATTATTCTTTTTTTTAATTTTGCTTTTATATAGTAGTTGTTATGATAAATATTACAAAACTTGAATTGGAAAAAAAATATTTGTGGATTTTGGATGTCAAGATTCGCCTCATCACTAAGAGCTTAGGAGATACAATAATAGAAGGAAACAATGAATCCTTGCACGATCGTACAAAAACAATTATTTTTCTTCATCACCCTCTTAATGATAGATTGAAAGTTGAGTATCTCACAGTAAAAGAACCACAAAAACTTTAGAAGAATTTGAAAGAAAGATTTGATCATCAAAGAAATATAGTTCTCTCAAAAGCTTGTTATGAATGGATGCATCTCCGCCTACAAGATTTGAAATCTGTAAATGATTATAACTTATCACTATTCAATATTAGCTCTAAACTCACACTTTATGGAGCGAAAATTACTAATCAAGATTTATTAAAAAAAACTTTCTCCAATTTTCATGCATTGAATGTGCTTCTACAGCAGCAATATCATGAGTGTGGATTTAAAAAATATTCTGAACTTATTTCTTGCCTACTTGCTGCTAAATAGAATATTGAGTTACTCATGAAAAATCATCAATTGCGCCCAGATATACACCGTTTCTGGAAGCAAATGGAATATCATTCCCCAAAGTAAATGCTAAATCATCTCAAAATCATAAAATTGGGATAAGTCGTGGGAGTAGGCATGGGCATGGGCATGGCCAAAGGACTTAAAACAAGCAACCAACAGTGGAAATCTAACAATGAAGAAGTAAAAGGACTCAAAAGAATATGATGATAAGTGTTTCAAATGCATGATGGAGGGGCATTGGTCTTGTATGTGTCGTTCAACAAGGCATCTTGCGGACCAATCTACGAAAGATTGTAAAGAAAAAAATGACTAACCAAAATGGAAAGCGGCTATACAGACTTCTCTAGAGAAACATAAAGTCTTTGGTTATGTAGTTCGAACACCTAAAGATGTACTTCCAATAGGATATAAATGAGTATTTGTAGAAAAAAGAATGAAAAAGGTGAAATTATGATATACAAAGCCAGCCTTATAGCTTAAGGTTTCTCACAGAGACCTGGAATCAATTATGAGGAAACATATTCAACTGTAATGGATGTCAGTACTTTTTGATTTTTGATTAGTTTGGTTGTATCAAAAAAATTGGACATACGACTTATGGATGTGATCACTGCATATCTATATGGTTCACTCAATAATGATATATACATAAAAATCCCTAAAGGATTCAAATTACCAGAAGCAAATTAAATGATGTCTCCTAAGACTATGTTGTCAATAAAGTTGCAAAAATCGTTATATGGAGGCACACGTGATACAATCGTCTAATTGTAAATACTTATTACAAGAATATTATGCAAATAATGTTATTTGTCCATGCATTTTACAATAAATGATGGAAGAAGGTTTTGCAATTGTGGCAGTATATGTTGATAATCTAAGGAGGCATTTGGCTCAAATTTGTTAATCAGAATGGTAATGGAATTCATTGAGGAGTCAATGGTAATGAGAATCATGATTGCATTAGTAGTGTTTGGTTCACATCCTGAAATAGAAATTATTATTATTGATGATGTTTGGTCCAGTTCAACTTTAGTAATAGAAATCCATAAAAATTTCAAAATTACCTAAAATAATAGAGAAAATGAAGATTAAAAATAGAGAGAGAAAGTAAGATAAAATGGCTAAAGAGGAAAGATAAAATAAAAAATAGAGGAAAGGATCGTTAAAAATATATAGAGAGAGAAAATGAGATGAGAGAGGTAAAGAGAGCATGTGATATAGAAAATATAGAGAGAAAGTGAAAAAATAAAGATAAATAAATTATGATAACAGAGGTAGAGAGAGAAAGTAATATAAAAAATATGAAGAGAAAATAAAAAAATAAAGATAGATAAATTATGATAAGAGAGGTAGAGAGAGAAAATAATATATAAAATATATAGAGAGAAAGTGATATAGAAAATATAGAGAGAAAGTGAAAAAAATAAAGATAGATAAATTATGACAAGAGAGGTAGAGAGAGAAAGTGATATAAAAAATATAAAATGATAAAATGAGGTAAATAAGTAGAGAGAGAAATTGATATAAAATATGTAAAGAAAAAAAATAAGAGAGATAGTGAGAGAAAAGAATAAATATCTAGAGAGAGCAATTTTAAAATATAGAGAGAGAAAGTAAAACGAGAGAATGCAAAAGGAAATAGTAAAATAAAAAAAAAGTGTTTTGGATATATATATAAAAATGGAGGAATGATTGAGGAGTTTGATTGATAAGGGGGAGTAGGGAATGAAAATGGTGGAATGATTCCCTTATTTTCATTCCCATTGACACATATCAAACACTGTCAATGGGAATGATTATTATCAATTCTCATTCCCTATTCTCTATTACCCCAAACCAAACACCCCCTAAATCTTATGGGGACTCCTGAAGAAATTAACAAGACTGTCAATTATTTAAAATGTGAATTGAGATGAAAGACTTAGGAAAGACAAAATTTAGTTTTGGATTGCAAATTGAACATTAATTAGAAGGAATATTTGTTCATCGGTCCTCATACACGGTCCTCATACACAGAAAGGTTTCTAAAACACTTCTATATGAATAAAGCATATCCATTGCCTTCACCAATGGTTATTTGATCACTTGATACTAAGAAAACACATATTTCGTTACCTTCATGGTACAACAAATATGTGGTTATTTTATTCAAAAAGAATAAATATAATTAATCTTTAGTAGGATATGTAGAGCAGGTTATCTTTCAAATCCACATAAAACTAGATCCCAAATAGGTTCTGTGTTTACGCAAGGAGACACTACTATATCATGGAAGTCAACAAAACAAACTTTAACAATAACATCTTAAATCACTCTGAAATTATTGCAATATATGAAGTAATTAAGTCGAGAATATATATGGTTAAGATCCATGATGCTACATATTCAAGAATCATGCAAACTAGCAACAACTAGAGATAGTCCGACGACTATATTTTAAGATAACGTTGCTTGCATTGAACAACTAAAAGAGCTTATATTAAAGAGGATAGAACAAAATATATTTCATCAAAATTATCATACACATGAATTTTAGAAGAAAGTAATATTAATGTCTTACAAATTCTTTATTTTGATACACACATGAACTTCAGAAAAAAGGTAATATTAATGTCTTACAAATTCGTTTTAGAGATAATGTGGCCGATTGATTTACAAAAACATTGCTGACATCGACATTCAAGAAATTGATGCACAAGATAAAGATGCATCAAGTAAAAAATTTTAAGTGATTGAAATCTATTAAAATTTGGTGATCCGAATTCAGTTTAATCCGTTAATTTATTATTAGATATTTTCTTATTAATATGTTAATTAACAGATTCTTTATAAATCTGTTAATTAACAATTTCGTTATTAATTTTTCTTTTGACTAAGTATCCTAAGGTCTCTATAAATTGTGTATCTCATGGACAAGTTTTATAAATCAATAAAGAAAATTAATTTGTTATCTCTTCTTTCTTTCTCTCTACCTCTCTTTTCTCTCTATTTCTGTTTACTTCATCAGAGTCGCCGACTTTGTATTCCACTGTTCATAGTGATTTTTCCTCCTCTGCCCGTGGTTTTTTCCCATCAAGAGTTTTCCACGTAAATCTGGTGTGTTCTCTATTGTTCTTGTTGTCGTTTTTCATACTAATCTCGTTTCAAGTGGTATCAGAGCCAGGTTGATTTTGATTTTGTGGATTTCAACCGAGATTAATGACAACGGCAAGCATGAAGTATGATATTCCGCTTTTGGATCGTAACACCAGGTTTATGCTATGGCAGGTTAAGATGCGAGTGGTGCTAGCACATCTGGACTTGGATGACGCACTGTTTGGGATAGACAATATGCCCTCAACATGGACAAAGGAGGAAAAGGAATGTAAGGATCGAAAAGCCCTATCTCAAATCTACCTTCACCTATCGAATGAGATTTTACAGAATGTTTTGAAGGAGAAATCTGCTGCTGCACTATGGCTAAAATTGGAGCAATTGCACATGACAGAGAAGTCTGGTGAGATTGATGTTGCTGAAAATCACAGTAATAGTGAACTTCTTGTTGCCTCTGATGCTGATTTGAAGTAGAGTGAGGAATGGATTCTTGATTCTGGCTGTACGTTTCATATGTGTCCCAATCGGGGCTGGTTTTCAACATATGAAACGGTTTCGAGTGGTGTCGTTTTGATGGGCAATAATGCATCCTGTAGAATCGCTGGTATTGGTACGATCACAGTTAAGATGTTTGATGGTGTCATTCGGGCACTTGGTGATGTGAGGCACGCCCCTGATTTGAAGAGAAATCTGATCTCTTTGATTATTCTTGATTCTAAATGGTACAAGTACACTGGTGAAGGTGGAGCTGTGAAGATCAGTAAAGGGTCTCTTGTTGTGATGAAGGGACTAAGGAGAACCGCCGGTTATATGTTCTGCAGGGATCCACAGTAATAAGTGATGTTATCGTCGCAAGGTCGTCTATGTCTAATTCTGATGTTACAAGACTTTGGCATATGCGTTTGGGTCATATGAGTGAAATTGACATGGTTGAATTGAGCAAGAGAGGACTCATTGATGGTCAAAATATTACAAAGCTAAAGTTCTGTGAGCACTGTGTTTTTGGCAAGCAGAAAAGAGTCAAGTTCTCAGTTGGCATTCATATTATAAAGGGTATGCTAGACCACATTCACTCTGATTTATGGAGGCCTTCTAGAGTACCATCTAAAGGTGGTGAGCTCTATATGTTGACTATTATTGATGATTTCTCAAGAAAAGTTTGGGCATTCTTTTTAAGACATAAGAGTAATGTTTTTACTACCTTTAAGGAGTGGAAGGTCATGATTGAGAAGCAGACAGGGAGACAATTGAAGCATCTTCGAACTGATAACAGATTGGAGTTTTATTCTGATGAGTTTAATGCCTTATGCAGAGCTAAAGGTATTGTGAGGCATCATACAGTTCGGCATACTCCTCAACAGAATGGTATAGCAGAGAGGATGAATAGGACTTTGATGGAGAAGGTGTGTTGTATACTTCTTAATGTTGGGCTACTGAAGTTCTGGGCAGAAGCCGCTGCGTATGTCTGTTATCTTGTAAATCGCTCTCCATCAATTGCTATTGAAAGGAAAACTCCACGAGAGGTATGATCTGGTACTCCTGCTATTTATTCTGATTTGAGAATTTTTGGATGTCCTGCGTATACTCATGTTGATAATGGGAAGTTGGAGCCTCATTCGGTGAAGTACATATTTATAGGCTTTAGACAAGGAGTGAAGGGATACAAACTTTGGTGTCCAGAGACCGGAAAAGTAATCATCAGTAGAGATGTTATCTTTGATGAGACTAGCATGCTTCAGGGGTCTCCATCTAAAACTCTTTATGAGGAAGATAAGCAGAAGACAAGCACACAGGTGGAGATTGAGATTGGGTCGATATCTACAGAGACTATTCCAGAGCTTATTTTTGATGTTGTGGATGGAATGATCTCATCACAAGCACCTTCACAATATTCGATTGCGAAAGATAGGCCTCGAAGAAATTAGACGCCCTCAAAGATATGCAGAGGCTGATTTGGTCGCTTATGCTTTAAACGTGGCTGAGGAGATTGATTCCGGTGAAGAACCAGAGACGTATTCAAAATCAATTAGTTGCGATAATTCTAGTAAGTGGATAATTGCTATGCAGGAGGAGATGGAGTCACTTGGTAAGAACGGCACATGGGACTTGGTGAAATTACCTAAGGGTAAAAATGTTGTTCGCTGCAAATGGGTATTTAAAAGAAAGAAGGGAATACCAGAAGTTGAAAAAGCCAGGACAAAGCCAGACTAGTTGCTAAAGGCTTCAGTCAAATTCCAGGAGTAGATTTCACTGATGTATTTTCCCCAGTTGTAAAGCATAGTATGATTCGAGCCTTCCTTGGTATTGTGGTCATGCATGACTTAGAATTGCAGCAGCTGGATGTGAAGACAACATTCTTACATAGGGTACTTGAGGAAGACATCTATATGCAACAACCAGAAGGTTTTGAAGTCTCAGGAAAAGAGGATTATGTACGCTTGTTGAAAAAGTCCCTTTATGGTTTGAAGCAGTCACCTAGGCAATGGTATAAAAGGTTTGATTCGTTTATGATCACTCATGATTTCAGAAGAAGTAGCTATGACAGTTGTGCCTACTTTAAGAAGATTGATGATGGATCATTTGTTTATCTGCTCTTATATGTTGATGATATGTTGAGTGCGGCCAATAATAAGGAAGAGATAAGAAATGTCAAAGCCAACTAAGTAAAGAATTCGAGATGAAAGATTTGGGAGCTGCAAAGAAAATACTTGGGATGGAGATTCTGAGAGACAGAAAGGCAGGGAAATTATACCTAAGTCAAAAGGGTATATTGAGAAAGTACTTCATCGGTTTAACATGCATTCTGCCAAGTCTGTTAATACTCCGTTAGCTGCACACTTTAGACTTTCAGCTGATTTATGTCTGCAGTCAGATGATGAGGTTGATTATATGTCACGGGTTCCATATTCTAGTGCAGTGGGATCTCTCATGTATGCTATGGTTTGTACACGTCCAGATTTATCACATGCAGTGAGTACAGTTAGTAGATACATGGCAAATCCTGGTAAAGAGCATTGGAAGACAGTTCAGTGGATTTTCAGATACTTACGAGGGACTTCAGATATTTGTTTGCATTTTGAGAGTAATAGAGATGCAGTTATTGTATATGTTGATTCTGACTTTGCAGGTGACCTTGATAAAAGAATATCACTTACGGGATACGTGTTCACTGTTGGTGGTTGTGCTATCAGTTGGAAAGCTACTTTGCATAATACAGTTGCATTGTCCACTACAGAGGCTGAATATATGACTATTACGGAAGCTTGTAAGGTATATATTTGGTTGAAAGGACTCTTTAGTGAGCTTAGCGAAGACTTGCATATTACTACAGTCTTTTGTGATAGTCAGAGTGTCATTTTCCTCACGAAGGATCAGATATTTCATGAGAGGACAAAGCACATTGATGTGAGGTATCATTTTATATGTGATGTTATTGCTCATGGTGATATTATTGTCAGGAAGGTCAGTACTCATGATAATCCTGTTGATATGATAACTAAGTCACTCCCTATAACCAAGTTTAAGCATTGCTTGGACTTGGTTGGTGCTAGATGTTGAGATTTGCCTGTGGAGCTTTTGTGGAAGAGGTGGAGAATGTTTTTTTTTTGAAGATTTGTGGAATTCACGTCAAAGTGGAGATTGTTAGAATTTGGTGACCCGAATTCAGTTTAATCCATTAATTTATTATTAGATATTTTCTTATTAATATGTTAATTAAGATATTCTTTATAAATCTATTAATTAATAGTTTCGTTATTAAATTTTCTTTTGACTAAGTATTCTAAGGTCTCTATAAATTGTGCATCTCATGGACAAGTTTTATAAATCAATGAAGAAAGTTAATTTGTTACCTTTTCTTTCTTTCTCTCTATCGTTCTTTTCTCTCTACTTCTGTTTACTTTATCAGAGTCGTCGACTTTGTATTCCATTGTTCATAGTGATTTTTCCTCCTCTGCCCGTGGTTTTTTTCCGTCAAGGGTTTTCTACGTAAATCTAGTATGTTCTTTATTATTTTTGTTGTCGTTTTTCGTACTAATCTCGTTTCAATGAGGAATATATATCTACTGTTGTACTTTTTGTTTCCTTCACTAGGTTTTAATAATTCTCTTTCTTCTAATATTAAAGATTAACAAGGTTGGGTAACGTCTAATCTCGAGCTTTCGGTCTGGTCCCATAAAAATTTTTCATCGGCCGCCTGGGTAAATTGGGAAGTGCTCGCGATGGGCGGGCTAGAAGACGAGCGTCCCATGATTCGCGTAGTTAGGGTTCACGTAGTTAGGGATCGAACCATGAATATCTGAAATGATAATTAGTCGTCCTTCCACTATACCATAATCCTTTCTTCTAATATTGAATTATAAGATAATATAGTAAGTTTTTTTTAATGAAAAGCTAATGATTATATAATAATACTATCAAAAGAAAGTTACTTTCATCAATCATTTTGTTATGTTTAAACGCTTGAAAAGAAAAACAAGCGGTGACATGCAAATGTCCACGTTGACTTCTCCCTCCCCGCACTGGGAAAATTTACATGGCCAGCTTGCAAGCGAATTTGAGGCTGACGTCGTTCTAAAATTCGTGCAGAGAGCCAGAGAATAACGAAATTTTATTAGGATTTAAGATTTTAAAATAATTTATATAAAAAAATTATGTAAAATATAAAATAAAATTTAAGAAATCTGATATAAATATTTATATTTATCACTTATTCTCTAAATTTAAATTAGTATTATTTCTATATGACAGTTCAGTGTATTCAAAATTTTATGTTAATATTAGATTTCAAATAAATAATTAATTTATCAAATTATTATATTAATATTAAATTATTCTTCTAGTTAATCTTATTTAGTGGGGATGAATCCTACTCAATCTTATTAATTATTTTTTTATTTAATGGGATAAAACTTAATCGTTGAACTCATATATAATTATCAAGTTAATTTCTTGGTCGACAAAATCAAAGGTAAATTTTGTTTGATAAAATGAAACTTTTTTTCTCTTTAATTAATTAATAATAATTTTGAGGGAAAAGAAAAGAAAAACAAACGGTGACCACGCAAATGCCCGCGTTGACTTTTACCTCCTCCCTCCACTGGGAACTTTTCCATGCCAACTTGCAAGCGAATTTGAGGCCGACGTCGCTCTAAATTTTGTTCTGGTTTGCAGGTTTCTCAGTCAGTCGATGGAGGTAGAAGAAATTAGCAGTCCTTTTCCATCTGCATGAGTTGAGAAATTAATTAAATTAAAGACGAAAGTCCACTAGCTAAAAGAAACCAACAAAGAGATCGATCATATATACGAAAGATTGAAAAAGTGGAACCGCCACCCGACGGCCCCTTGGTCTCTGCCCCACGAGTGTCCAAAGGGGGTAAATCACGATGAATGCTGGGATGGCAAGGCGCTTGGGGTTCGAGGGATTTTTTGTAAATAGCAATCAGGGTTTTATCCCTGCGCATACTGTCGACCCTTGAACCCTTGATCATATATACGAAAGATTCAAAAGGTTGGAACCGCCAACCCAGCGGCCCCTGGTCTCTGCCCCATAAGTGTCCAGAGGGGGTAAATCACGGTGAATGCTGGGCAGGCTAAGACACCCAGGCGCGAAGGATTTTTTTTTAAACAGCAGCCGAGGTTTTACCCCTCGCGCATACCGTCGACCCTCGAACCCACGCCCTCTGATTCAAGTGCGAGTGTCTTAACCAGCTGATCCAGCCCGTGGGGGCGATCATATATACGAAAGATGCAAAAGGCGATTACGCGATCATATATACGAAAGAGAAGATACAAGAAGAGGAGGAGGAAGAAGAAGAAGAAGAAGAAGAGGATGCTTAATTGCACTTTTTGAACCACCTCTCACGGGACTTCCTTGACTCCTTTTAAATTCTTCCATTATCGAGCAAACCAAACTTTTTTGGATCGATCGAATTCACTCATGCATCATTTCATTGTTGGATCATGGCTTGAGGAGTAAACAAATTAAATGGCTCTTATTCTCTTGCCTTCCCTTCCCATGGCGTGAGTAGTCCTTCCTCATCATCATGCTCAAGTTTTCTCAACCCACGACATTGGCTATGAACTCCATGCGGCATAGAATCCCGAGGAGGAGGAGGAGGACGCCGCCATCAGGATTCTTAGGTCTCGCCTTCTCGTTCTCTTTCAGCTAGCTAGCTATATATCTAGCTTCTAATTCTATCTAGCTAGATGGGCTTCTGCTTTCCGGCCGCAATCTTGAGGAGTCATGGTGGCTCTTCTTCATCGTCATCGTCTCCTCCTCTTCCTTCCCCGTCCTCGTCCTACTCTCGGTGGTTATTAGCGAGGAGGAAACCATCGCCGCCGCCGCCGACGACAGAAATGGAGGTGATGGAGAAGAGGAGGTGGGACAGCTTGGAGTCTTGGTCCATGCTCCTGGACCTGCAGGGCAACGGATCAGATCAAGGCGATAGCAACAATAATGATTGGGAGGGCGTCGGTCAGAGGGAGGAGTGGATGGCCGACCTCTCGCACCTCTTTATCGGCAACAAGTTCGCTTCCGGATCCAACAGCAGGATTTACAGAGGAATTTACAAACAAAGAGCAGTCGCCATAAAGATGGTCAGGATTCCAGAGCAGGACCAGCAGAAGAAGATCATCTTAGAGAAGCAATTCAACTCCGAAGTCTCCTTCCTTTCCAGGCTATATCATCTCAACATCGTTCAGGTAATTAATTCGTTATTTTTTTTTATTAATAATATTGATTAATTAATTAATATTAATCGTTGAGTTGCAGTTCATAGCAGCTTGCAAGAAGCCGCCAGTGTACTGCATCATCACAGAGTACATGTCCCAGGGGACTCTGAGGATGTACCTCCACAAGAAGGAGCCCTACTCGTTGTCGACGGAGACCATCTTGAGGTTGGCTCTGGACATCTCGAGGGGGATGCAGTACCTCCACTCTCGCGGCGTCATCCACCGCGATCTCAAGTCGCATAATTTGCTCCTCAACGACGAAATGAGGGTGAAGGTGGCGGACTTCGGCACCTCCTGCCTCGAGACGCAATGCAAGGAGTCCAAGGGGAACATGGGGACTTACAGGTGGATGGCTCCCGAGATGATCAAGGAGAAGCCCTATACCAAGAAGGTAGACGTTTACAGCTTCGGCATCGTGCTGTGGGAGCTCACCACCGCTCTCGTTCCCTACCAGGGCATGACCCCCGTCCAAGCTGCCTACGCAGCTTCTGAAAAAGTAATAATTAATAATAATCAATGTTATATCGATTCGTTGGTTCAATTT
>JAGFNQ010003829.1:359668-473843 GCA_024364735.1 Boesenbergia rotunda | reverse complement strand
AGAGTGGGCTCGGTAGCTCGTTTTCTGGACTGGGACAAGTCAGAGAGGGCTCGATAGCTCGATCTCCGGACTTAGGTCAGAGAGGGCTCGGTAGCTTATTCTCTGGACTGAGACAAGTTAGAGAGGGCTCGGTAGCTTGTTCTCTGGACTAAGACAAGTCAGAGAGGACTTGGTAGCTTGTTCTCTGGACTGAGACAAGTCAGAGAGGGCTCGGTAGCTCATTCTCTGGACTTAGGTCAGAGAGGGCTAGGTAGCTCGTTCTCTGGACCCGATTGAGTCGGAGAGGGCTTGGTAGCTCGTTCTCCGGACTTAGGTCAGAGAGGGCTCGGTAGCTCATTCTCTAGACCGATTTGAGACGGAGAGGGCTCAGTAGCTCGTTCTCCGGACTTAGGTTAGAGAGGGCTCGGTTGCTCGTTCTCTGGACCGAGATGAGTCGGAGAGGGCTCGGTAGCTTGTTCTCCGGACTTTGGTCAGAGAGGGCTCGGTAGCTCGTTCTCTGGACCAGGACAAGTTGGAGAGGGCTCGGTAGCTCGTTCTCCGGACCAGACTGAGTCAGAGAAGGCAAGGGAGCCTGTTCTCTGGACTCAAGAGAAGATCCGATCAGGGAGTTGGCACGAACTCTCTCGATAGTAGATCAGTCACAAGACCTATCCAGGATGTCTGATCGGTCTGTTGACCGACCAGAGTGCTTCTGAGGAAACAGAAGGTTTTCTGAACGGTCTGGTGACCGATCAGAAAACATTCTGTCAGGTCACAAAAATGTTGGTGATCGATCAATGTGATCGGTCAGAACCTGCCTGGACCGATCAGGATGGATCCTAATTGGTCCATAACCATCTTGATCGGTCACCTTGACCGATCAGGAGGTTGCCTGATCGGTCACCTTGACTGATCAGGTGACTTGATCTAAATTTCTAGTATGTTTAGGGATCAGTTTGGTGATCGATCCCCTAGTCTTTGATCGATCAGTGAGACCGATCAGAACATCACTGGATCGATCAGAATAGAGACTGATTGGTCAGGAGGTTGTCTGATCGGTCAAGGTGACCGATTAACACCTGATAACTTTAATTCAAATAGTTGTCAGATTTCTGATTTGTTTTGCTTCTCTAATGAATCTGTAAGTGTGCAGACGACACAGAGCTATGAAATTCAAATAAAGGAGCAAGAAGAAGGTGTTGGTGCTTGGATGGCTATAGAGGGGGAGGTGAATGTAGCCAGACACACAAATCACTTTCTCTTTGAAGTTCCTGCACTTGTGGTTAGCAGCGGAAGAAAATACAGAGAAACAGAAACTGAAGAACAAGCTGAAAAACAAACAAAAAACCACAAACTCTAACATGAGGATGTACAAGGTTCGGGGATAACTTGCCCCTACTCTTTGGCGTGCCTGTAAGGTGGGTCATCCCTTGATCGTCGGCAGATCAAGCCCCGGGAAATCCGGATATCAAATGCCTTCTTCTCAGTAGAGAAACCACTCCACAACAAGTCTCAACAGAATGATATGAAATACAACACAGAGACAAAGAAAGCTTACAGAGCACAAGAAAGCGAAGGAGAAACGTTTACAGGCACAACTCACAACCAAGCACAACCTCGGCAAGAGCCTTCACTCAGCTCTTCCTTGTCTGCTTGCTGATCGCCTTGGCACACGTTCTCAAATCCTTTCAAGTGATCAAGTCACAAAGTATCCAACATATCTCTCAAAGACTTTTGTGTATGCAAGAGTTGCTTCAAGGTGCAGAATGATGAGTTCCCCCGAGGCTTCTTCGCTACCTAGCTCTTAAGCCTCTGCCCATCGCCAGGTCACCAGGCGCGCCTCTGCAGCTCACCAGCTGCTCATCTGCAACAAGCACAGCTACCACTGACCTCTTCAGGACTCCCTGAACCCTCTTCTGCCGAGCTCCATATCAGTTCGTTAGCTTCCCAGCCGTTGCCAGCCGCGCTAGATGCCCGTTGTAACTTGAGAAGAGAAAACAACCAAACTTGATCAAGGGAAAGTCCCCAGTTGACCCTCCACCATTTTTTGAATCATCCCTACATTACCTGCACACTTAGCAGACGCTTAGCAAATGAAATCAAACGTCAATCAGAGAAATAGCAGAGAAAACAGTAGTGATCAGATCGAAAACAGAAGTCTGACAGCGAATTTGAATTAAAGTTATCAGGCACTGATCGGTCACCAGACCGATTAGTGATGACCATGATCGGTCACCAGACCGATCAGGGAAAGCCCTGAATGATCAGGCTCCTGCCTGATTGGTCCACAGTGAGGTTACAGGGATCGCAGAATGAATCTGATGGGTCACACTGACCGATCACAGATCAGGGATCGGTCACTAGACCGATCCAGCAGTTTGCTTGCCACAACCCGCAGGAACCACACACCTGATCAGTCGCCTGACCGATCAGGTTGTGCCCTGATCGATCTGGTGATCGATCAGGTCACTCCCTGACCGATCTGGAGCCATCCTGATCGGTCAGGATGAAGACAGTCCGATATTTGATCGGTCAGACGGACCGATCAGGGTTTCTCACAGAAACCTCCTGTCTCTTCTTTGATCGTTCACCAGAACTATCAGAGATCAAGCAGAGACATTCTGTTCTCTCCCTAATCATTCACCAAAATGATCAGGAGCCAAATAGAACCTTTCAGTTCTCATTCTGATCGTTCGCCAGAACGATCAAACTTCCCTGGATCGGTCACCAGACCTATCCACAACAGGGAGTTCATGCCAACTCCCTGATCGGTCTCCAGACCGATCCAGCTTCGACCAATTCAACCCTAAGTCAAGAGAACGAGCTCCCTAGCCTTCTTTGACTCATTCTGGTACCGGAGAAAGAACTCACGTGCCCTCTCTGACCAGTACACTCAATGCTCAATCCCTCGGACCAAGACTTCGTGCCCGGCTTCACTCACCGAGACTTTGTTCAACCTAGGTTCCCTCGTTAGGACCTGGCTTCACTCACCAGGGTTTCAGTCACCCGGCTTCACTCACCAGGATTTCCATCACCTGGTTTCACTCACCAAGACCCGAGTTCACTCACCGGGGTTTCAGCCACCTGGCTTCACTCACCAGGACCCGGCTTCACTCACGGGGGTTTCAATCACCTGGCTTCACTCACCAGGACCCGGCTTCACTCACCGGGGTTTCAATCACCTGGCTTCACTCACCAGGACTTGGCTTCACTCATCGGGATTTCCATCACCTGGCTTCACTCACCAGGATCCGGCTTCACTCATCGGGGTTTCAGTAACCCAGCTTCACTCACCGGGAGTCGTGCCCAGTCCCCGACTAGGACTTAAACCAGACTCATCTTATAAACCTAAACTAAAATGGTGGCAACACCAAAACAACAATCAGGGTCAGACTGCATCAACAATCTCCCCCTTTTTGTTCTTTGACAACCTAATTTTAAGTTTAGGTATTTGAAATCAATTGTATCAAATTTCAATCAAGTTTCACTACCGCAGGAGAATCAGGGTCCTCCCCCTACAATAGTTATTCTCGTAATCATCTCGTAATCATCCTAAACTTAAATAACCAAACTCTCTCCCTTTGTCAAACACCTAAAAGGGTGTAGACTGGTTATTAAGTTTGAAAAACCTCCCCCTTAAACAAGCGTTCTCTCCCAAAACAAACAAAAGATGATAATTGGAAGACATATGATAAGCATATGAAATAAATAGATTAAAACAAGTTATACATATGCATCATATGAAAAGGAACATGGAATAGAAAACCAATGGAAAAGCAGTCATACATAAAATCCATCAGACAGTCATACATAACTGTTGGATCGAGAAAACCGATAGAGGGGGGTGAATATCGGAAATCATTTTTCAAAAAATTTAGAGCAAGTACGCAGCGGAAATTAAAAATAACAACACAGAGACACGGTCGATTTTACTTGGTTCGGAGCCTGGGTCGACTCCTACTCCAAGGCCCACGGTCGTTGACCGTTCACTTTGGGCAATTCTATATAAGGCGCAAATAGTTTACAGAAAAGTATTACAGAATTAAGTACAGTAAACTTAAATTGCTCTTTTACCGACGTCCGGGATAGATCGACTTTTTTGGAGCAGCGGGACGTCGTCGGCTCGAGTTGGAAGGATTCCGAGGCGAAGCGCGAGAGCAGAAGAGCGTAGAAGCGTTGATTGGAAGTTGTTCTTGAAGCCTGGGGTCGAGGGCCGTTTATATAGGGCCTGGGGGTGCCCGGGACGTCGGGGGCGCCCCCCCCCCACGTGTCATTTGATACGGAAATGTCTCAGTTAGCGTCTGATCCCTTTATCTTTGGGATCCGCTTTGACCGGGGCGCCCGGAGCACTGGGGGCGCCCGGGTTGACCGGGTCACACTCTATCTCTTGGCTTCGTGAGGGTGCGCTTCGGCAGCTTGCGTTTGGGGGCGCCCGGGGCGCTGGGGGCGCCCGGGAGCAGCGGGGGCGCCCGGGAGCACGGGGGCGCCCGCAGGATGTACTGTCGAAGCGTGCTTTTTACATGTGTGTTTTGTGTTCACCTTGGGGGCGCCCGGAACACTCCGGACGCCCTGGTCAGCTGTTGCCTCACTTCTTTGAGGCTCTCTGAGCTGCAGACACTCGTTCCTTCGGTCCTGCATCCAGGGTTAGTCCAAAAACACAACAAAACATTAAGTGGTTAGTTTATACAGCCTTAGCTGTCTTGGTTCTGACTTTGGATCTCCAAAATGGAGCGCTAGGTCGAACCGATGCCTAGTATTCCCTCAACGGGGAACGCGTCCTCACCTACTCCTCTCGGGAGAATATACCTGATGCCAACCGCTCCTTTGGTTGGACTTTTGCCTGGCGATCCTTTGCCAGGTCTTGGATACCGAGCTATCCTTCGCCCAGTGCCTAGCATTCCTTTGCTAGGGCTTGAGTTCCAACCTGTCCTTCGCCTGGCGCCTAGCAGTCCTGCGCTAGGTCTTTTTATCTTGGCATTCCTTCGCCAAGTGCCTAGCAGTCCTTCGCTAGGGTTTTTTATCCTGGCAGCCCTTCGCCAGGTGCCTAGCAGCCCTTCGCTAGGACTTTTCCTGCACACTCAGTGAATATTGTTAGATTACAAACAAACTTAACTTTGAATCCTTTGCCAATATCAAAACAAGGTTCGATATGGTGCTTCCTGCACCAACAATCTCCCCCTTTTTGATTTATGGCAACACAATTCAAAGTTAAGTAAAAACTTATAACAGTTAATAAAAAAAGGTAAAAACACAATGAAGTATAGGAAAAAACACAAAAAAAAAAATTCAAATTTTTTTTTTTCATACTCCCCCTAAAACCCTGAATACTTGCAACATACTTAACTTTGACCTTTCCTCCCCCTTTGACATATATCAAAAACAAACATGGGTGTTCAAGGTATCTAACAGGGATTTTTGAGTTTTCCTAAGTGCTTCATGTCTTTAACAAAATGTTTTTCAAAAAATGGAGTAAAAGCATTTTCACTAACAAAACTTGTTTCATATTTTAGGCAAAATTTTTCAAAATTTAGTCAAAATTTTGAAGCTAGATTTCCCTTAAACAAAGTTTTAAATTTTGAGAATTGGGAATAAATTTGTTTACTAAGAAAAATTTTACTTAGGAGAAAAATATGTACTCAAAAAATTTGAAAACACTTAGAAATACTTCAAAATTTTTGAAGCACTTGTTAAAAAAAAATTCATTTCTCTCTTTCCTTTTTCTCCCCCCTTAATGTGAAATTCTTCTCCTTATGTTTTAGACCATTCTAAGAAAACTTTCTTTGAAAAGGGGAAAAAAATTTTAAGAAAGAAATTTTTAATTTCACTTTTTCTACTCTCCCCCTTGGTCTTATATCAATAAAAAAATTTTGTAAAATATATTTTGAAAGAAATTTAAATTTGTGTATCAGAGCTTGTGAAAAAAATTGAGCGAAGTAATGTCAAGTGTTATGATAATTTAAAAAAATTTAGAAAGACTGAAAAATTTATGTTCAAAATCATAATTGGAGTCAAGTGTATATGATAAACAATAAGTTTACTTGTTCTGAATATTTTGAAAAATGCACAAGAATGCAAGTACTTTATTGAGCTTTTGAAAGGCATAAGTATTTTGAAAGATATTTTGAATTTGAAAAACATAAGTACTTTTAAAATATTAAAGAAAATTACTAAAATTACTTGACTTATCTTTTTGAAAGTACATACACATAATCTTTTACTTGCTTTGGTTTTTTTTTTCAGTCTGACACAATCCTAGGAAACCTTGTTAACTACAAGAAAATTTCTTTAAGTGTCCTGGAAATTTTCCAACTCAAGTAAATATTATTGCCAAAAGAATTTTGATAAGCCAAAATGATAGTATTTTGAAAATATATGCAAGTACATTTTGAAAAATGTATCAACTTTGGAGGCACAATATTTTACTAGGTTTATTTTCCAGTCTAACACAATCCTAGGAAGCCTTGTTAACTACAAGGACTTTTCCTTAAGTGTCCTGGAAAATTTTTCAAAGTCAAGTAAATATTAATTTTAAAAGTATTCTCAATAGATTTTTAAAAGTATTTCAAAGTCACGTAAAATTTTGAAAGTGATGATATATATAAGCAAAATGATTTTACAGGATAGTATTTTGAAAGAGTAATTATTTAAGTTTTCAAAAGGATTTTAAAAGTGCAATGCATGAAAACATATAATTTTGAAAATGCTCAATAATTCTTTTAATTTGATCTCCCACTTAACTCGACTCAGTCCTAGGAAGCTTGTTGACTACAAGCGATCTTCCTCTGAGTCTTAAGGTTTGATTCAAATTATACGAATTATCTAATAATTTCAAACTTGTTAGAAATAATTTCTTTTGATTTAGACTCCCCCTAAATTTGACACATCCTCGGAGTCTTTGTAGATCATTAAGTAGACCTTCCTTTGTGTCTTTAGGGTTTACTAAAATCAAAAGAATAGTTTTGAATACTAGCATGGTAATATAAGTTTAGACAATTCAATTTGAAATGAAGATAATTTTAAAGCATAAACCCCATTTTCGAAAAACATTTTGAAATGATAATGGTTTTTTTTGTAAAGCACAATTTTCGAAAAATATAGTGATTATTTGAAAACATAGAATTTTTTTTTAAGTCCAAAATAAATATCTAAGCCCGGACTGTAGACAAAAAGAAAATATCCAAAGTAATCCATAGGGTGACTTTTTGACATACAAGAGTAAACTAATTTTCAAAAAATGTTTGTATAATGGTAAAGGAAAGAAATAAATGTTATGAAATAAATTTCAGGTTAGTGAACAAAAGAGACTTGATTTTAATTACAATGATTTGAAACATTGACTCTTAGTTAAAAAGTTAAATTTGATTTTTGTGAAAATGAAAATTTAGAAGGTTAAGTTTGTTCAGTTGAATTAAATTTTGAATTTGATTGAATTAAATTTAATTGATTTAATTGAATTTAATTGATTTAATTAAGATTTAATTGAATTTAATTGATTTAATTAAGATTTAATTGAATTTAATTGATTTAATTAAGATTTAATTGAATTTATTTTAGTTTGATTAATCTGAATTAGTTGGTTGGGTTGGACTCAACTTTTAGGTCCTAAGCATCTCACCCATTTCTAAGTGACAAAACAGGATATCCTTAACTGTTTTGTGAGATGCATATTTTAATAGAAGGATTTATTTTGAAAAGACCATGATTAATTTTGAAAAGTTAAATTAATTTTTTTTAAACCCAGTTTAAATTTGTTTTGAAAAGAGATATTTGAATCTAAAATTAACTGAAAATTTGTGTTAGATTCGAATTTAACAAAGAGTAAATTGAATTTGAATTTCAAAAATTGGCTTCCAGGTCTTAGCGAGGCACAAGGCCTTCTTTGGCCGTAGCCTTATTGGATCATCAACCCTTTCCTAGACAAAGCCTTTTAGTGAAATTTCATCTTCAAAATTACTTTTTGATAAATTCTGGTCTAACTAGTTTGGGTCTTGGATCGGTAGCTTCGGCTAGTTCCGCCAAGATGGCTTCCCTAACGTACTATCATCTCACCTCCACCCAATACTATATTGTTCAAATTTCAATTAATTGATTTAGTCCTTACACTAACCAATCCTAATTCTAAGCAGAAAAATAAAAAGAAACACATAATTAAAACAAGCAATTGTCTAAGTAAGGTCACAATTGGAGTAATACTCCGGATTTTCGAAATCAGCAAGATTATGAATTAAATTTTCTAACTTATTGATCTTATGTTTTAGGGTTTCATTTTCTTGTTTCAATTTTCTGAAGTTTGCTTTAATTAAGTTACATGAATCAATCACATTATTTAAGGTAAATAACGGATTTTCAAATACTGTAAATTTACCTTTGTCGATTGTTTGTGCGGCATTCTTGGTAGCTCTTTTATCTGTACATTTACGTTGGTAATGCCCGAACTCCTGGCACTTGAAGCATTGGATGCGACTTTTGTCCCTTTGTGCTTTTGGAACTGGTTCCTTTGTCGCCATCGGTGGAGTCGTTTGAATCTTATGAGTAGGACACTCACTTTGGTAGTGCCCTCTCTCCCTGCATGTGTAACAAATTACATGATTTTTAAAATCTGATTTTACACTTTTACCTTTTGGTTCCTTATTGGGAATCTCCCCCTTGATTATTGCCGCCTCGGATTTAGACTCATCTTCTGATTTCGTGTCTGAGTCGGACTCGGGTACTGGTTGAAGCTCTTTCTTTAGTGGTTCTTTTGGAGTTTTCCCTTCAATGGAATTTATACCTTCCTCGACCATTACAATATCTGTTTGATTATTTAATTCAAATTTTGAAAAGAATTCAAAATTAGTTACCGTCTCAGTCAATTCGTCGTCTGATTCTGGTTCGACTTTGGATTCGGGTTCAGACTCTGACTCGGCTGTTTGTGCTTGGACCGAAAGGGCAAGATAACTTACTTGATCTTCTTCTTCATCTGAGATCTCTTGATGAAGATTAGTCAATTTTTCCCAGATTTCTCTAGCACATCTGCATGGACCTACTAGCTTGAGTTGCTCCTTGGTTAGGCCACATTGTAGGATTGCAGTTGCCCTTGCATCGGTCTCAATTTGATTGAGGGTGTGTTCATCCAGTTTGTCCCACTCGATTGATGACTCCTCTTCTACGGGTAACGAGAGTCCCATTTGGATGATCTGCCATAAGTCCATGTGGGCCTTCAGAGGGGACTCCATTTAACATTTCCAAAACGTGAAGTTCTCGCCGAAGAATAGTGGTGGACGTGCACTGTTCCACTCTTGGTTGGCCATTTAATATAAACCTTGCACACAAACAAAATAACAAAAAAATTATACCAAGACTTGGTCTTGGATTAGTAGTGCGGGAGAAGGGAAGAAATAGCTCAAAATAAATGTTGCACGAATTTCGAGGTAGAATTATACTAAAATAATAAAAACAATTTATGGCAAATTTTTGAAAATATTAATTTTTTCAATTCTGATTAATGATGAAAAATTAAAAATTTAATGTAAAAAAAAATTTGCTCGAATTAAGGTAGCACAAATTTCGAGGAAAATATTAAAATAATAAAAAAAAGGTTTGTGACAAAATTTTCAAAAATTGTTCGTTTTATCAATTTTGACTTATAGTGAAAAAATGAGAATTCAAAATTGAAAAAGACGAAAAAGATCGAGTGGTATTGATTAACTAGAAAGAAAAGAAATAATATTAAAAATTTTATAAATCCGAAAAACTTTCAAACTGGTGGTTGCACCAAGTTTGGACTACCCCGCTCTGATACCACTTGTTGGATCGAGAAAATCGATAGAGGGGGGGGGGGGTGAATATCGGAAATCGTTTTTCGGAAAATTTAGAGCAAGTACGCAGCGAAAATTAAAAATAACAACACAGAGACACGGTCGATTTTACTTGGTTCGGAGCCTGGGTCGACTCCTACTCCAAGGCCCACGGTCGTTGACCGTTTACTTTGGGCAATTCTATATAAGGCGCAAATAGTTTACAGAAAAGTATTACAGAATTAAGTACAGTAAACTTAAATCGCTCTTTTACCGACGTCCGGGGTAGATCGACTTTTTCGGAGCAGCGGGACGTCGTCGGCTCGAGTTGGAAGGATTCCGAGGCGAAGCGCGAGAGCAGAAGAGCGTAGAAGCGTTGATTGGAAGTTGTTCTTGAAGCCTGGGGTCGAGGGCCCTTTATATAGGGCCTGGGGGCACCCGGGACGTCGGGGGCGCCCCCCCCCCCCATGTGTCATTTGATCCAGAAATGTCTCGGACAGCGTCTGATCCCTTTATCTTCGGGATCCGCTTTGACTGGGGCGCCCGGAGCGATGGGGGCGCCCGGGTTGACCAGGTCAAACTCTATCTCTTGGCTTCGTGAGGGTGCACTTCGGCAGCTTGAGTTTGGGGGCGCCCGGGGCGCTGGGGGCGCCCGGGAGCACGGGGGCGCCCGCAGGATGTACTGTCGAAGCGTGCTTTTTACTTGTGTGTTTTGTGTTCACCTTGGGGGCGCCCGGAACACTCCGGGCGCCCTGGTCAGCTGTTACCTCACTCCTTTGAGGCTCTCTGAGCTGCAGACACTCGTTCCTTCGGTCCTACATCCAGGGTTAGTCCAAAAACACAACAAAACATTAAGTGGTTAGTTTATACAGCCTTAGCTGTCTTGGTTCTGACTTTGGATCTCTAAAATGGAGCCCTAGGTCGAACCGACGCCTACTGTTCCCTCGACGGGGAACGCGTCCTCACCTACTCCTCTCAGGAGAATATACCTGATGCCAACCGCTCCTTTGGTTGGACTTTTGCCTGGCGATCCTTTGCCAGGTCTTGGATACCGAGCTATCCTTCGCCCAGTGCCTTGCATTCCTTCGCTAGGGCTTGAGTTCCAAGCTGTCCTTCGCCTGACGCCTAGCAGTCCTTCGCTAGGTCTCTTTATCTTGGCATTCCTTCGCCAAGTGCCTAGCAGTCCTTCACTAGGGCTTTTTATCCTGGCAGCCCTTCGCCAGGTGCCTAGCAGCCCTTCGCTAGGACTTTTCCTGCACACTCAGTGAATATTGTTAGATCACAAACAAACTTAACTAGGACTTTTCAATCCTATGAAGCATGACACATTCCCAACTCCCTCCTTAAGAAACTAAATTCATTTTCGGAGAGTGGTTTAGTGAAAATGTCTGCTAGGTTCTATTTTGACTCTACATGCGAGAGTACGATATCTCCTCTAGCAACATGATCCCTAATGAAGTGGTGACGCACTTCAATGTGCTTGGCCCTTGAATGATGGACTGGATTCTTTGTAAGGTTTATCGTGCTTATGTTGTCACACAACACTTGCACACCCTTGTAGGATAATCCATAGTCCTCTAGTGTGTGTATCATCCACAACAATTGCGATACACTCTCTCCCATGGCGATATATTCTGCTTCGGTCGTGGAGAGAGCAACATAATGTTACTTCCGACGTGACCAACTTACTAACGATGATCCTAAGAATTGACAACCCCCACTTGTGCTTTTACGATCCAACTTGCACCCAGCATAGTCGGAATCGGTATAGCCAATTAAGTCAAATGACTCAGTACGGGGGTACCAAAGACCGACTCCAATTGTGCCCTTAAGGTATCTCAAAATTCTTTTAATGGCAATCAAGTGAGATTCCTTGGCACAGACTTGGTACCTATTGCACATACCCACAGCAAAAAGAATGTCAGGGCGACTAGCTGTGAGGTATAGCAAACTACCTATCATACTCCGATATTGGGTTAGGTCAACAGGCTTCCCACTCTCATCATTGTCTAATCTTGTGTTTGTCGCCATGGGAGTGTTTACCTCTTTAGAGTTACTCATATTAAATTTCTTGAGCATCTCTTGATTGTATTTAGATTGGTGCACATGTATTCCGTCGCGAGTTTGTTTGATTTCGAGTCCAAGGAAGAAAGTCAATTCTCCCACAAGATTCATCTCAAATTCACTCTCCATGTGTTCAATAAATTCATTCAAATAGCCCTTGTTGTTGGAGCCACAAATTATGTCATCGACATATACTTGGGCTACAAATATGTTGTCACCATCTCTTCGTAGAAATAGTGTAGGGTCTATTTGTCCTCTCACGAAGTCTTTTTCAATGAGAAATGTCGACAACCGCTCATACCAAGCCCGAGGTGCTTATTTTAGGTCGTAAAGAGCCTTCTTGAGCTTGAACATATGGTTTGGAAATTCAGAATTCTCAACCCCCGGAGGTTGTTCAACATAGACCTCTTCTCTTATGAAACCATTTGGAAGGCCGATTTAACATCCATTTGATAAAGTTTGAAACCTCTATGTGCTGTAAATGCAAGCATCAATCGAATGGATTCTAATCATGCCACGGGAGCATAGGTCTCATCGTAATCAAGGCTTTCAACTTGACTATAGCCCTTAGCTACTAAGCGTGCCTTGTTTCTTATGATTTCTCCCTTATAGTTCAATTTATTTTTGAAGACCCATTTGGTTCCAATAATGGTGGTCTTCTTAGGTGTAGGGACTAAGTCACAAACTTGGCTTCTCTCAAATTGACCTAATTCGTCTTGCATAGCGATAATCCAATCGGGATCATGCAATGCCTCGTCAATTTTCCTAGGTTCAATTTCTGAAATTAAGGCAATTTCATTAGCCTCATTCCTAAAGAATGATCTAGTTCTAACCCCATGATGGATATCTCCAATAATTTGGTCTTGGGGATGACTAGAGGCTAACCTAGTTTGCCTTGGTGTTGGAGGTGCTTCTTGGATGGTGTCACTAGACACAGGCTCAGCCTCAGGATCTGGCTGAGCTACATGTTGTCTAGGCTCACCGTCATCAGATTCATCAGCACCATCTCCAACACTCGGACTCTCATCCAAACCTAGTTTCCTAAGTTCAAATTGAACTCCCTCTACTTCTTCTGATTGATCAATTTCTTTTGGGATCTCTTCAAAAACGACATCAAAAGATTCTTCGACCAATCTAGACTTTTTGTTGTAGACTCGGTAAGCTTTGCTGACAAGGGAATACCCGACCAATATCCCTTCATCAACTTTCGCTGTGAACTTTCCAATATGGTCCATGGTGTTTAAAATAAACACTTTACACTCAAACACTCGAAGATGTTTAACTGTAGGTGGTTTTCCAAACCAAAGTTCACGAGGAGTCTTCCCTAAAAATCTGTGAATGAGGACTCGGTTTTGCACATAGCAAGCTGTGTTCACAGCTTCAACCCATAAGTAGCTCGGTAAAGAGTACTCATTGAGAATGCTTCGTGCAGCCTCTTGTATGACTCGGTTCTTCCTCTCTACAACACCATTTTGATGTGGTGTTCTAGGAGTGGAGAACTCATGTCTATATCCTCTCTCTTGACAAAATTCTAAAAATCTTTGGTTTTGAAATTCACCTCCATGATCACTCCTAATTGTTTTAATTGTTGTAGATTTTTCATTTTCAATTCTTCTACAAAAAGAAATAAAAATATCTAGAGTTTGATCATTATGTTTTAGAAAATAAGTCCATGTATATCTAGTATAGTCATCAATAATCACAAAACAATACCTACTACCATTTAAAGATATTATAGTACTACAGTCAAACAAGTCCATGTGTAATAAATCTAAAGCAGTAGAGGTACTTACAACGCTTTTACCTTTTTGAGAAGATTTCGTTTGCTTGGATTTTCAAGGATCCTTTCATACATTATATTCGATATCAAGGAATATCGATTCTGGGTTCAAGAGGGACTCATTTTTTGATGAAGAAATGGAAATACCACCTTGTTAATTTTTGGCAATATTATTTTCATTTTTGGTCTAGACCATATAGGATTGATATAAAGAAATTATCAAACTATTCTTTTTATTTTCTGGGTTATTTTTCAAGTGTACAAATTAATTCTTCGATGGTAAGGAATCAAATGCTAGAGAATTCATTTCTAATGGATACTCTTACTAAGAAATTTGATACTATAATCCCAATTATTCTTCTTATTCGATCATTGTCTAAAGCTCAATTTTGTACCGTATCTGGGTATCCTATTAGTAAACCAATTTGGACCGATTTAGCGGATTGTGATATTATTAATAGATTTGGTCGGATATGTAGAAAGCTTTCTCACTATCACAGTGGATCCTAAAAAAAACAGAGTTTGTATCAAATGAAGTATATACTTCGACTTTCATGTGCCAGAACTTTGGCCCGTAAACATAAAAGTTCAGTACACAGTTTTTTGCAAAGATTAAGTTCGGGATTATTAGAAGAATTCTTTATGGAAGATGAACAAGTTATTTTTTTGATCTTTCCAAAAATAATTTCTTTTTATTTATATGGATCATATAGAGAACGTATTTGGTATTTGGATATTATCCGTATCAATGACCCGGTAAATTGTTTACCCATTTGACATGCATCACAAAGCTTCTCCTTTTCGTACTTGATGCTTGGTAAGCCACGAGCAAGTCCTTTTTTGGCCAATTTTCGGATGTTCTTCATGTTTACATGTGCCAATCTCCGGTGCCAAAGTGTGGACTCATCTTCTTTTGACATGAAACACTTGATAGAAGCATTAATAGCACTTTTAAAAGAAACTTAATAAATATTATCTATCCTTGTACCTACTAGTACCGTGTCAAGTGTGTCATTTTGTCTAACTAGACATTGACTTGGATGAAATTCAATTGTGTAACTTGCATCACACAATTGACTGACACTTAGGAGATTAAAAGTCATCCCCTTGACTAGAAGGACATTTTTAATTCTAAGACATTCGGATATTTGAATGTCTCCTATCCATACAACCTTAAGGCTACCATTGTTACCAAAAGATATATTACCTCTACTTTTTCTTTGTAGGGTAGTGAACAAAGATCTATCACCGGTCATATGTTTGGAGCACCCACTATCAATGAACCAAGTTGATAGATGCTCCCCCTCAATTAAAGCCTACACAATACGAAAAATGAAAGATTTAGGTACCCAAATCTTGGGACCTAAAGCACCTACAATGCATGACATAGGCACCCATGCCTTGATCACTTTCTTTTGAACTCTAGAAGTCTTAGATGGTCTAATATGGGTCCTAGACATCAAAGAAACAAAAAGTTGGTTCTTTAGGTCGATAACCTATACCGGCCTTGTTGTAAACCGCTCTTTGAGCGTTTAGAATCATATCCAAAGTCTTAGAGCTAGTTGAGAATTTCTCAAGAAGACTCTTGAGTTTCTCAACCTCACTCTTCAAGGCTTTGTTTTCATCTTCTAAAACTTCAACATGCAAATCATCAAGATCCTTGATTTTAATTGTTCTACTTCTCCTTTTAAAGATTTAACCTTTTCTTTAGACTTCTTTAACAATTCGATTAAGCATGCAATAGTCCTATAGCATTTGTCTAATTCGGGAGAAATTACCTCTTCATCATCCGAAGATGATGAAGCCACATTTGAGGAGTCCATAGATTCGTCACAGCTCTCCACATCTTCAATGGCCATGAGAGCTACATGGCGAGTGCTTTTCTCCTCCTTTTCTTCTTCGGATGAGCTGGAAGAAGACTCATCCCATGTGGCCTTCAAGGCCTTCTTCTTCTTTTTCGATTTCTCCTCCTTCTTCTTTAGCTTTGGGCATTCACTCTTGTAATGCCCTTTCTTGCTACACTCAAAACATGTAACATTAATCTTATCAACTTTAACTTCACTTGTATTACCTTTTCCTTTGTAGCGTCGGCTCTTCCTCATTATTCTTCTTACGAAGTTAGCCATCTCGGATGAAGAAGACTCGCTACCATCCTCCTCGAACTCGGATGAAGAAGAAGAGACCTCCTTCTCCTTCTTCTTTTCCTTCTTCTTGGTGTTGTCCCCTGCCACAAGTGCAATCTCCTTCTCCTTGGGGCATTTGTTAGCAATTTCATGTAGCTCCATTTCACAAAACAAATCATCTATTTTAACAATTGACAAATCCTTGGATACCTTGTAGGCATCCACCATGGATGACCACAAGACATTCCTTGGAAAGGCTTTAAGAACATACCTCACAAGGTCGCAGTTCTCGACCTTTTCATCAATAGAGTGTAAGCCGTTCAATATCTCTTTGAAACGACCATGGAGTTCACTTACCGTCTCGGACTCCTTCATGGTGAGATTTTGTAGTTGGTTGAGGAAAAGATCCCTCTTGGCTATCCTTGAGTCCCGGGTGCCCTCATGGAGTTCGATAAGCTTATTCCAAAGGTCTTTGGCGCTTGTGAAGGGACCAACTTTAATCAATTGGTCCTTGGTCATCCCGCACTGCAAGGTGACCACCGCTTTGGCATCGGCTTCTCCCTTGCGAGTTTGCTCAACCGACCATCTTGAGGAGTCAAGCTCCTTTCCCTCAGCATCTTTCGGAGGGGTGAACCCCTCTTTTACCGAGAACCACATACCTATGTCGGTCTTGAGATAATACTCCATGCATGATCTACAATACTGGAAATCAGCCCCGTCGAAGAAGGAAGGTCGGTTGGTGTTGAATCCTTCTCTCAAAGCCATCGTTGTTGTAAGCTCTCGGGTGTTAGTCCGTTTGAACAGAGCCCCAGGCTCTGATACCACTTGTTGGTGCTTGGATGGCTATAGAGGGCGGGGGTGAATGTAACCAGACACACAAATCACTTGCTCTTTGAAGTTCCTGCACTTGTGGTTAGCAGCGGAAGAAACTACAGAGAAACAGAAACTGAAGAACAAGATGAAAAACAAACAGAAAACTACAAACTCTAACACGAGGATGTACAAGGTTCGGGGATAACTTGCCCCTACTCCTTGGCGTGCTCGTAAGGTGGGCGATCCCTTGATCGTCAGCAGATCAAGCCCCAGGAAATTCGAATATCAAATGCCTCCTTCTCGGTGGAGAAACCTCTCCACAACAAGTCTCAACAGAATGATATGAAATACAGCACAGAGACAAAGAAAGCTTACAGAGCACAAGAAAGAGAAGGAGAAACGTTTACAGGCACAACTCACAACCCAACACAACCACGGGAAGAGGCTTCACTCAGCTCTTCCTTGTCTGCTTGCTGATTGCCTTGCCACACGTTCTCAAATCCTTTCAAGTGATCAAGTCGCAAAGTATCCAACAGATCGGTCAATGACTTTTGTGTATGCAAGAGTTGCTTCAAGGTGCAGAATGATGAGTTCCCCCGAGGCTTCTTCGCTACCCAGCATTTAAGCCTCCGCCCATCGCCAGGTCACCAGGCGCGCCTCTGCAGCTCACCAGTTGCTCATCTGCAACAACCCCAGCTACCACAGACCTCTTCTGGACTCCCTGAACCCTCTTCAGTTGAGCTCCAGATCAGTTTGTCAGCTTCCCAGCCATTGCTAGCCGCACCAGACGCCCGTTGTAACCTGAGAAGAGAAAACAGCCAATCTTGATCAGGGGAAAGTCCCCAGTTGACCCTCCTCCATTGTTTGAATCATCCCTGGATTACCTTCACACTTAGCAGACGCTTAGCAAATGAAATCAAATATGAATCAGAGAAATAGCAAAGAAAATAGTAGTGATCAGATCGAAAACAGATGTCTGACAACGAATTTGAATTAAAGTTATCAGGCATTGATGGGTCACCAGACCGATCAGTAATGACCCTGATCGGTCACTAGACTGATTAGGGAAAGCCCTGAACGATCAGGCTCCTGCCTGATCAGTCCATAGTGAGGTTATAAGGATCGCGGACTGAACCTGATCGGTCACACTGACTTATCACAGATCAGGGATCGGTCACCAGACCGATCCAGCAGTTTGCTTGCCACAACCCGCAGGAACCACACACCTGATCAGTCACCTGACCGATCAGGTTGTGCCCTGATCGGTCTGGTGACCGATCAAGTCACTCCCTAACCGATCAGGAGCCATCCTGATCAGTCAGGATGAGGACAGTCCAATATTTGATCGGTCAGATGGACCGATCAGGGTTTCTCATAGAAACCTCCTGTCTCTTCTCTGATCGTTCGCCAAAATGATCAGAGACCAAGCAGAGACATTCTGTTCTCTCCCTGATCGTTCACCAGAACGATCAGTAGCCAAATAGAACCTTTCAGTTCTCATTCTGATCGTTTGCTAGAACGGTCAGACTTCCCTGTATCGGTCACCAGACCGATCCACAACAGGGAGTTCGTGCCAACTCCCTGATCGGTCTCCAGACCGATCCAGCTTCGACCAATTCAACCATAAGTCAAGAGAACGGGCTCCCTAGCCTTCTCTGACTCATTCTGGTACCGGAGAAAGAACTCACGTGCCCTCTCCGACCAATACACTCAATGCTCAGTCCCCCGGACCAAGACTTCATGTCCAACATCACTCACCGGGACCTTGTTCAACCAAGCTTCCCTCGCTAGGACCTGGCTTCACTCACCAGGGTTTCAGTTACCTGGTTTCACTCACTGAGATTTCCATCACCTGGCTTCACTCACCAGGACTCAGCTTCACTCACCGGGGTTTCAGTCACCTGGCTTCATTCACCAGGACCCGGTTTCACTCACCGGGGTTTCAATCACCTGGCTTCACTCACCGGGGTTTCAATCACCCGGCTTCACTCACCGGGGTTTCAATCACTTGTCTTCACTCACCAGGACCCGGCTTCACTCACCGGGATTTCCATCACTTGGCTTTACTCACCAGGACCCGGCTTCGCTCACCGGGGTTTCAGTAACCCGGCTTCACTCACCGAGAGTCATGCCCAGCCCCCGACTAGGACTTAAACCAAGCTCATCTTATTAACCTAAACTTAAAACGGTGTCAACACCAAAACAACAATCAGGGTTAGACTGCATCAACAGAAGGGTCAATGGTGACTTTCCCTGGTGCTATTTTGTTTGATATTTGTTTGCAGGTTTCAATGACATTTGGCATCTGACCTAAAGCTTCAGCTGAATAGATGACTTCAGTGTGCTGAGAGGTCAGAAGGGGTCAGTGGGTGATGATGCCTGTGTGTGTGTAGCCTGGGTATGCAGAAGAAATGCTTAAAAAGAAGCTGGAGAAGCAGAGGAGAAAAAAAAACAGAGAACGAAGCAAAGGGTTTTGCTGTGGTGTTGTTGTGCTCTCTGCATTGTTTCTTCTTGTTTGATCTTTCTGCTTCCTCCTATTGTGTAGCTATCTTCTCTTGTCTCTCGTGCTTAACTTGATATACTACTGAGTCATCTGTGGAGAGGTTACTCCACTGATAAGGAGAAGTTTTTAGCCGGATTCACTCCGGGGCCTGATCTGCCGAAAATCAAGGGATCGCCCACCTCACGGGCACATCAAGGAGTAGGGGTAAGTTATCCCCGAACCTTATAAATACTTGTGTTATTCTCTGCTTTAGTTTCTTTCTGTTTATTTATTTTCCGCTGCTAACCTGCTCGTAGGAAGAAAGAAACGAGTTTTGGTGGTGGCTATTCACACCCTCCCTCTCTAGCCATCCCAAGATCCTAACAAGTGGTATCAGAGCTTGGTGCTCTTTCAACCGGATTAACACCCTAAGATCAAGAAGATGGCTTTGAGAGGAGAAGGCTTCAGCACCAACCGTCCACCTTTCTTTGATGGAGCAGATTTCCAGTACTGGAGAAGCTGGATGGAGTACTATCTGAAAATGGACATTGGCATGTGGTTCTCAGTCAAGGAGGGATTCACTCCCCCAAAGGATGCTGAGGGCAAGGAACTTGAGTCATCAAGATGGTCAGCAGAACAAATAAGAAAAGGAGAGGCAGATGCCAAGGCAGTGGTCACTCTGTAGTGTGGGATGACCAAGGAGCAACTCATTAAGGTTAGTCCCTTCTCAAGTGCCAAAGATCTGTGGAACAAGCTCATAGAGCTACATGAAGGCACTCGAGACTTCCGGATAGCGAAGAGGGATCTCTTTCTCAACCAACTCAGAATCTTTCTATGAAAGAAAGTGAAATCGTGAGTGAGCTTCATGGTCAGTTCAAGGAGATCCTTAATGGCTTGCACTCGATTGATGAGAAGGTCAAGAACCGTGACCTTGTAAGGTATGTGCTCAAGTCCTTTCCTAGGAATGCCTTGTGGTCATCCATGGTGGATGCCTACAAGGTATCCAAGGATCTTTCCATTGTAAAGTTAGACGGTTTCTTTTGTGAAATAGAGCTACATGAGCTTGCTAACAAAGGCCCAAAAGAGGAGGGTATTGCTCTTATTGCAGGGGACAAAGGAAAGAAGAAGAAAGAAAAGAAGAAGGAGAAGGAGGTCTCATCTTCTTCATTCGAATCCGATGAGGATGGGAGCGAGTCATCATCAACTGAGATGGCAAACTTTGTGAGAAGAATGATGAGGATGAGTCAACGCTACAAGGGGAAAGGTAAAACAAGTGAAAATAATATTGATAAAACTAATATCACTTGTTATGGACGTAGCAAGAAGGGGCACTATAGAAGTGAGTGTCCAAAACTCAAGAAGAAGGAGGAGAAATCAAAGAAGAAGAATGCATTAGAGGCCACATGGGATGAGTCCTCATCTAACTCATTGATAATTATCATTTTGTTAGTTAATTTAGGCTCTAGAATCCATGTTTTGATACATTTTTACATGCTTAATCTTGGATTTACACTAGGTTCCATGGGTTAAGTTTATTTTGGCTTTTATTGTAATTCTTTGCATATTTAAGATGTTTTGATATCTAATTCGAATTTGGTTTTGAAGGCTTTGAAGGATCATGGACCTAGGTCAAGTTGGATCAAGTTTGAGTCAGAATTCGACTCAGATCAAGGCGATCAAGCATTGGATCAATATGGGTCATCCGATCAAGGAGCAAGTAGATCTGAGCCATCTATACACTTCTGATCAATCCGAGTTCAGGATAGGGCTAATCATGACCCCCGATCAAGATCTGAATGTTTGGACCAAATCAGATTCTATTTGACCGTCGGATCAAGTGTGGTGGAGTTTCAACCATCCATTCAAAAGGACAGAGAGATGTGAGCCATCCATTGCAGATCCGATTGATCCCAGTTGAGGAGAGGCAGATCTGACTGTCAGCTGGAGATCTGGGAACTTTGGTTCAGATCTGAGAAGATCCGACCATTGGATGAGATCGAAACAATCACAGCGGTTCAAATTCAAAATGGGAAATTAAATCAGAAACTTCTCCGTGCTGAGCTTCGTTGCGAGTTCTTTGCTAGTTCTTCATCAGTTCATCATTTCTTCTCCGTTCTTGAGGCGACCACTTCAGATTCAGTTCTTCTTCAGATTTCAAATCGTCGAGATCAATTTTCGCGAGAAGTTTGCAATCAATTTCATCTCTGGGAGCTCAGACGAGGGTGTCACCGAGAGCTCGCTTCATCTTGCTTGAACTCCATTCTTCATCAATTAGAGCAAGTCAGAGGGGTTCTTTGAGTTGTTCTGAGGGTCCCTGAGCTACCATTCACAATTCCAATCATCAAGGAGGAAGAGATCGGAGGAAGTTTCAGATCGCATGGCCAAGCTTAGCAAATCGATCGCAGAAGTTGAATTTCGTCCGATTCTTAATCTAGGGGGATCTGAGCTCAATCCTTGTGTGACGACAAGGACTAAATCTTTGGTGAAGAACTTGAACTGGAGTCAATTAGCTGTAGATTTTATTTCTGAGCTCAGCTTTCAGCATTCCAGTTTGTATCAATTGTATCAGACGCATTTCAACTACAGATCAGTCTATTTGACCGATCCAGACATCACCTGATCGGTCTGTCGACCGATCAGGATTGCATCTGATCGGTCTTTCGACCGATTAGGCAATTCTCTGCAACAACCCAGCCCTGCTTTTACATTTACTTTGTTTCAGCATTTTATTTCTGAAATTAGTTAAAGATAAATTGTTGTTATGCACTTGATATTAGTTTTTGTCTTTCAATTACATAATTTTGTATTGAATTGCTCTATTTCCAAGTAGGTTAAGTTTAGTGGTGCAATTTCCTAGTTTTATTTTTCTTTAGTTAAGCCTATTTCATTTCACATTGAATTCTCCTTATTGCAAAACAAACCCCCAAATCTTATTTGAAAACCCAAAAACAATCAGACGACAATTTACAAGCTTGAATTAAACACTCACAACTAGTCATTGGAAAAATACGACCTGATGCCCCTATTCTACATTTAATTTTGTTAGCCAAGGGTTTTCATCTTATAAATATAGAAATTTGAGACCCATTCGTGACACTTGTATTGGGCCACATCAAATTTTTGCCGTCGTTGCCGGGGAAAACTAGTTGAGTTTGTTTGATATTAGCTTGTGTGCTTATTTCCATATTTTGTGATCTATTTCATTTGTTTCATTTTTCTATATACATTTGCTGCGATTAGTGTTTGTTGTATGACCAGGTCTGCAAGTGGTAATCTTGAGGAATTTGATCCTGAAATTGAGAAGACTTTCAGAGCAAGGAGAAACCAAGGCAGAGTTTCAGAGGCTATTGAGATTATTTCTACTCAGCTTATTCCTACTCATTCAAGCAATTCTATGGCAGACCACCAGAAAACCATGAAAGAACTTGCAGCACCTGATGATGCTTTCCAGTATTCATGTATTGCCTACCCAGAGCTTACTGGTGATTTTGAGCTGAGATCAGGGCTTATTCATCTATTGCCTAAATTTCAAGGTCAATCTGGGGAAGATCCAAATAGACACTTGCATGAATTTCATGTAGTCTGCTCCACCATGAAGCCTCATGGGATTTCTGAAGAGGATATTAAGTTGAGAGCATTTCCATTTTCCCTGACTGGAGCAGCTAAGGATTGGTTCTATTATTTGCCCACTGGACATGTATCTAGTTAGATTTCTATGAAGAAGACATTCCTAGAAAAGTACTTTCCAGCCTCCAGAACTGCAATTATCAGGAAGAGTATTTGTGGCATTCAGCAAGTAGTGGGAGAGACCTTGTATGATTATTGGGAGAGATTCAACAAGTTATGCTCTAGTTGCCCACAGCACCAGATCAGTGAGCAACTCCTTATTCAGTACTTCTATGAGGGTTTACTCCAGATGGATAGGATTATGATTGATGCTGCAGCTGGAGGAGCCTTAGTAAACAAAACACCAGACTAGGCTAGAGAGTTAATTTCAAACATGGCAGAAAATTCACAACAATTTGGGAGTAGAGCTTTGTCCACTAGAGGAGTAAATGAGATCCAGATGGTTTCTAATGAATAAAAGGAAATTAAGAGTTCTTTGATGGAGCTTACTTCTCTGGTGAAGCAAATGACATTAAACAATGTAAGCCAAAATCCAAATTTTTCAGTACCTCCACCTTCAAATCAAATGATGAGGTTGTGTAGCATTTACTCAAGCCAAGAACACAACTCGAATTTGTGTCCTAATCTTCAACAAGATGAATCACTAGCGGCTTTAACTAGAGGATAATTTCAAGCAAAGAACAATCCCTATTCATCTACTTACAATCTGGGTTGGAGGGATCATCCAAATTTGAAATATGGAAACTCATTTTATCAACAAAACCCTTCATCACAGCCCCTACAACAACCTCAACTGAATTTCCAGAATTTTCAGCCAAGTAATCAGCCTTTCCAACAATTTCAGCAACCCTTTCAACAAAATCAGCAACCTTATCAAGGAAACCAGCAAGGGTTCCAAGCGAATCTGAATTTTCAGCAACCATTTCAGTCTTCACAGCAAGGATATCAGTTTTCACAGCAATGATTTCAACCATTCAATCAAAATTTCCAGCCCTCAAATCAGAGTTTTTAGCCTCTACAATTTCAGCACTCACCACAACAATTTCAACCCCAAAACCAAAATTTTCAGAGCTATAATTCTCAACAATTTCAGTCAAGTTTTCAGCCCAATTTTTAGCAATTTTCACAGCCAAATCAACCCTTTAATCAGTCCCAATAGCCCCATTTCCAGAGTTCACAGCAAAGTAATAATTTTCAGCAGCCTACCTCTTCATTTCAAGGCCAACCGAAGACCCCATGCTAACCAAGGAGGCTATGGAGGATCTAGTGGGGTGAATGCTCAACAACAAAGGCTAGAGGAAATGATGCAACAAATTCTCCAACAACAACAAATATTGCAACAACAACAAGGCCAACAAAAAAATGATTCTACCTTACAAAACATTGAGAGACACATTAGACAATTGCCTAGTGGAATGAACCAAATGCAAGCCCAAGGATCAAGTCAATTACCTTCTCAAGCTACTCCCAAGTCAAAGGGAAATGTTAGTGCCATCACTTTGAGGAGTGGGAAGGTTGCTTCTAGTTCAAATGCTCTAAGGGCTAAATTTTCTGAAAACCAAACAGCAGCTAGTTTCCAAGCTCCAAACAGCCCTGAAAAGTCTTCTAAATCAGTTGGTTGCAATCCTAGTTCGAGCCTCACTCCTTCCTTAATTGATCCTGTGATTTTGGTGGAAAATGGAGGAGAAATCAGTGGCAAAAATGGGTTTACAGCAGCTACTTCATTTGGAATTCCAGCTCAAGTTTCAACCCCACAAGTTTTGGCTCAAGTGGAGGAATCAAGAGTACCTTTACCTTTCCCACAGTGCAAAACTCAAGCCAAAAAGCAAGTAGAGGAGGAGAAGGCCAAGGAGTATAATGAGCTTGTGAAGTTATTCAGTAAGGTAGAGATTAATGTACCTTTGTTGACTATGATTAAACAAATTCCCAAGTATGCTAAATTTCTCAAAGATTTGTGTGTACACAAGAAGAAATTGAAGGAGAATGAGTTGGTCAGCTTAGGGAAAAATGTCTCAGCACTTATCCATTCCATCCCTCAGAAATGTGAAGATCTAGGGGTTTTTATTGTGTCTTGTGAGATTGGGAGGACTATCTTCCATGATGTCATGTTAGACTTGGGAACCTCAATTAATGTGATACTCAGATCAGTCTTCTAGATGCTTGGTATTGGTCCTCTGCAGCCTACAGGAGTGGTGATTGAGTTAGCAGACAGGAGTCAGACCCATCCAGCTGGTATTATTGAAGATGTGTTAGTGAAGGTGAAGGAGCTAATTTTTCCTATAGACTTCTACATTCTGGACATAGAGGGGGACTACCTAGCACATAGATCTCCACTCATTCTTGGGAGGCCATTTTTGAAGACTGTAAGGACAAAATTTGATGTATATGCTGGCACACTCTCCATGGAGATAGGAGACACAGTAGTCCAGTTTAGTATTTTCGATGCCATGAAGCACCCCAGAGAGGATCACTCTATTATGAGCATTGGTATTCTAGATGAGTTGGATGATGCAGATGTATTTGCTGAGGGAGCTACACTTGGTATTTCCAGAGGGTATTTCAGTTCAGAGGAAGCTGAGGAGACATTTGTTATTGAGGAGACTGATTTGGAGAGTGTTTCAGATTTACTTCCAGATGGAGAGGATTTTATAGGTGTAGGGGATTGCATTGAGCCCTAGGGATCACCTACTTTGATTGATATTTCAGAGGACTCAGAGGATAGGTGTGAGAGTGTAGGGGAATGCACTGAGCCCCAAGGATCACCCATACCTACTGAGCAAGTACAGATTGAGTTGAAGTCATTATTAGATCATTTGAAATATGCTTATCTAGGAGAGGAGCAGAATTTTCCTGTCATCATCGCCTAGAACATAGACTCAGAGCAAGAAGATAAATTACTACAAGTTCTGAGGCAGCACAAGAAAGCAATTGGGAGGACTTTAGCTGATATACCTGGTATTAGCCCAGCTATTTGCATGCACAGGATATTTTTGGAAGAAAATGTCAAACCAGTTAGGCAGCCACAGAGATTACTAAATCCACTGATTTTGGATGTTGTGAAGAAAGAGGTGACTCGACTCTTACAGGCAGGTATCATATACCCTATTTCTGACAGCAAGTGGGTTAGTCCTATCCATGTGGTGCCTAAGAAATCAGGAGTTATAGTGGTGGAAAATGAGAGCAATGAGTTAGTGCCCACCAGAATAAAGAATTCATGGAGAGTTTGCATTGACTACAGGAAGCTAAACCAAGTCACCAGGAAAGACCACTATTCCTTGCCTTTTATTGATCAGATGCTAGAAAGGTTGGCAGGGAAGTCTCATTATTGCTTCTTGGATGGGTACTCAGGGTATTTTCAGATTTGCATAGACCCAGAGGATCAGGAGAAGACCACCTTCACTTGTCCTTTCGGCACTTTTGCTTACAGACGGATGTCATTCTGACTCTGCAACGCTCCAGGGACTTTCCAGCGGTGCATGGTAAGTATTTTTAGTGAATTATTAGGACACTATATGGAGATTTTCATGGATGATTTTTCAATTTTTGGCACATCTTTTGACACTTGTTTAGATAATTTGTCTAGGGTTTTACATAAATGCATTGAAACCAATCTTGTTCTTAATTTTGAAAAGTGTTATTTCATGGTAGAGCATGGTATTGTCCTAGGTCATATAGTCTCTAGGAAAGGTATTAAGGTAGATCCTGCTAAAATTAATGTTATATCTTCTTTATCTTACCCCGTATGCGTACAGGATGTTCGAGCTTTTCTTGGTCATGCAGGATTCTATAGGAGATTTATTAGAGATTTCAGTGAGATTGCTCGACCCATGACTAGATTGTTGCAAAAAGATGTGGAATTTTATTTTGATGACAAATGCAAAGAAGCTTTTCAGAGATTAAGGGAGGCTCTTACGTCAGCTCCTATTATTAGACCCCCCTGATTGGAATTTACCTTTTGAACTAATGTGTGATGCATCTAATTTTGCTGTAGGAGTTGTTCTTGCACAGAGGGTGGATGGAGTACCTCATATTATTTGTTATGCTTCCAAGACCCTAGATGCTGCACAAGCCAACTACACCACCACCGAAAAAGAGCTACTTGCTATTGTTTTTGCTTTCGACAGATTTAGATCTTATTTGTTGTGATCACATGTTGTTTTTTCTGATCATGCAGCTCTGAAGTACCTTTTGAAAAAGCCAGATGCTAAGCCTAGATTAATCAGATGGATGCTTCTACTCCAAGAGTTTGACTTGGAAATCCGAGATAGGAGTGACAAAGAGAATTTGGTTACGGACCATTTGAGCAGAATTGAGGGAGATGGATTGTAACACCCCAAAATTTTCCCATATAAAATATTATGAATTCATGAAACATTATTATTATGTAATGTTATGATGGGCTTGGTTTAATGGGCTTTGATATGGATTAGTGCAAAATGTAATAAAAAGAAGATATAGAAAGGAGGAAGCAAGGATTGAACCTTGAACCTCCTAGTTGCACTAATCATGTCATAACCATTGCACCAAGCCATGTTACATGTTGAGAGAATAAGAAACATGCTTGTTAAAGCTAGGGAAGTGAAGAGACATGTCTCTTCATGAGAAAAGTATAAATAAGAGAACGAGAAGTTGGAATAACTTCCTCTCTTCTTCTTCCTCACTCTCCCCACTGAAATTCATCTTCTTCTCCCTTCTCATTTTCGAAAAGTAAACCCTAGGGTTCTAACCCTAGGGAATTTGGAAGGAAGAAGATCCCATCCAAGGATCTTGCCCTCTACAAGGGCCAAAGGTTCTAGTGAAGTGCTAGTAAGGAAACTCTCACTCTAACTTCAACCAAGGGTACCCTAAGGGAAATTCAAGCGAAAGGATGTAAGTATCCCCTCGCCTGCAATGTAATAGTTGCTGTATGATTTTTCCTTCTTGTTGTTTTCGAAATTAGGGGTTTCTCCCCTTGTGTGACTTTCGGCCAACCTCAAAGAGGAGGCCTTGGTTACTCCTTGTTGCATGGGAAGACCCCTTGGAATTTAGGGTATACTTGTATGTTGTTTCCCTTTAAAATGTTATGAACAAAACCCTAAGGTTTTGCCCTTATGTAGATTTCGGCCAACCTCCAAGAGGAGGCCTTGGTTACTCCTTGTTGCATGGGAAGACCCCTTGGAATTTAGGGTATACTTGTATGTTGTTTCCCTTTAAAATGTTATGAACAAAACCCTAAGGTTTTGCCCTTATGTAGATTTCGGCCAACCTCCAAGAGGAGGCCTTGGTTACTCCTTATTGCATGGGAAGACCCCTTGGAATTTAGGGTACACTTATATGATGTTTTCCTACATGTTGTGATGACAAAAATTAGGGTTGAACACCCTATAAGGTTTCGGCCAAACATGAAGCAAAGAGGGTTTAGGGTTGTATGATTTTCTATGATGTATCCATGTTTAGTAGTGTAGACAAAGTGTTTGTGTAAATGTTTGTATGAAACCTAAGTTCAAGAACCCTAGTTTCCCTACCTTGACTTTCGGCCAACCCTAGGAGAATTAGGGTTTAGGGTGCATGATTGTCCTAGGATGTATTCTTAGCTTAATATGTTGCATGATATGTATATGCATGAGATGTCTAAATGGAATGCTTGATTGAAAATCTTAATGTTTCCTAGCATGGGATATTCGGCCAAGGCATGAGCATTAGGGTTGTGAAGGTTGATTACTCCATGATGTATGCTATGCTTAGTATAATACATGATATATATATATATGTGATGTTTGTATGGGATATTTGATGTCAAAACAATCTAAGCTACCCTACCCTTGATTTTCGGCCAAACCCTAGGTTTAGGGTTAGGAAGGGTTAAATTAAACCATGGAGCAGGTTATGATATGAATATGATTGATGTGACCAATTTTGTCATATATAAGTAAGTGTAAGTGTTTGAAATGTGATGTATGTATAAGCATGTTTATATAGCCCATGGGGCACCCTTTATGAATTGCATGTGATATGTATAATAAAGTGCTTGAAAGGATACTCCACTAAGTATGGGATCAAGAGCACCCCTTATGTTGTGTGGTGTGTCCCTACGGGATCATGAGCACCCTTGAAGAGTGGTGTGTCCCTTAAGAGTGGATGGAGTACTCCTTAGCATATATGTAAAAGCATGATAAGTATTTTACTTTGTAAGTTGTGTACCCGACTCGGAAGGGGGTCGTTAAACAAATTCGGGGTGCATATTAACGTAAGGTCATGGCTCCGGTAGGATGGAAGGGTCCTGCTCTAATTGATTGGTGGCTCGCTGCCCCAATTCATTAGGGAACGCGCAATAGGTAACGCACGATATGTGGTACACAACCGGGCCCAATATGATATGGATGTATTTTTAAGTAATACCTTTATGGAATTGTTTTGAAAACATTCATTGAAAACATTTATGATATGTGAAGGGTATGCTTAAGGTACTTTATACTGCATGCTTAGAAACTTTGATGTTTAGTATGCTTGATGAACTCATGCTTATGATTTATTATGTGTACATGTTGTACTCCTTCGTATGGATTTTGGGAGTAGGACAGGATCCTTACTAAGCATTTGTGCTTACTAGTTTATGTGTTGTCTTATGCTACAGATAAGGGTAAGGAACACTTAAGCTAATGGAAGAGGCAGGAGGCTGGAGATGTGTGGGGTGGTGGCTCGGGAAGAAAGATCTTTATATCTACCTTACTATGTTTATGATAACATTTTCTTCAAAAATGAATGTTACTTAATTAGGTTTGATATTGCATGATAATGATTACACTTGGAATTCTCATATATTTGATTTTGTTTGGTTAGGTTGTGAGCTTGAAATAATATGTGAACCATCATGTTATAGAATAACTTTTGATTAAAATATTTCAAATGATGTTCTAATGATTCAAGCATGACATGTGATGATATGTATTGACTAGCATGTTTAGCACTTAGTCCTTGCATTGTTTGTTTTAATTTTATGCTAGAAGATAGAAAAAAAAATATTATTATATGATTGATTGTACGTAACCCCGCCCCGAGAGTAGATATAAGGGCGGGCGTTACATGGATCCCCCACCACTATTGATGATGACTTTAGAGATGAGCACCTTCTTGTGATACATGGAGAGTCGCCCTAGTATGCAGATCTTGTTAACTTTTTAATAGCTCATGTTTTTCCTACACAATTTTCTAAGGCTCAAAATGATAAACTTAAAAGTGATGCTAAATTCTATGTGTGGGATGACCCGTACTTATGAAAGTTTTGTAATGATCAAATAATTAGAAGATGCATACCTGATCATGAGTTTTACTCAATTCTTACATTTTTCCATTTATCAGCCTGTGGGGGACATTTTGGACCACAGAGGACAGCTAGGAAAGTTTTAGAGTCTGGTTTATATTGGCCAACCTTATTTCATGATGCATATCTATTTTATAAGAATTGTGATAGATGTCAGAGAACTGGAAACATAGGAGCTAGAAATGAAATGCCCCAACAGACTATGTTTTTCTGTGAGATTTTTGATGTATGGGGATAGATTTTATGGGACCTTTTCCTGCATCTTGTAGATATTTGTATATTTTGCTTGCTGTTGTTTATGTTTCTAAATGGGTGGAGGTCATTCCCTCCAGGATTGATGATTCTTGTGTTGTTGTTAGTTTTGTTAGGTCACATATTTTCTGTATGTTTGGAATTCCAAGGGCTATCATAAGTGACCAAGGTTCACATTTTTGCAACAAACACATGAAGGCTCTACTTAGCAAGTATGGGATTGTGCACACAGTTTCTACTTCCTACCATCCCCAAACTAATGGACAAGTTAAAATTTCAAATAGAGAGATCAAAGCAATTTTGGAGAAGACCGTTGGGCCTAATAGAAAAGATTAGAGTAAGAGACTCGATGATGGATTATGGGCCTATCGAACGACATACAAGACACCAATTGGGATGTCTCCCTGCCGACTAGTTTATGGAAAAGCTTGTCATCTACCCATGGAGATAGAGCACAAAGCGTATTGGGCGGTGAAAGCTTGCAACTTTGATGCTACTAAAGTGGGAGAAGAAAGGAAGCTTCAACTTCAAGAACTTGAGGAGATAAGACTAGAAACATTTGAAAACTCAAGGATTTATAAGGAGAAGACTAAGATTTTTCATGACAAACATATAGTGAGGAAAGAGTTCCAAATTGACGACAAGGTTCTATTGTACAAAGCAAGGCTAAAATTGATTAAAGGTAAGTTGAGGTCTGTTGGGACCGGGTGCATGTTGACACGGATACGGGTTCGTAATTTTAAAATTTAATTACGTGCAGTGGAAGGTTTTAGCATAAATAATTTCTTAAATTATTTTAACCACATATCTAGCATGCAACCTTAAGGTGTGGAGACATAATCATAAATTAAAATTTTGTAGAAAGTAAACTAATTTACTTTATACCTCGTGTAACTCGAAGTAAGGGACGAGATCCAACCGTAGCGTCCCTTGGAAGCTCCGCCTCTATTCGCGTCCACGCCGAGTTCTCTTCGGGATTACTTCGCAAAGCCACGAGTTTTGTGTCGACGAGCACTACTAGATTCTCCAAAGACACAACTAGAATATCAAGAGAGAGATATAGAAACTAACCACCAAGTAACGAAATCAAGATTCCGTGAAGGGAGGAAGAAGTCGCGACCCGCTTCGTCTTGGTGGTGGCTCACGGCTAGGGAGGTGGCGTCGGCCCTAGAGGGAGAAAGTGGCACCGTCCCTAGAGAGAGAAAGGGCGCCGACCCTAGAGAGAGAGAGAGAGAGCTTCTTAATCTCTTGATTAAAAATTGGAATTCAAGGCTTGCCTTTGGTTCCTTTATATAGTAGCCTCTCCATTGCCAAGTCTCCCTTTTAACGGAATTAACAGAATAAATTTTCATAAGAAATTTATCTTATAAATTTTCTTATGAATTATTCCGTTATGCCAAGTTTTATTATAACTAACTTTATAATAAAACAAATACATCTCTCCTTTTAATTATGGAATAAAATTTGTATAAAATTTTCTTATTATGGAAAAATCAATTCATAATTGATTTTATGAATTAAAATTAAACCAATTCATAGTTCATTTTAATTTCCATAAAAAGAATAAATTTCTACAATTTTCTTTATATAAATTTCTTTATATAAATCTCTTTATATAAATTTATTTATTTATCCATAATTTTATAAAACAAATCGCACTTGATTTATTTTATAATCTAAACCAATTAAATTGGTTTCCCTCTTTAATGTGGTCGGCCAAACCAAAGAGGGTTGGCACCCTCTTTGGCCGGCCACACCAAGCCTATCTCCTCCGAATTAAACTCATTTAATTCGCCCAATAAGCCTTCAAAAGACTTAGCCATTTTAAGCTTCCCATGCGTCTCTGATAAATTCAGATTCGACTTATTTCTCTTGATCGAAAAATCCAATTTTCAACTCGTTTTAACTCCCTCGGATTACTCGTAGTGCGTGTGACTAAATAGGCTTTCGATTTATGTTGGTCGTCTATAATTCATCAATTATAGAACGATCATGAGTGGCACCTAAGTTATGAAAGTCGTCCTATCCAGATCTTGGATCGGGAGGTCAAGAAGCTAAGGAACAAGGAGGTACTCTTAGTCAAGGTCCTATGGCAAAGTCAACGGTTCGAGGATGCTACCTGGGAACGCGAGGACGAGATGAGACTCAAGTACCTGGAGATATTCTAAGTTCGAGGACGAACTTTCACGAGGTATGGGGGATTGTAACGACCCGAAAAATTTTCTCAATATTTTCTTTAAAAATATTGATCATGTCTAGATAGTTTTGAGGAACCTAGAGATAATAGTACGAACTTTAGCCTAGTTATCCATAATTTTTCCATTTAATTTGAGAAACTAAGTACTAATGGGCCTTATATGGGCTTTCCTAATACCATAGTTATTAGTGGATTGTAGGTAGAATGTAATATAAACATAGAAGAGATTTAGTTAGGAATATTAGTATGATTATGGGTGGGTCTTAGGGGAAATTTTCGAAAAAATAAAATAAAATAAAAACAAAATAAAAATAAAGTGCATGCACCAAGGATTGAAGCTTGGACCTAGCATACCACCATGCATGTACTAACCAATTCACCTAGCAAGGGAGTGCTATGAGAGAATGAAGTAGATTTTTGTTAAGGCTAAAGGAAGTGAAGAGTCACCATGAGAGGAGGCACCATGTCTCTTCACTTGCCCCTCTTCATTGTATATAAATGAGAGGAATGATAACTTAACAATTAAGAAAGTCATTCCCTCTTCTCTTCATCCACCAAGCCTCTCCTCTCCTTTTTCTTCCCTCTCCTAGCCGAAACCCACAAGACCCCTCTCCCTTGGAAAAGTTTCACAAGGCAACTTGATCTTGAAGATCCAACACCTTCTACAAGGATACAAGGGCTAAGGAGTGGCCTAGGGTCAAGGAGCTTTCTTTTGGCTTCTCCATTCAAGGTGATAATCAAAGACAAACCAAGGTAAGACCCCCTCACCTATGGTATGATTATTCTTTGATGCTTAACAAAGATTTAGACTTTTGTTTAAGATTTAAAGTTGAGGAAACCATGAGGGGGAGCCACTAGGGTTTCGGCCAAGGTTGATGGTTGGGTTTAGGGATGATGTAAACTCTCTTTTGTGCACTTAAATGTTTTATTATGATATGTAAGACATAGATCATGATGTAGGGAAAGTTTTTGACACCCTAAAGTTTCCTAGGGTTTCGGCCCAGGTCAACATAGGATGAGGTCTAACCTTTCAAGCAAGCTATTATGTTTCCTATGATTTAATGGATCTTAATGGTGGATGATAGGAAATTTTTTCCATATGTTTGTGACCCATTAGGGTTTCGGCCAAGGACAAATAAGAGGGCTAGGAAATAGGGATGGCTCGGGTCAAATGACTTACTATGACATTGTATGAATGTATGGGTTCTTCATTTCCTATAGACCTTGGCATGTTGCATGAATGATGGGGTCTTTTCCCCTATTGAACTTTCAGCCAAGTGTATAAGTTAGGGCTTGGGTTGGGTTAAGTTTCAAAAGAAACTTGTTTATGGGTTACTAAGATGTATGTATATGATTAAGTATATTGTAGGAACTTGTATGTGACCTAAAACCTAACTTCATGTAAAATGTGTCCTGACCTTGTATATTAGGTCATGTGCTATGATGATTCACAAATGTTTAGACCACGTGCCATGAACCTAGGGAAATGTATCATGTATGAAAAGATCTAGGCATGTCTTCCTAGGTACCATGACCATGCATGTTTTATGAATGATATGTATGTATGTCATGTTTTATGAATGATATGTATGTATGCCAAGCTTTATGAATGATATGTATGTATGCCATGTTTTATGAACAATATGTATGTAAGCCATGGTTTATGAATGATAAGTATGTATGTCATGCTTTATGAACGATATGTACGTATGCCATGTTTAAGAATGAAGATGATGAACGAAAATGATAACCATGGCCCTAAGACAAAATGATGTAAGCATGACATACCTTATGAATGAAGATAGTGAATGATGATGAATGTTCATGCCTTTAAGGCATCATGATGTTAAGTATGAATGATGAAACGTTAGGTATGTCTATGTCATGTTAAGGGATGGGCACCTTAAGAACGCCCCGGTTCTGGACTACCGAAGCTGTCCACGGTTCTGGAACTACCGCAGCTGTTCCTATTCCTATGTCAAGTTTCATGAAACAATATTTTGTTTATGCCATGAATGTTCTATGATTGATGAAGCATGTTAAGTAATTTATTTTTAAGAATGGGCTTGTACCGGACCGAAGTAAGGGTCCAAGGGATTGGCACCTTAAGAACGCCTCAGTTCTGGACTACCGTAGCTGTCCACGGTTCTGGGACTACCGTAGCTGTCTAACAGGGATGGGCACCTTAAGAACGCCCCGATTTTTGGAACTACCGTAGCTGTTCCTACCCTAGTAGGTCAGGGCTCGCTACCTCGTATTTACTTAGGGATGCGCGCTTATGATGTATGTATGTGGTACAAGCCGGGGACCCCAATGATGTGATGATTATGTTTAAGTATTTAAAAGTATGATTTTTAAACTAAGCATTCTTATGATATATGCATTTGACCCATGCATTCATCCATGTTATGCATTATGCTACGATAAGTATGTTTATGCAAAGTATGTTAATGCAAAGTAGGTTTATGCAAAGTATGTTAATGCAAAGTAGGTTTATGCAATGTATGTTAATGCAAAGTATGTTTATACAAATGATTATGTTTATGTTCATGTTAAGTATGATGTCATGATTACATTTATGTTTATGATAAGAAGTATGTCATGATAAGTAGGATTTAAGCATTATGTTTATGTTTATGCAACGTATGGATTTTGTGAGTAGGAAAGGATCTTACTAAGTCTAAGTGCTTATAGTCTTATTGTCTCATACCGCAGATCAAGCAAACAGAGGTTACTAGGTGAAGCAGCAGGAGGGGCCAAAAGTGTGTGTGTGATAGTGGCATGGCAGAGGAAAGAGGAACAAGACTCTTCTATTATGTTTTGTGTTTTAAAACGCCTCTTTAGATTCTATGATGTACTTATGATAAGTTACTTGCTACTTATGATGCTTATGGATAAAGTACGGAATGTTATTCTTTAATATGCTAAGTTACAATGCTATCATGTTCATGAATGATAAGTTAAGGCATACATATATGTTCAAGTAATAGTTGCATGATAAAACACATGTGTATAAAAAAAAATTGATTCCGCTGCATTAAGATCTTCCTATGCCGTATGTATGTGTATGTATGTTAGCATAACGCCGTCTCTCTCGCCAGGCCGTAAGATGTGGGAAAAAGACGGGTGTTACAAATAAGGTCGCCTTGATTTCTGAAATTGAACCTAGAGTAGTTGACAAGGCATTACATGATCCTGATTGGATAATTGCTATGTAAGATGAGTTAGGACAATTTGAGAGAAGCCAAGTTTGGGACTTAGTTCTTAGACCTAAGAAGACCACAATTATTGGTACTAAATGGGTCATCATGAACAAATTGAACCATAAGAGAGAAATCGTAAGAAACAAGGCACGCTTAGTAGCCAAGGGCTATAGTCAAGTTGAAGGTCTTGACTACGATGAGACATATGCTCTCGTGGCATGATTGGAGTTCATTCGATTGATGCTTGCATTTGCAGCACATAAAGGTTTCAAACTCTATCAAATGGATGTGAAATCGGCCTTTTTAAATGGTTTCATTAAAGAAGAGGTCTATGTTGAACAACCACCGGGGTTTGAAAATTTCGAATTTCCAAACCACATGTTTAAGCTAAAGAAGACTCTTTACGGGCTAAAACAAGTACCTCGTGCTTGGTATGAGAGGTTGTCAACATTTTTGATTGAAAAAGACTTCGTGAGAGGTCAAATAGACCCTACACTATTTCTACGTAGAGATGGTGAAAATATTTTGTAGCCCAAGTATATGTCGATAACATAATTTGTGGCTCTAACAACAAGGGCTATTTAAATGAGTTCATTGAGTACATGGAGAGTGAGTTTGAGATGAGTCTAGTGGGGTAATTGACTTTCTTCCTTGGACTTGAAATCAAACAAACAAGAGAAGGAATTCATGTGCATCAATCCAAATACACTCAAGAGGTGCTTAAGAAATTCAATATGAATGACTCAAAGGAGGTAACCACTCTCATGGCGACTAACACGCGATTAGATAATGATGAGAGTGGGAAGCCAGTTGATTTGACCCAATATAGAAGCATGATGATTAGTTTGCTATACCTCACAGCGAGTCGCCCGGATATTCTTTTTGCTGTGGGTATATGCGCTAGGTACCAAGTATGTGCCAAGGAATCTCATTTAATTGTTGTTAAGAGGATTTTGAGATACCTTAAGGGCACTATTGGAGTTGGTCTATGGTACCCCCTACAGAGTCTTTTGATTTGATAGGCTATACCGATTCCAACTATGTTATGTGCAAGTTGGATCGGAAAAGCACAAGTGGGGTTGCCAATTCTTAGGATCATCATTGGTGAGTTGGTCAAGTCAGAAGCAACATTGTGTTGCTCTCTCCACGACCGAGGCGGAGTATATTGCCATGGGAGAGAGTGTATCACAATTGTTGTGGATGATACACACTTTAGAGGACTATGGATTATCTTACAAGGGTGTGCAAGTGTTGTGTGACAACATAAGTACCATAAACCTTACAAAAAATCCAGTCCACCATTCAAGGACCAAACACATTGAAGTGCGTCATCACTTCATTAGAGATCATGTTGCTAGAGGAGATATTGTACTCTCACATGTTGAGTCAAAATCTATCTAACGGACATTTTCACCAAACCACTCCCCGAAAGTGAATTTAGCTTTTTAAGGAGGGAGTTGGGGATGTGCCGTGTACAATAGGATCATGGTAAAAACCCTTCATGGTCATTTCTAATTGGTGGAAAACTTTTTTTTTTAAACAGAAGTAAAGGATCTTATTTCAAGAAGGGGAAAACCCATTTTTAGAAGGGGGGCCAAACCTGACCTTCTAAAATGGAATTACAGCGAATTTAACAATTTGAGAGTCTGAACAAAAGGTTAGCTAGAAAATTTATAAACAAAGCAGCCATTTAAAAGTTGATTATAACACCAAACAGTGCTATTCGACCTTGATAAGATTCCATAGTTCGGGAGATGACCCATAAGTTCTAAACACTTGAGGAGTTTCAAAGGGAATAAGAGTTTCAGAGATCAACCAGATTTCAGAAAACCGACCAGTTTTACGTTCAAGTATCAGAATTTAGCACTAGATTTTGCGCGCCATTCAATTTAGCATCCATTTCATAAGATCACTAGCAGGATCCTCAACTTTAGCAACTGTCAAACAATATGGGAAACGAACAAGCATTCGAGGTCAGCCTAGCAAATTTCAGTATCAGATTTTAGAAGCCTCTGATAACATCGATTCTGCACAATTTGGCTAACTGACAACCTTGTAATTCAGTTAACAAAGAAACATTAAAGCTGTAATACAAGAAGCCATCAATACACGCTGGCTAGCATCAATTCTACACGCATTTAGGCTAACAGATAACCCTGTAATACAGTATTTCAAAATAGAATAATAATCCTTCAGCCAATATATGGTAGGTACAAAATTCAGCACCCAATCTGTCCTGCATTTAACAAAGATCTCCTTCCAAGTATAATTACTATTATATGAATACAAAGAAAGCCACAAATATAAAAGAACATTGTGAATATAAAAGACCATATCTTCCAGTACTCGGCAGGGAAACCACTTCTGAAATTATCAGAGAACCAGATCTCCCATTTCATTAATCAGTAGATTGCACTTTAACAACACCTCAGAATATAAAATCTGAACATTAGAGACCGAAAGAGCAAAGCTTGATTTTCTGACAGTTATAAATGAATAGCAAAGTTGGCACCCCAACACAATAAATGAAACCAGGATCTATCAAATACAGAAAGGCCAGAGCATGAAATCCATAGCTCGACAAAACAGCACAAATATGCTACCTAAAAAGTCTGAAAACTTAAACTTAATTGCCATAGGACACTAGAAAAGCCATCAGTAAAGAAAATTCCAAATAGAAAGCTCCAGTTTTCCAAATTATTTTGGATCTATCTTCGGATCCTGGAAAATTTAATAGATTGCAAATTGTTTTCAGTACTTAGCTCAATTGACACGCCAACTTTGAGATTGAAGAAGTGATTGAAAGGATCCTCTAAACGAAAACTGGAGCAGCTGTAGTCAGAAATTCCAGCAAGTAAACAGAAATCAAAACCCCAGCTTACAGTGAGCAAATTACTGACCAAACTTAACATTGAACCATCCAGAATCCAAACATTTCTCAGCGCTACAGCCCTGCGGCAAATAGGAAATCCTGGTCACTTTTACCAGAGTTTTTAGAATTTTTTCTTTGAGAGTCTAATATAAGGCAAATTAATCCTATCAAGCTTACAAATGCCAAAAAGTGACTTATCTATTGCGTCCTCCCGAATTATGCAATTAGAGGATATGAAAGCTTGATTTGCAAGATAATCCGCCGCTGCGTTTACTTCCGTATTATAAGCTTGCTTTAAGGATCAGGTTGCGTTGTTCCCATGGAAAACAAGCAGATTTAAGCATATTTAAGGCAAGCATTGAATCGGATTCGAGCCAAAGAGGGAACCAAAGATTTTTCACACATAATTCTAACCATACAAGTATCGCTTTCAATTCTGCCCTGATGTTTGTGCCAATACTAATCAAACCACATTTAGTGAGAAGGGGTTGTCCAACGTGGTTCCTAATAATGACACCATAAGAAGAAAGTCCCGGATTTCCTTTAGAGCAACCATCTGTGTTTAGTTTGAAAGAACCAAAATTTCGCTTCCTCCAATATACAACCGAAATTATCATGGTTGATCTAATGGATATCTGGAAACCCAGAATTTGAAAAATGCTTCTACAACTTTTCCAGTGATGTTGTTTTATCAGACCTGAAATCATATCTAAGTATATATAATTCTTAATTTTCCATATTATTTTTCCTGCTATTGGCTTTAGCTCTTGATGTTTAGCTTCATTTCTAGCATTCCATAAAAACCACACAATCAAGAAAGGTATGGATTCCTTAATATGACCATCCCTCGCCCAAGAAGCTCCCAATCTCCAGCTGTCAAAGAATAAGAATCTATCAACACCAAATAACTACGAAAAATATAACCATACCTCTTTGGTAACAGAACTACTAAAAAATAAATGTGTTGGATCGAGAAGAAAGATAGAGGGGGGGGTGAATATCGTAAAACATTCAGATTCGTAAAAGAGAATTAGCAGCGGAAATAAATAAAGTAAAACACACGCTAACACCACGATTTTCCTTGGTTCGGAGTCGCGGTCGGCTCCTACTCCAAGGCCCACGATCGTTGACCATTTACTACGGGCAATTCTATATGTGCGCAAAAATAGTTTACAAAATGTATTACAAGAATAGTACAATAAACTTAAAAGCAGCTCTTCGTTACTGATGTCCGGTGTAGATTGTATTTTCGGAGCAAAGGGACGTCGTCGGTGCTTGTATCTCGAGTCGGGAGGTTTCCGGAGCAGAGCGCGGGAGTAGAAGAGCGTGAATGCATTGGAAGAATTGTTGCTCCAAGCCTTGGGGTCGAGAGGCCTTTTTATAGCCTCTGGTTGCGCCCGGAGCGTTGGGGGCGCCCCCCCCCCCCACGTGTCAACCGATCCGAGCACCTCTTGGTCAGCCATTATCCCTTCGGGATCGGGCTGAGGTTTGACTGGGGGGCGCCCGGGTTGACTCTATCCGCTCGCTTCTTGCTGGCTTGACGTTTATCCACTTCGTTGGCTTGAGCTCGGGGCACCCTGACCATCCGGGGCGCCCGGGAGCACGGGGGTGTTGATGCAGTCTGACCCTGATTGTTGTTTTGGTGTTGGCACCGATTTTAGTTTAGGTTGATGATTATGATGATTATGATTAAGTCCTGATCGGGGATCAGGCAGGGTATCGGAAATCCTAGCTTGGAGGGCTAGGTATTGGAAAATCCTAACCTGGAGGGTTAGGTGTGGAAAATCCTAGCTTGGAGGGCTAGGTGTTGAAAAGTCCTAATTCGGAAGGGTTAGGTGAAAAGTCCTAGCTTGGAGGGCTAGGTGAAAAGTCCTAACTTGGAGAGTTAGGTGAAAAGACCCAACTTGGAGAGTTAGGTGAAAAAGCCCTAGCTTGGAGGGTCAGGTCCTAGCTTGGAGGGCTAGGTTTGGAAAAGTCCTAATCTGGAGGAGTTTTGTAAAAAGTCCTAGCTTGGAAGGCTAGGTGAAAAGTCCTAACTTGGAGGGTTAGGTGCAAATTCCCAACTTGGAGGGTTAGGTGAAAAATCCTTAGCTTGGAGGGATAAGGTGGATGAAACCCTAGCTTGGAGGGCTAGGTTGGAGCCCCTGGATCGGTCTGGTGACCGATCATGGAGTTGGCACGGTGCTCCTTCGTGGATCGGTCTGGTGACCGATCCAGCGATGACTGATCGGTCTGGTGACCGATCAGGGAGTATGTGTTTCACCCATTGCTTGGCTCCTGATTGGTCAGGTGACCGATCAGGGAGCAAACAGTGAGGTTGAGTTCCCCTGTTGATCTGCTCCTGATCGGTCTGGTGACCGATCTGGCTCACTGTGCAGATCGTTCTGGAGAACGATCCAGCTTCGCGAGTTCCTCACTAAGATCAATCAGGACGGAGCCTAATCAGTCGGGTCATGATCTGATCGGTCTGGTGACCGATCAGGAGGCTCCCTGATCGGTCCGGCTACCGATCAGGAGGTTTGGACTGCGAAGCTCAGAAATTGCCTGGTAATAAGGGTGGATCGGTCAGGTGACCGATCCACAACCTGGGATCGGTCTGGTGATCGATCTAGGAGAGTCCCAAAGAAATCACGATTTCTATTTGAGCGTTGGAAATCGATCAGGACGGAGCCTGATCGGTCTGGACCCAGCCTGATCGGTCTGGTGACCGATCAGGAGGCTCTCTGATCGGTCCGGTGACTGATCACTTTAATTCAAAATGCACTGTCAGACGCTCTGATCGCGTCTGAACGTATCCGATTCTCTGCGCTTAACATCTGATACATGATTTGCTGTGTGATATGCTGCTCTAACATACTGATTAAGCTGCAGGTGACAGGGAAGGATTCAAACACTCAAGGAGAGTCAATGGGGGCCTTTCCTTAGAGCAGGTTTGTCCGTTTTTCATCTCAGGTTGCAACGGCTGGAGCAGCAGACAGGAGCTGCTGACTAGAGCTTGGCTCAAGGAGGCTCAGGAAGTCCACGGAGAGCTCAGTGGTAGCTGGCATTGGCAGGGAAGCAGCTGGAGGCTACAGGAGATGGTGTCATCTGATGCTGAGTGGAGAAACAAAAGGGCGGAAGAAAGCTTCTTTGAAGCAGAGTTCGCGAATTGAGTTCTTGCTGCGCCTTTGGGTTCTCCACAATTTGCTTGCGTGTTCTGAAGTTTCATCACCTTGAGCAAGCTACTGCAATCATGAAGCAACCATTCATTACTTGAGCGCTAGAAGGAAGGAACAAGAATCTCCAAGTCCAACAGCGAGAAGACACGAGGAGAAGGCTCTTACATGAGATCGTCGCTGGGTGGAGCTCTGAGGGAGCTTGCTGTGTTCTTGTCTTTGCTAAGTGCTAAGTAAGATCTTTCTTTGTGTTTCATTGTGCTTAAACCTATATCTGTGATTGAAACGCTGTGGAGAGGTTTCTCCACCGAGAAGGAGGTTGTCTTCTATCCGGTGTTAACCAGGACTTGATCTGTCGACGATCAAGGGATCACCCACCTTAAGGGCACGCCAAGGAGTAGGGGCAAGTTATCCCCGAACCTTGTAAACCCTCCTTGTTAGCGATCTTGCTAGTTGTGTTTGTTTGCCTTCGTTTTCTGTTTTTGTTTTCTGCACTGCTTTGTTTCCATTGTTTCTTCCGCTGTGCTACTGATAAGTTTGAGTGCAGAATTCGATAAGTGCCTAAAGTCCAAGTGTTTGGCTATATTCACCCCCCCCCTCTAGCCATCCGGGTTCCAACAAGTGGTATCAGAGCTTGGGGCTCTGTTTTTGGGATTAACAACCGAGAGCTACATCCATGGCGTTGAGAGAAGGATTTTCCACCACCCGACCTCCTTTCTTTGATGGCGCTGATTTCTAATATTGGAGATCAAAGATGGAGTATTATTTGAAGATGGACATCAACACTTGGTTCGCGATGAAGGAGGGTTTCACTCCTCCTAAGGATGATGAAGGCAAGGAACTTGAATCATGGCGGTGGACAGCCGAACAAACTCGGAAGAGTGAAGCTGACGCGAAGGCGGTTGTCACTCTACAATGCGGGATGAACAAAGGCCAACTCATCAAGGTTGGTCCCTTCACAAGTGCAAAGGACTTGTGAAACAAGCTCATCGAACTCCACGAGGGCACCCGAGACTCAAGGATTGCCAAGAGAGACTTGTTCCTCAATCAACTACAAAATCTCTCCATGAAGGAGAATGAATCGGTAAGTGAGCTCCATAACCGGTTCAAGGAAGTCCTCAATGGGCTTCATTCGATTGATGAAAAGGTCGAGAATCGCGACCTTGTGAGGTATGTACTAAAAGCATTTCCAAGGAATGCTTTGTGGCCATCCATGGTGGATGCCTACAAAGTATCCAAGGATTTATCCATTGTTAAGTTAGATGATTTATTTTGTGAAATGGAATTGCATGAAATGGCTAACAAAGGCCCCAAGGAGAAGGGGATTGCCTTAGTTGCAGGGGATCGATCAAACAAGAAGAAGAAGGAGAAGAAGAAGGAGAAGGAAGTTACTTCATCTTCATCCTCTTCCGAATCCGAGTCCAATTCCGAAGAAGATGGCAGCGGCTCCTCATCCTCCGAGATGGTGAACTTTGTGAGAAGGATGATGAGAAGGGGTCGACGCTTCAAGGGTAAAGGTAACTCTAGTGAAGCTAAACTTGATAAGACTAATGCTTCTTGCTTTGAGTGTGGTAGGAAAGGGCATTTCAAGAATGAATGCCCAAAGCTAAAGAAAAAGGAGGAGAAATCCAAAAGGAAAGAAGAAAAATCCAAGAAAAAGAAGAAGGACTTAAAGGCCACTTGGGATGAATCATCTTCAAGCTCATCCAATGAAGAGAAGGAGGAGAAGAGCACAAGGCATGTGGCACTCATGGCATTGGGAGATCAAGAGAGCAGTGATGAATCAGCCAACTCCTCAAACGCGGCTTCATCATCTTCGGATGATGAAGAGGTAACTTCTCCCGAGCTTGAGAAATGTTATAGAACAATTGCATGTTTAACCAATATGTTAAAGAAGTCAAAAAATAAGGTTAAAGCATTGCAATTAGAAATTGATCAATTGAAACTATCTAGGGATGATAACATTGATGACTTACATGTTGAATTGTTAGAAGATGAAATTAAGTCATTAAAACTTGAGGTTGAACATTTGAAATCCTCTAAGGTTGAGGATGTAGATGATTTGCATGATGATTTGCTAGTAGAAGAAAACCAATCATTAAAGAGTGAAGTTGAGAAACTCAAGAATATTCTTGAGAAGTTCTCAACCAGCTCTAAAACCCTAGACATGATCTTGAATGCCCAAAGGGCAGTCTATAATAGGGACAGTATTGGTTACCGTCCTAAAGAACCCTTATTTGTGTCTCTTATGTCTAGGACTGATATGAGACAATCTAGGACACCCAATGTTCAAAAGAAAGTTGTCAAGGCATGAGTGCATAAGTCTTGTTTAGTTGATGCTTTAGGTCCCAAGGTTTGGGTACCTAAAACTTCTATTTTTCGAATTGTTTAGGTTATGATTGAGGGGGAGCATCTATCAACTTGGTTCGTTGATAGTGGATGCTCCAAACACATGACCGGGGATAGATCATTGTTTACCACACTTCACAAGAAAAGTAGAGGTAATGTTTCATTTGGTAACAATGGTAGCCTTAAGGTCATAGGAATAGGAGACATTCAAATATCCGAATGTCTTAGAATTTCAAATGTCCTTCTAGTCAAGGGGATGACTTTTAATCTCCTAAGTGTCAGTCAATTGTGTGACACGGGTTACACAATTGATTTTCAACCAAGTCAATGTCTAGTTAGACAACATGACACCTTGGACACAGTACTAGTAGGAACAAGAGTAGACAATATTTATCAAGTTTCATTTAAAAGTGCTACTAATGCTTTTGCTAAGTGTCTCATGTCAAAAGACGAAGAGTCCACCCTTTGGCACCGAAGACTTGTACATGTGAACATGAAGAACATCCGGAAGTTAGCCAACAAGGGATTAGTTCGTGGCTTACCAAGCATCAAGTATGAAAAGGACAAACTTTGTGATGCATGTCAAATGGGTAAGCAAACAAAATCTGCACATAAAGGTAAAAGCACTGTAAGTACTTCTACTACTTTAGATTTACTTCACATGGATCTATTTGATTGTAGTACTATCATATCATTGAATGGAAGTAGATATTGTTTTGTGATCATTGATGATTTCACTAGATATACATGGACCTACTTTTTAAAATATAAGGACCAAACCTTAGATGTCTTCATTTCCTTTTGTAGAAGAGTTGAGAATGAAAAATTATCAACAATTAAGACAATTAGAAGTGATCATGGAGGTAAATTTCAAAACCAACGGTTTTTAGAATTTTGTCAAGATAGAGGTTATAGACATGAGTTCTCTACTCCTAGAACGCCACAACAAAATGGTGTTGTAGAGAGGAAGAACCGTGTTTTACAAGAGGTTGCACGAAGCATGCTTAATGAGTACTCACTCCCGAGTTACTTATGGGCTGAAGTTGTAAATACAGCTTGCTATGTGCAAAACCGAGTTCTCATCCATAGGTTTTTAGGAAAGACACCCCAAGAACTTTGGTTTGGGAAACCACCTACGGTTAAACATCTTAGGGTGTTTGGTTGTAAGGTGTTCATCCTAAACACCAAGGACCATCTTGGAAAGTTTACGACAAAGGCTGATGAAGGGATACTAGTCGGGTATTCCCTCATTAGCAAAGCCTACCGAGTCTACAACAAGAAGTCTAGATTAATTGAAGAGTCTTCTGATGTTGTCTTTGAAGAAATTCCAAAAGTCAATGGTCAACCAGAAGATGAGGTCCAATTCGAACTTAGGGGACTAAGTTTGAATGAGAGTCCAAATTTTGTTGATGGTGATGAATCCGATGACGGTGAGCCTAGACAACCCATTGATCAGCCGGATCCTAAGGCTGAGCTTATGTCTAGTGAACCTATTCAAGAAGCACCACCAACACCTAGGTAAACTAGATTAGCCTCTAGTCATCCCCAAGACCAAATTGTTGGAGACATCCATCATGGGGTTAGGACTAGATCATTCTTCCGGAATGAGGCTAATCAAGTTGCTTTAATTTCCGAAATTGAACCTAGAAAAATTGATGAAGCATTAAATGATCCCTATTGGATCATTGCAATGCAAAATGAACTAGGTCAATTTGAAAGGAGTCAAGTTTGAGACTTAGTCCTTAGACCTAAGAAGACCACCATCATTGGAACCAAATGGGTCTTCAAGAACAAATTGAACCATAAGGGAGAAATCATTAGAAACAAGGCACGCTTAGTAGCCAAGGGCTATAGTCAAGTTGAAGGCCTTGATTATGATGAGACCTATGCTCCCGTGGCACGATTAGAGTCCATCCGATTGATGCTAGCATTTGCAGCACATCATGGTTTCAAATTATATCAAATGGGCATCAAATCACTTTTCTAAATGGTCTAATTAGAGAAGAGGTCTATGTCGAACAACCTCCGAGGTTTGAGAGTACCGAATTCCCAAACCACATGTTCAAGCTCAAAAAGGCAATTTATGGTCTTAAACAAGCACCCCGAGCTTGGTACGAGCGATTGTCAACTTTTCTGATTGAAAAAGGCTTTGTAAGAGGCCAAATATACCCTACACTATTTCTACGGAGAGATGGTGACAATATTTTTGTAGCCCAAGTATATGTCGATGACATAATTTGTGGCTCGAATAACAAGGGCTATTTAAATGAATTCATTGGACACATGGAAAGTGAGTTTGAAATGAGTCTAGTGGGAGAGTTGACTTTCTTCCTTGGACTTGAAATCAAGCAAACTCGCAATGGTATCCATGTGCACCAATCAAAGTATACACAAGAAATGCTTCAAAAATTTAACATGAGTGATTCAAAAGAGGTAACCACTCCCATGGCTACAAATACAAGATTAGACAATGATGAGAGTGGTAAACACGTTGATTTGACTCAATACCGAAGCATGATAGGTAGCTTGCTATACCTCACAGCTAGTCGACCGGATATCCTATTTGCTGTGGGTATGTGCGCTAGGTATCAAGTGTGTGCCAAGAAATCTCATTTGATCGCTGTTAAGCGATTTTTGAGATATCTCAAAGGCACAATTGGTGTCGGTCTATGGTACCCCCGTACCGAATCTTTTGATTTAATTGGCTATACCGATTCCGACTACACTGGATGTAAGTTGGACCGGGAAAGCACAAGTGGGGGTTGCCAATTCTTAGGTTCATCCTTAGTAAGTTGGTCAAGTCGGAAGCAACATTATGTTGCTCTCTCCACGACCGAGGCAGAGTATATTGCTATGGGAGAGAGCGTATCGCAATTGTTGTGGATGATTCACACTCTAGAGGACTATGGATTGAGTTACAAGGGTGTGCAAGTGTTATGCGATAACATTAGCACAATTAATCTAACCAAAAATCCAGTCCATCATTCTAGGACCAAACATATTGAAGTGCGCCACCACTTCATTAGAGATCATGTTGCTAGGGGAGATATTGTACTCTCACATGTAGAGTCCAAATCTAACCTAGCTGACATTTTTACTAAACCACTCCCTGAAAATAAATTTAGTTTCCTAAGAAGGGAGTTGGGAATGTGTCGTGCTTCTTGAATTTCAAAATGCATCCAAAACCCTTCATGATTATTTCAAATTGTTGGGAAACGATTGGGTAACTTTGGGGACATCTCACACAAACTATAAGGTTTACCAAAACGTTTTTGTTTGCTAGAAATGGGGTGAGATGCTAGGATCAACTCGATTTCTCAAAATGTCAATGCATCCCTTAAGAAATTAAGTTGACGAGATAAAAATCACTTTGGTGACCAAGTATGGGGAAAACCAATGCATAACACATGTGTATTTGGCTCCATGATCATACTTGGACATTCCAATCAAGGAAACTTGATTGGAAACTTGGATTTGGCACAAATTGTTTGAATGATTGTTGTTTGAGTTTGACTCCATTTGGGTGGATCAATGTGATTGTTGAACCTATAAGGACCTTTGATCTTTGTTTAGGGATCGATTTTAGTCATGAGATCATGTCCAAGTTCGATAAACTTCATCAGATCTCGTTGGAAAGATTCTAAAAATCTGATACTGAATGTCTCAGATCGTATCAGGGAGTATCAGGAACCCTGATCGGTCACCGGACCGATCAGGCCTAGGGCTGATCGGTCCCCGGACCGATCTGGCTTCCTCCTACATTGATCGGTCCATAGACCGATCAGAGGGGTCACAGAGACTTTGCGAGATTTCGGCCAACCTTTCTGTGCTACCCTGGATCGGTCCCCGGACCGATCTGGCACGTTAGAGTGATCGGTCCAGAGACCGATCAGGAGGGCATCTCGAATATTGTCTGACCCCACAGTTCGCTTCCTGATCGATCAACAAATCGATCAGGAGTCTGACTGATCGGTCTCCCAACCGATCAGGACCATGCCAGTCCGATCAGGCTATAGCCTAATCAGTTTGGGCGTTTCCAGATCAAACGGTGATCCGTTCAATCGCATTAAAGTCTCGTTGGTGGACCGATCCACCAACCGATTAACTCCTTCGAAACCCCTCATTGCCGAACCCTAGCACCGAATCACCACTTGTGCACTTCATCGTGAGCGAGAAACCTCTCTGCGTCCTCTTCTTCCTCGAGAGAGCTTCTGTGTGCGTGTGATCCTGGGAAGGGCTACTACAAGTTCTTCCTGTGAAGTCTCTCTCTCGCTGAAGGTTTTCTTGCGCTCATCTCTTTCGGCGAGAGCTTTTTGGTGCGCAACCTCTTTCTCCAACCTTCAAGAACTTTTTCCATGGCGCCTAAGTAAGTTTATGTTGGTTAGTTCACTTTGTGAATCAGTTCATGGATTTTGTATTTGCACTAACCATGTTATGATGTTGCGCCGTGACCTTCTTGTGTTGGTCGTGACCCTATCTTTCCATGCTTCACCTTTTGATTGTGTCATCTGTGACCAAATCTCTCTCTCATTTCATTATTGTCCTCTTTTTGATCAAATGTTGTATCTTATATTCACTGATTGGGTCTTGGGTTACCTCTTGTCTTTTGATCAATCTTTAATCTTGTGTCATGATCTATTCCAATCTCTAGAAAATCATCTAAGGGTAAAGAAGCTGCGGAGGGCAGCTCGAAGGGGAAAGCCCCTTCTTCATCTGTGCCCTCCAGACGGCCTCAGCCTTCCTTAAGCTCTCGCTTCCCAAATGTTGCCTGTGAGCAAGCATTCCAATCCCGCACCTTTAAGCTTCTACCCTGCCGATCCATTGATGTCCCTTTTCTGACTGAACATTGTCCATCGGTCATGGAGATAGTCATGTTTTACAACCTTGGTTTTCTTCTTTCTTTGGAGAGAACTATCAATTACGACCCAGTCTCCGAATTTTACAACAACCTTCAGCAGGGACCTCAAGGAGGCTTCGAGTTCACCACTCGAGTCGCCAAGAGGAATCTTGATTTTTTTACGAGATTGTAGCAGAGTATTTGGGTGGTCGACGATCACCAAATCTGTACTCGATCTACCCTGAGCTTCCTGATCCTTTATTGGCACCTTTTGCAGATGTTACCCCCGACTCCATCTATCAGCATTTCTTTGGTCATCCTCGCCCCGCCGGGCTTGATGAGTTGGGTCCTGATTTTCCTACCTTTACAGCTCTACGTCTGTCTCCTGTTGATTACATCTTATTCAAGATTATCACAAATTGTATCCTCCCAATTATTTCCAAGCCTTTAACTGAAATCCGACCCTACCATTGCCTTATGCTCTATGGCATGCACCGCCAGATGGACTTTGATATCATGGAAAGAATCTTTCAGTCCATTCTATCTTATAGAGAGCTGAGTCGCCGCACAGTCTATATACCATTTGGTCATCTCATCACCGACTGGCTTATGTCAGTAGGTGTTGATGTCACCAAGGGCAGGACAGTGTCGATGGTCCGACAGGATTGCAGACTTGGCCGGCGGGCATTTGCCAAGTCTGGCATCATCTTACGGGACCGCGATGGGGCCTTGGTCTGGAAGGATGGGAGAGGACTCGGTGACCTACCTGGGTGAGCACCACATTTTCAGGCACCACCCGAGGCTGCTGCACCTCACGAGGCTCCTGCTGCTGGTGATTCTACGATGAGCCCGAGCCGGATCTGCGCTGGCAGATTTTAGAGCTGGATCAGACCTTCCAGCATGATTTTTAGTTGTGAGAGATTTACCGCGAGGAGGTCCGATCACAGTTCCGATCCATTGATCGCAGATTGACTGGCGTGGAGTCCACTGTCTCTGGGGTCCAGACATTGCAGCAGACTTGGTACGCAGAGTGGCGCTGCCATACATTTCCAGGGGATGCCCCTTCAGGCAGTGCTGCACCAGGGTCTGCTGATGCCACGATGGATGATCTCATGCACGATGATAACCCCCCCCCTCCCGCTGACGTTTGAGCTTGGATGTCCCTTGCCTCTCCTTGTGATCTGTGTACTTGACTGTTTGATTTGTGTGTCTTTCGGGTTGTATGCCCTATGACTTGTCAGTTGTGGCCTTGAGCCGCACGTATTTTGACTTTGATGCATATGTCTTGCATCTTGTTATGCCTTGACTTCTCTGACTTTATCTCACATGTTTATCCTACTTTAGTATGTTTATTGTTGATGCTATGCTGTTTACATGAGTATTATCTGCATGTTTGCTACATTTCCATGCTTATGCTTATGATGCCATGTTCATATGTTGCATGTGAATGCTATACTTGATCTATCTTTTCACATGATGTCATATGTGTTCCAAAATTACATTCAATCTTTATGGTTTTGGGGATACCCCTAGGATTGAGGGGGAGTATGATTAAACTTAACAGCCCCTCTAGACCCTTTTCGGTGTTCGACAAAGGGGGAGAGTGTTGGTTGGTTAAGTTTAGGATGATTATATTGTAGGGGGAGAATCTTGATTCCCCTATGATTCTGAAAGTTGAGAAATTAAGAATCCCTAAACTTAAAATCGGATTGTCAAACAACAAAAAGGAGGAGATTGTTGATGCAGTCTGACCCTGATTGTTGTTTTGGTGTTGACACCGATTTTAGTTTAGGTTGATGATTATGATGATTATGATTAAGTCCTGATCGGGGATCGGGCAGGGTATGGGAAATCCTAGCTTGGAGGGCTAGGTATTGGAAAATCCTAACCTGGAGGGTTAGGTGTGGAAAATCCTAGCTTGGAGGGCTAGGTGTTGAAAAGTCCTAATTCGGAAGAGTTGGGTAAAAAGTCCTAGCTTGGAGGGCTAGGTGAAAAGTCCAAACATGGAGAGTTAGGTGAAAAGTCCCAACTTGGAGAGTTAGGTGAAAAAGTCCTGGCTTTGAGGGTTAGGTCCTAGCTTGGAGGGCTAGGCTTGGAAAAGTCCTAATCCGAAGGAGTTGGGTGAAAAGTCCTAGCTTGGAGGGCTAGGTGAAGAGTCCTAACTTGGAGGGTTAGGTGCAAATTCCCAACTTGGAGAGTTAGGTGAAAAATCCTTAGCTTGGAGGGCTAAGGTGGATGAAACCCTAGCTTGGAGGGCTAGGTTGGAGCCCCTGGATCGGTCTGGTGACCGATCATGGAGTTGGCACGGTGCTCCTTCGTGGATCGGTCTGGTGACCGATCCAGCGATGACTGATCGGTCTGGTGACCGATCAGGGAGTATGTGTTTCACCCATTGCTTGGCTCCTGATTGGTCAGGTGACCGATCAGGGAGCAAACAGTGAGGTTGAGTTCCCCTGTTGATCTGCTCCTGATCGGTCTGGTGACCGATCTGGCTCACTGTGCAGATCATTCTGGAGAACGATCCAGCTTCGCGAGTTCCTCACTAAGATCGATCAGGACGGAGCCTGATCGGTCTGGTCATGATCTGATCGGTCTGGTGACCGATCAGGAGGCTCCCTGATCGGTCCGATGACCGATCAGGAGGTTTGGACTGCGAAGCCCAGAAATCGCCTGGTAATAGGGGTGGATCGGTTCGGTGATCGATCCACAACTTGAGATCGGTCTGGTGATCGATCCAGGAGAGTCCCAAAGAAATCGCGATTTCTAATTGAGCGTTGGGAACCGATCAGGATGGAGCCTGATCGGTCTGGACCCAGCCTGATCGGTTTAGTGACCGATCAGAAGGCTCTCTGATCGGTCCGGTGACCGATCACTTTAATTAAAAATGCACTGTCAGACGCTCTGATCGCGTCTGAACGTATCCGATTCTCTGTGCTTAACATCTGATATATGATTTGCTGTGTGATATGCTGCTCTAACACACTGATTAAGCTGCAGGTGATAGGGAAGGATTCAAACACTCAAGGAGAGTCAATGGGGGCCTTTCCTTGGAGCAGGTTTGTCCGTTTTCCATCTCAGGTTGCAACGGCTGGAGCTGCTGACTGGAGCTTGGCTGAGGGAGGCTCAGGAAGTCCAGGGAGAGCTCAGTGGTAGCTGGCGTTGGCAGAGAAGCAGCTAGAGGCTGCAGGAGATGGTGTCACCTGATGTTGAATGGAGAAACATAAGGGCGGAAGAAAGCTTCTTTGAAGCAGAGTTCGTGAATTGAGTTCTTGCTGCGCCTTTGGGTTCTCCACAACTTGCTTGTGTGTTCTGAAGTTTCATCACCTAGAGCAAGCTACTGCAATCTTGAAGAAACCATTCATTACTTGAGCGCTAGAAGGAAGGAACAAGAATCTCCGAGTCCAACAGCGAGAAGACACGAGGAGAAGGCTCTTGCGTGAGATCGTCGCTGGGTGGAGCTCTGAGGGAGCTTGCTGTGTTCTTGTCTTTGCTAAGTGCTAAGTAAGATCTTTCTTTGTGTTTCATTGTGCTTAAACCTATATCTGTGATTGAGACGCTGTGGAGAGGTTTCTCCACCGAGAAGGACGTTGCCTTCTATCCAGTGTTAACCGGGGCTTGATCTGCCGACGATCAAGGGATCGCCCACCTTAAGGGCACGCAAGGAGTGGGGGCAAGTTATCCCCGAACCTTGTAAACCCTCCTTGTTAGCGATCTTGCTAGTTGTGTTTATTTGCCTTCGTTTTCGGTTTTTGTTTTCTGCACTGCTTTGTTTCCATTGTTTCTTCCGCTGTGCTACTGATAAGTTTGAGTGCAGAATTCGATAAGTGCATAAAGTCCAAGTGTTTGGCTATATTCACCCCCCCCTCTCTAGCCATCCGGGTTCCAACAGGGGGTGTCCCGCCCAGTTAGCTTCCGAAGCATACATTTGCTCCACTTCTTTTGTATTCACCTTGGGGGCGCCCGGGACACTTCAGGCGCCCTACTCAGCTTCTGCCTCACTCCTTTGAGGCTCTCTGAGCTGCAGACACTCGTTCCTTCGGTCCTGCATCCAGGGTTAGTCCAAAATAATACAGAGCAATAATATGTTAGTTTTATACAGCCTTAGCTGTCATGGTTCTGACTTTGGGTCTCCAAAATGGAGCCCTAGGTCGAGCTGACGCCTACTGTTCCCTTAACGGGGAACACGTCCTCACCTACTCCTCTCAGGAGAGTTTACCTTTTACCTACCGGCTCCTCCGGTTGGACTTTTGCCCGATACACCTGACCAGGTCTTCGTGCCCACCCTCCGAGCATGTCTTCGTGCCCACCTTCCGAGCAGGTCTTTGTGCCCACCTTCCGAGCAGGTCTTCGGTGCCCGGCTCCTTGCCAAGGCTTCGTGCCCAGTCCTCGACCAGGTCTTCGTGCCCACCATCCGAGCAGGTCTTCGGTGCCCACCTCCTTGCCAGGGCTTCGTGCCCAGTCCTCGACCAGGACTTAGTGCCCAGTGAACCTAGGACTTCTTTTCCTGTAAACTTAGTGAACATGTTAGATAAACATAATATCTTAACTTTTGAACCCTTTTGTCATTATCAAAACACAGGTTCGACTTTGGTGCTGTCTGCACCAACAATCTCCCCCTTTTTGATTTATGGCAACCCGGTTAAAAAGTTAAGTTAATCAGAACAGTTAAAAATTTGTTTCCTCCCCCTGGAAGGAATTTCCCTTTAGATTTTTCAAAAAGAGTTCGTGGGGTTTTAAGAAAAATTCTAAGTCTAATGATGAAAATAATTTTTCAAACACTTTAGAATAGTTTTCAAAAGAAACATATTTTCCAAAATATGGTCGTGTAATTTTTGGAAAATTTATACTTAGAAACATTTTGAGAGCTTTAAGTTTTTAGTACTTAAAACAATTTTCAAAAACTTAAGTAGGAAAATTTTTGAAAACTTAAGTACATAGGAAAATTTTTTGGAAACTTAAGTTTCAAGTACTTAGGAAAATGTTTGAAAACTTAAGTTTCAAGTACTTAGGAAAACTTTTGAAAACTTAAGTACATTAGACAAAATTTTGAAAACTTAAGTACTTAGGAGAATTTTTTAAAACTTGAGTTTCAAAACAAATGATAAAATTTTTAACAAAATTTTAAGGTTTCACAACAAACAAAATTTTAAAGTTTCTCTCTCCTTTCCTATCTCTCCCCCTTTGCCATATATCAAAAATATAACGTAATATTGAAAAGATAAATTGTATAATTGCAGAAAGAAAATTGCTAAATTGCATAATTTGCTGTACTGAACCAATACAGGATATGAACTAAATCAAACCAATTTCAATTTTCTCTTTTAGGGTCTTGTCTAACTCATGTAGCTACTTACTAACTGTTATAAACAGTAGTTTTTGCTAGGGTTAGTCAAGTTAAGTGTTCTGTTCAAGTTAGATTTTCTAAACTTGACACTCAACTTGATTACTGTGTAAGTTGTATTTAGTGCCCCAATTATTGCAGATGCACTGACTTAAAGCATCTTGAATTAAGGCAAAGACCTAAGCATCTCAACCCATTCTAGGTTATCAATCAAAATTACCTTAAGGTGCTTGTGAGATGCTGACTTCTAGATCTATAGGTGCATGCAGTTCTAGGGTTAGGGCCTCTGCTAAGTCTATTTGCGAAAAAGCCCTAGTTTTGAAGGGGGTAGTTTTTGAAAATAAAACTAAGTCGAGAAAAAAAATTTATTTTTAATGTTTGTAAAAAAAATTTCAAACTAAGTAAAAACAATTTTAGAAACTGATTTAAAATAAGTAAAGCAGTTTAAAAAAAAACAAAAGTAGAGTAACCCTATTCTACTAAGCATAATCCTAACTGCCTTCTTAGTGAGCTGAATTCAGACTCAGGTAGGGGTTTAGTGAATATGTCAGCTATGTTTGATTTAGAGTCTACATGATTAAGGACTATTTCACCCCTGGCTACATGGTCTCTTACAAAGTGGTGTTTAACTTCTATGTGTTTAGTTCTGGAATGTTGAATTGGGTTCTTAGTTAGATTAATCGAGCTTATGTTGTCAATGAAAACCTGAGTTTGGATGTAGTTGAGCTGGAAGTCCTTAAGAGTGTGCATCATCCATAAAAGTTGTGCTACACAATCTCCTAAGGCAACATACTCAGCTTTAGTTGTGGATAGAGCTATACAGTGTTGTTTTCTGCTATACCAACTTACTAGACTATTTCCTAACAGTTGGCAGCTTTCACTTGTGCTCTTTCTATCTAATTTACAACCAGCGTAATCAGAATCCGTGTATCTTAACAAGTCAAAGGTTGAGGTCCTAGGATACCAAATCCCTACATTTAGGGTGCCCTTAACATATCTTAGTATTCTTTTCAGGGATGCTAAGTGCGTTTCCTTAGCACAGGTTTGGTATCTAGCACATATTCCTACAGCAAAAAGTATATCAGGTCTGCTTGCTGTAAGGTACAGTAGGCTTCCGATCATACTTCTATATAGTTTAAGGTCTACTGGTTTACCATCAGGGTCACTATCTATTTTTACATTTGTGGCCATGGGGGTACTTATGCTTTTAGAGTTATCAATTTTAAATTTCTTTATTAACTCTTTAGCGTATTTGGATTGGTGAACATAGTTTCCATCTCTAGTTTGTTTAATTTGTAATCCTAGAAAGAAGTTGAGCTCCCCAACTAAGCTCATTTCAAACTCATTTTCCATTATTTTCACGAATTCTTTTAGAAAATTAGAGTTGGTAAACCCAAAGATTATATCATCAACGTAGATTTGGGCAATAAAGATTTCTTTTCCTAGGATTTTAATAAATAAGGTTTAGTCAATTTGTCCTTGTTTAAATTCTTTAGAAATTAAGTAAGTTGATAATCATTCATACCAGGCCCTAGGTGCTTGTTTTAGTCCATATAGTGTTTTAGTAAGTTTGTATACGTGGTCAGGTCTTTCTAAGTCCTCAAACCCGGGGGGTTGTCCTACATGGACTTCTTCTTTAATGAATCCATTTAGAAATGCTGACTTTACATCCATTTGATATAGTGTGAATTCTTTGTGGGATGCAAAGGCTAATAACATCCTTATGGACTCAAGTCTAGCAACTGGGGCATATGTTTCATCGTAATCTAACCCTTCTACTTGGCTGAATCCTTTCGCTACTAAGCGGGCTTTATTTCTAACTATTTCTCCTTGATCATTTAGCTTATTCCTAAAAACCCACTTAGTGTCAATGATGGATTTGCCTTCAGGTTTAGGTACTAGTTCCCAGACTTGGTTCCTCTCAAATTGGGCTAACTCTTCTTGCATAGCTATGATCCAATCAGGATCAGGTAGGGCTTCTTCTATAGTCTTAGGTTCTATTTTTGAATCATTGCTATTTGACTAAGGTTTCTATAGGAAGATCTAGTTCTGACTCCTAGAGTTGGATCACCCACAATTTGATCGGTTGGGTGACTGAGTCTGGGTTTCTTGGTTTTTCTAGAACTTGGTTCAGCCTCAGGTCTGGCTGGTCGGTTTGGTTCACTATTTGATTCAACTCTTTGAGATGGTTCAATTATTGGTTCAATAGTTGGTTGATTTGACTCAGTCGTTGGTTCAATAGTTAATTCATTTATGGGTTCAATTAAGGATTCAACAACTTGTTGATTATCTTCTTGATCACCATTTGATGAAGTCAGATTTGGATTGTCAGATTTTGAGTTAATTTCTTCATCAAATATTAGATTAGTTGTTTCTTCAATTTTCTTAGTGTGTTTGTTGTAAATCCTATAGGCTCTACTTGTTGTTGAGTATCCTAAAAAGATGCCTGGGGTCGACTTAGACTAGATTTTACCTAGATAGTCCTTGGTGTTTAGGATATGAACTTTGCACCCAAAGACCCTTAGGTAGTGTAGATTTGGAAGTCTATGATAGTATAATTCATAGGGTGTTTTGTTGTGTCGCTTGTTAATCAGGACCCTATTTTGGATGTAGCAAGCCGTACTAACTGCTTCTGCCCAATATTGGTTGACTAGGTTGAATTCGTTGAGCATAGCCCAAGCGGCTTCCTGTAGGATTCTATTTCTTCTTTCGACTATCCCATTTTGCTGGGCGGTTCTAGGACACGAAAATTCATGTATGTACCCATTTACCTTACAGAATTCCTCGAACCGTTGATTTTCAAATTCTCCCCCGTGGTCACTCCTAAGTCTTTTAATTTTAGTATCGTTTTGATTTTCAATTAACTTACAAAATTCATTGAATAGGTTTAGGGTTTCATCTTTTGTTTTTAGAAACCTAACCCAGGTAAACCTGGAGTAATCATCAACTATTACTAAGCAGTACCGGTTTTCGCTTAGTGACTTAGCTCCATGTGAATCAAATAGGTCAAGGTACAGGAGCTCGAGTGTGGTTTGAGTTTGATCAGATTGGATTAGTTTGTGACTAGACCTGGTTTGTTTACCTTGATTACATGATTCACATATTAAGTTTACATGATTTTTAATTTTAGGAATACCTTTAATTAGGCCGAGTTGGGTGATTTTTGAAATAATTTTTAGATTAGTGTGACCTAGTCTCCTATGCCAGAGGTTTGATTGTTCTAACTGAGTTAACATGCATTTAGGTACTAGGGGTAGGTTTATAGTGTAAACATTATTTTTTCTAGTGCCCTTAAGCATGATTTCTGAGTCTTGCAGGTTTCTAATCAGGCAGTTAGAATTGTTGAAGGTAACTACATAACCAGAATCACATAACTGACTTATGATAAGCAAGTTAAATTTGAAGTTTTCAACTAAAAGAACTTTCTTAATAACAAAGTCAGTTTTAAGTTCAATATTACCTGACCCAATTACCTTGAGTGTAGCATTGTTGCCAAATGCCACTGAGCCTAGGTTCTTGAACTTGAGTTTGGTGAATTTCAATTTATCTCCAGTCATGTGTCTGGAGCAACCGCTATCCAACATCCATTGGTCTAAATCTTTATGTTCCTACACATAAAGAGTTTTGTTGATTTGGATCCAATTAGAATCAGGAATAGCTTAAATTGATTTTCACAACCTAGTCTGTCTCACCCAATCTAGGGTTAGCAATCACGTTAGCCTTACAGGTTTTGTGAGACAGGTTTTGGTAAATAGAATTATTTTGAAAAATTATGATTTATTTTGAAAAAGTCTAATTAATTTTTTAAAGCAATTGATTTGAGTTTATTTTAAAAATAATGTTTGAATATATAATTAACTGAAAATTTGTATTAGATTTGAATTTGACAAAGAATAATTTGAATTTGAATTTCAAAAATTGGCTTCCAGGTTTGGCGAGGCACTAGGCCTTCTTTGGCCGTAGCCTTATTGGATCATCAACCCTTTCCTTGACAAAGCCTTTTAATGAAATTTCATTTTCAAAATTATTTTTTGAGAAATTCTGGTCCAACTAGTTTGGGTCTTGGATCGGTATCTTCGGCTAGTTTCACCAGTCTAAAGAGACCAAGTAGAGAATACTTGTCCTTATTAGAATTGGCTTCCCTAACGTACTATCATCTCACCTCCATCCAATACTATGTTGTCAAATTTCAGTTAAGTTGGTTCAGTTCTTAAACTAATCAGTCCTAAATCTATGCATGGTAAATTGCAAAAATTAAATAAACAGGCAAACATGCAATTTGAAGATTAAATTTTATCTAACAATAAATATAGTTTTTAATTTGGCCCCCCCCTTGACTAAAGCCACGATAATGGTTAGGCAAGATGTGAATCTTGTCCTTGGGGATCCAATACTGATTTGATCCAGTTTTTTGTTCAGGCACAGTTTGGGCACCCATGCCTGAACTTTAGGTCTGGACTGGTTCAGTACAGCATAGTAGGATCTTTGTCTAGATTTGGTTCTATAGCCTAGTCCGAATCGATTTAGAACCGACTTTTGTTTTCAAAGAATTATGTCAAGACCCTTGGAACCAGAAGTGAATCGTTCTAAAGCTGATCTAAGATCCTTAACTTGAGTTTTCAGGGAGGAGTTCTCTTTCACAAGTTTTTCAACTTGAGTAGAAGTTCCTTCTTGAACCTTCTCAGTTAGAGATCTAGAGTCAGCTCCCTCATTCAGGAGTTTTACTTCCTGTTGAAGGGATTCGACTCGGAGTTTAGCTTTCGCTTGTAACGACCCGGAAAATTATCTTAATATTTTCTTTAAAATATTGATCGTGTTTAGATAATTTTCTGAGGGACCTAGAGATAGTAGTACGAACCTTAGCCTAGAAATCCATGATTTTCTCATTTAAATTGAGAAACTAAGTACTAATGGGCTTTATATGGGCTCCAAAAAATGGGTTTTAATTAGGTAGAAATTAATATAAATATAAAGGAATTGTAATTAGGAATTTTAGCATGATTATGGGTGAATTTTAGGGAATTTTCGAAAATAAGGAAAAATGAAATAAAAAGAAAAAAAAATAAAGTACATGCACCAAGGATTGAACCTTGGACCTAGTCTACAACCATGCATGCACCAACCAATTCACCTAGCAAGGGAGTGCTATGAGGGAATGAAGTGGATTTTTGTTAAGGCTTGGGAAAGAATGAAGAGGCACCATGACTCTTCACTTACCCTCCTTAATGTGGCATAAAAGCATAAGAGAAGGAGTTACATTTCTCCTCTCTTCTTCCATCAAGTCAATTGCTCTCCTCTTCTTCTTCCTCCCCTCCTAGCCGAAAACCCCAAGCCCCCTTCTCCCTTGGGAAAAGTTCGCATAAGCCCCCATCTTGAAGATCTAAGGCCCTCTACAAGGATACAAGGACTAAGGAGAAGTTTAGAGACAAGGAGGTTCTCTTGTTATTTTCTATTCAAAGTTTGTAAGCAAGATCAAGGAAGGTAAGACCCCCTCACCTGTGGTATGATAGCTTCCAAGTTATTGGTCATGATCTAAGTTCTTATTGGCATGATATGTTGAAAAATCAATGGTTAGGGCTAATGAAGGTTTCGGCCAAGCCATGCTTTGGGCTAGAAATCATGTTAAAGACTTTCTTTATATTTTCAAATGTTTACCCATGATAGGTGAAGTATAAAAGCATGATTTTTGAAGTTTTATGGCACCCTAACAACCCTCTAGGGTTTCGGCCACATCAAGGTAAAGGGGCTAGGGTAAACTCCAACCTTTCCAAGCATGATTAGTGTGTTTCCTATGATGTCTTATGGGTAATAATGGGGTTTACATGAATTTTCCTATGGGCTTGTTACCCTTCTAGGGTTTCGGCCAACTCATAGATTAGGCCTAGGAGTTAGGGTTAGGTCCAATCAAGGGTCCAAATGGTTTTCCATGGCATGATATGTAAGGTATGGGATGCTAATCATGACCTAGGCACATTTCCTATGGACCCATGTCCCCTTAGGGTATCGGCCAAGACCCAAACCTAGGGTTTGGTTTGGGTTATGTTCTCAAGAATGCATGTTTATAAGTTACCATGATGCTAGTACATAGTTAAGCATGATGTAAAGATCTTATGTTACTAAAATCTTAGTTTATGTGTTATATAACATGACCTTGTGTGTTAGATTTATGTTATGCTTTACTCATGAATATTTAGATCATATACCATGAACATATGTAATTGATGTAGGAGTAGGCCATGATAAATAAAAATGATGCATGTATGTTGATAAATGCTTATAATAGATTTATGGTTTTATGATGAATGCCATGAACCCTAGTAGTATGTGTTATGTTATATGTAGCTTACCATCCATGCTTTATGACGAACACTAGGATTATGTATGCTAGATGAAATGTATCATGTATGAAGTGCGTGTTTATTTATGTATCATGATCATGCAAGCTTTATGAACCAAGATAATGTGTATGACTAGAAACATGATTATGCATGTACGTTCTATTTTATGAACAAAGAATGATAAGCATGAATGAAGATGATGGTTATGCCTTAAGCATGAATGATAAGTATGAATGATGAAGGCATAACGATGATATGTAATAAGTATGAATGATGAAGCATGCATAGTATTTTATCTTTATGAATGGGCTTGTACCGGACCGAAGTAAGGGTCCAAGGGATGTGCACCTTAAGAACGCCCCGGTTCTGGACTACCGAAGCTGTCCACGGTTCTGGCACTACCGAAGCTGTGCAACAGGGATGGGTACCTTAAGAACGCCCCAATTTTTGGAACTACCGACTATGTTGTTCCTACCCTAGTAGGTCGGGGCTCGCTACCTCGTATTTTCTTAGGGATACGTGCTTATGATGTATGTATGTGGTACAAGCCGGGGACCCCAATGATGTTATGATTATGTTAAGCATTTAAAAGTATGATTTCAAAACTAAGCATCCTTATGTAGTAAATGCATTCTTCTTCTCATGCATTCATTCATGTCATGCATCACGCCAGGGTAAGTATATTGTATGCTTATGTTATGACTATGCTCATGTATGTTAAGAATTATGTCATGCTATGTTCCATGCTCATGTATGTTAAGAATTATGTCATGCTATGTTCGATGCTCATGTATGTTAAGAATTATGTCATGCTATGTTCCATGCTCATGTATGTTAAGAATTATGTCATGCTATGTTTCATGCTCATGTATGTTAAGAATGATGTCATGCTAAGTAAGTTTAGGTTTATGCTTATGTTAAGAATCATGCTATATTAGTTGTTCATACGCTTATGACTTACGCCAAGACTATGCTTATGTTTCATGTTCAGAATTATGCTATGTCAGATACTTGATATGTTTTATGTCTAAGTGACGTATGACTTTAGTGAGTAGGAAAGGGTCTTACTAAGCCTATGTGCTTATAGTTTTATTTTCCTCGTACCGCAGATCAAACAAGAAGTTACTAAGGGAAGCAGCAGGAGAGGCAAGAGCATGTGTGTGTGTGGCGGTGACTTGGCAAAGGATCCTTTTAGTTACGCATATTGCATGTCTTGGGTCTTGGAAATGCCTCCTTAGATTCTATGCTATGTTTATAATGGTTATGCCTAATGAATGATTTAAGACTCATGATGCTATGTTTACGGATAAGTTACTTGCTACTTATGATGATGATGAATAAGTTATGGAATGGTTAAGCTATGATGTCATGCATGTCGTTAATATGCTAAGTTCAATGACACTAGGTTCATGAATGACAAGTTAGGCATGTTTCATGTACTAGTTGCATGGTTAAAAGTATGTGTAGAAGAAAAAAAATTATTCCGCTGCATTAAGATGTTCTATATGTACATGTATGTAAAGCGTAACGACGCCTTTCTCGCCACATCGTAAGGTGTGGGAAAAAGGCGGGCGTTACATCGCCAAATCTCGAGAAAGATAAGAAATTAACTCATTTAACTGGCTCCTAGAAAAAGCACTTACCTTGATTTCACCGTCGTCTGAAAATGTTAGTTTGCCGTCGTCCTGTTCCGATTCTGACTCGGTCTTAATTTCTTCTGAGGCGGTTAGCGCGAGCAGGTTCGACTGTGGGACCTCTTCTTCTTCTTTGGAGGAGGACTCGTCCCACGTTGCCTGAAGTGCCTTCTTTCTTCTTGCTTTCTTGGCTTCTTTTAGGTTAGGACATTCGGATTTGAAATGCCCCTTTTTGTTGCACTCGAAACACGTCACACTTGATTTTTTTCTTAGTTGATTCAGCTTGATCTTCCTTCTTTCGGCTGGCTTTTCTTCTATTGGATTGATTCTTCAATTCCTTGTAGTAGTTCCGGGCCAGTCGGACCAGCTTAGGTCGGTCTCCTTCGTCTTCTTCTGAGTCTGAATCAGACTCGAGTGCAGGTTGAGGTTTCTTTTTTGGATACCTTTCCAGCTTTACCTGCAATAAAGGCAATGCCTTTCTCGGCCAGGGTGCAGTTAGTCTGCTCATGCAATTCAAGTTCTGAAAACAATTCATCTAGTTTAATTTTTGAAAGGTCCCTTGAAACCTTATATGCATCTACCATAGATGCCCACAAGGTGTTTCTCGGGAAGGCATTAAGAGCGTACCTTATCAGGTCACGGTTTTCTACCTTGTGACCAATTGTGTGTAGTCCGTTCATTAGCTCCTGAATTCGGGCGTGGAGCTGAGCTGCTATTTCGTTGTCGGTCATCTTGATCGTGTACAGCTTGTTCAGGAGGAGATCTCTCTTACTGATTCGAGTATCTGAAGTTCCTTCGTGCAGCTCGATCAGTTTCCCCCACAGCTCTTTAGCACTGTTGAATGGACTCACTCGGTTCAGCTCCTCTTTTGTTAAATCGCATTGGAGGGTCTGGGTCGCTTTTGCATCAGCTTCAATCTTTCGTTTCAGAGCGATATCCCACTCTGTGTAGGTCTGTGGTACTCCTTCAGCATTCTTTGGAATCTCCAGTCCAGACTGGATGATTATCCATATGTCCACCTGAGTTTTCAGGTGGACCTCTATTCTGCTCTTCCAGTAGGAGAAGTCCTCCCCACTGAAGAGAGGCGGTCTTGCGGTGCTGAAGCCTTCTTGCATGACCATTTTATCTGAAAAGTAAACTAAAAGGAAAGAAAATATCCCAAGACTTGGTCTTGGATTAGTAGTGCGGGATAAAGAGAAATAATTATCGAGGGGTGTTGCACTAACCTCGATTAACGAGAAAACTTCAAAAAAGTAAAAGAAAGGTAATTAAAAAAAATCTGAAAAATTCTCAAACTGGTGGTTACACCAAATTTGAGCTTCCCCGCTTTGATACCACTTGTTGGATCGAGAAGAACGATAGAGGGGGGGTGAATATCGTAAAACGTTCGGATTCATAAAAGAGAATTAGCAGCGGAAATAAATAAAGTAAAACACACGCTAACACCACGATTTTACTTGGTTCGGAGTCACGGTCGGCTCCTACTCCAAGGCCCACGGTCGTTGACCGTTTACTGCGGGCAATTCTATATGTGCGCAAAAACAGTTTACAAAATGTATTACAAGAATAGTACAGTAAACATAAAAGCAGCTCTTCGTTACTGACGTCAGGTGTAGATTGTATTTTTGGAGCAGAGGGACGTCGTCGGCGCTTGTATCTCGAGTCGGGAGGTTTCCAGAGCAGAGCGCGGGAGTAGAAGAGCGTAAATGCGTTGGAAGAATTGTTGCTCCAAGCCTTGGGGTCGAGAGGCCTTTTTATAGCCTCTGGGGGCGCCCGGAGCGTCGGGGGCGCCCCCCCCCCCCCCCACGTGTCAACCAATCCGAGCACCTCTCGGTCGGCCGTTATCCCTTCGGGATCAGGCTGAGAATTGACTGGGGGTGCCCGGGACGCTAGGAGCGCCCGGGTTGACTCTATCCGCTAGCTTCTCGCTGGCTTGACGTTTATCCACTTCGTTGGCTTGAGCTCAGGGCGCCCTGACCATCCGGTGTGCCCGGGAGCATGGGGGCGCCCGGGAGCACGGGGGCGCCCCTCCCAGTTAGCTTCCGAAGCGTATATTTGTTCCACTTCTTTTGTATTCACCTTGGGGGCGCCAGGGACACTCCGGGCGCCCTACTCAGCTTCTGCCTCACTCCTTTGAGGCTCTCTGAGCTGTAGACACTCGTTTCTTCGGTCCTGCATCCACGGTAGTCCAAAATAATACAGAGCAATAATATGTTAGTTTTATACAGCCTTAGCTGTCTTGGTTCTGACTTTGGGTCTCCAAAATGGAGCCCTAGGTCGAGCCGACGCCTACTGTTCCCTCGACGGGGAATGCGTCCTCACCTACTCCTCTCAGGAGAGTTTACCTTTTGCCAACCGGCTCCTCCGGTTGGACTTTTGCCCGATACACCTGACCAGGTCTTCGTGCCCACCCTCCGAGCAGGTCTTCGTGCCCACCTTCTGAGCAGGTCTTCGGTGCCCGGCTACTTGCCAGGGCTTCGTGCCCAGTCCTCGACCAGGTCTTCGTGCCCACCTTCCGAGCAGGTCTTCGGTGCCCAGCTCCTTGCCAAGGCTTTGTGCCCAGTCCTCGACCAGGACTTCGTGCCCAGTGAACCTAGGACTTCTTTTCCTGTAAACTTAGTGAACATGTTAGATAAACATAATATCTTAACTTTTGAACCCTTTTGCCATTATCAAAACACATATTCGACTTTGGTGCTGTTTGCACCAACAAAATGGTCCCAGGTCTCCAACGAATCACAGCAAAGACATTTAGAGGCTAAGTGCACTCCTCTTCCTTGTAAGATATCGTCCAAAGGTAAGCGCTTCCTCAAAAAATGCCATATGAACATTGAAATGCTCGAAAAAAGCAGCTTACTCCAGCAAGCACCCCAACTCGAGACAATTAGCTGAGCATCTCTAACACAGTTCCAAGCAGATTTTAGAGAAAATCTCCCATTACAAGCTGGCTTCCAAACAATCGCATCCAAAGTATTAGAAAAGGCCCCTGCATGAGTTGAAACTTTCTCCATATCAGGAACCACAACCTCTAATATATCTTCAATAATTCTAGCCGGAACTACCTCTTGCAGCTTATTCACACTCCAGCCCTGAGCATCAAAGAAATCCATAACCTTGCAATTTGGATTGACTACCTCTATCAATCTTTGATATAGAGGACCTTGATCTACCCAAGTATCATACCAAAAACTAATATCTCCTAGCCCAATGATCCAACCAAATTCTTCTCTGCTAAACTGTGAACTTTGATCAGCCTACGCCAAAAAGGGGAACACTTCCAGTTTGCCGATACCATACTTGGAGATTTCCTGCCACAATACATTTTATTAAGAAAGATTGCCCAAGGAGTCCTTTGCTCTCTAAATCTAAACCAAAGCCTCATAGCATTTGCTGTTGCAATATCAGATAATTTCCTTAGGCCCAGACCATCTGATTTTGGTTTGCAAGCTTCCACCCAGGCTACCCAGTGAATCTTCCTGTTTGAGTGAGATGAACCCCAAAAGAAACTTGGGGACATCTCACACAAACTATAAGGTCTAACAAAATATTTTTGCATTGCTAGAAATGGGGTGAGATGTTAGGATCAACCAAATTATTCGAAATGTATCATGCATCCCTTGAATAATGAGGTTGAAGAGATAATGATCATTAATTTGACCAAGTATGGGGAAAACCAATGCATAATACATGTGTATTTGGTTCGAAGAACATACTTGGACATTCCAATCAAGTAAAATTGGTTGGAGCATTGTTTCTGATACAAAGTTGATACAAACTTCAAACTTGTTTGGGGTTTTTGAACGATCTCAGGAGTTTCTGGCAGAGTTTCAAAAACTTATCTGAAATAAACTTATCTGAAATTTGATCGGTCCATAGATCGATTAGGAATCACCTAATCGGTCATGGTGACCAATCAGGAATCATTTTGATCGGTCCATAGACCGATCAGAATTGTTTCTGTATCGAACAGAAACGACCCTGATCGGTCCACAAACCGATCAGGATTCTCCCTGATCGGTCACGGGGACCGATGAGGCACTCTCCTGATCGGTCACGGGGATCGATCAGGACCCTCCCTGATCGGTCACGGAGACCGATCAGGCCTCTCCTGATCGGTCAAGGTGACCGATCAGACTCCCTCTGATCGATCAGGATACCTCCTGATCGGTCCTAATACTCTTTGATCGGATGACCGTCCGATCCACTGCATTAAATCAGGTTGGTGGATCGGTTGACCAACTACATTAACCCTCTTCTCCCATACACCTCTTCCAACCCTAGCCGCCAACCATCTTCTCCACAGCATCCTCTTCTTCCTTCTCCATCGAGTGCTTGTCTCTCCAGCGCTTCCGGGTTTCTAAGTTCTTCCTCAACCAATGACCACATGGCACCCAAGTAATACTTTCTTCACTAATCGTTTTTGTAATAGATGTGTTATTTTGGATCTAATCACTATTTTTGTGGTTGTGTCGTGTCCTTCCCTCCTAATCCACCCTACGTCTCTAATTTTTATTAGGAAATCTTCCAAATCTAAGGCTGCTGGTGAGGGAACCTCCAAATCGCCTTCCACATCTAGACCTTCCCACCAACCCTCTCGACCTCAACCTTCTTCGTGTCAGAGATTCCCTAATGCCTTATTCGAACAAGCCTACCAAAATCGAACTTTTAAGCTACTTCCATGTCGATCTGTTGACAAATCATTTGCTTATGATTACTGTCCTTCTGTGAGACAGATCATTGAGTTCTACGATCTTGAGTCGATTGTCTTTCTCGAACAGAACATAAACACTGATCTGGTCTCCGAATTCTATAATAATATTCAAGGTGACGGCGGTATGGGGTGTACAACCCGAGTGGTTAAGACCAATCTGAATTTCACTTACCCCATTTTTTCTGAATATCTAGCCTACTCTTCCAAATCCTTTACTGCCTCCGTTCGACGGTGTCACCTCTGATTCCGTATATGAGTACTTCTTCGGACACCCTAGACCTGATGGCCTTGATGAGCTTTCCAGTGAGTTCCCTACCTTCGCTGCCCTTCGTCTCTCGGTTGTTGATTATGTCCTGTTCAAGATCAACACCAATTACCTCTTACCGATCACTTCTAAACCCCTTGCTGAGATCCGTCCAAACCACTGCTTGATGCTATATGGGATGCATCATCACCTTCATTTTGATATCATGGCGAGCATTTTCTATTCCATCATTTCCTATAGTGAGCCCGACCGTCGTACAGTGTACATGCCTTTTGGTCACATCATCACTGACTGGCCAAGTTAGTTGGTATTGATGTGTCAAAAGGAAGGACTGTGCCGATGGTTAGGCAAGACTGTTGACTTGGAAAACGTGCATTTTTTAAGTCTGGCATCATTGCTGATGTTCAGGGGATACGGTGGAAAGACGGTAGGGACTTGGGGAGTTACCATGGGCACCACCTATTCAGGTTGTTGTAGATCCCGCTGAATATGGTGCGCCCGCGGCAGAGGATGATTACGAGCCAAAGCCTGATCTACGATGGCAAATAGCTGAGCTTGAGCAGACCATGGATCGTAGATTTCATATGTTGGAGCTCGAGCAGCAGACGATGCAGTCTGATATCTCCATGATTACTCGTGTATAGCAGGAGATGCGTGCCAATCAGCAGTGGATGTTTACTGAGCTGTGCTCGTGGATGGCAAGTCATCCACCCCCACAAACTTTTCCTGGTTATCAGCCATCGAGCATCACGACTCCGGGGAGTTTTATGCCTGACACTGATATACCTGCATTTGATCCGATGCAGTTTGATGTCCCTCGTGCTCTCGACGATTAGGACTGATGTACTTTTGGTCTCAGCTTTGACTTGTGACTGTTGATTGATATTGTCTTCTGACTATGTGTGACTAATAACATTATGCTATGCTTGTTTGTTTTGGTGTTTATTTCAGTCATCAGTTATATTTTGTGTTTACTCCTTACTGCAATACTTAGTGTCATATGATGCATATACGTTTTTGTCATGATATATTTATGGTATATGCCTTCCATATGCAATTCAAATATTACTCTTTGTTTTTTTGGTTTTAGGGAGAGACCCTTGTTTTGAGGGGGAGATTTTGTACTTAATAACCAGTCTACACCCTTTTTGGTGATTGACAAAGGGGGAGAGGATGGTTAGTTAAGTTTAGGATTTGTTTTCTTTACCTGTTAACGTACTTAACTATTGTAGGGGGAGGATTCTGATTCCCTTGCAATTATAAACTTGACTCTTATCTTCACCTAATACCTAACTTAAATCGTGTTATCAAACAACAAAAAGGGAGAGATTGTTGATGCAGTCTGACCTAATTGCTGTTTTGATGTTAACACCGATTTAAGTTCGGTTGAGTGAGAATTAAGATCAGATAGTTAAGTTCGGATGAAGTGTTCTGGTCAGAGAGGGCTCGGTAGCTCGTTCTCTGGACTGGGACAAGTCGGAGAGGGCTCGGTAGCTCGTTCTCCGGACTTAGTTCAGAGAGGGCTCAGTAGCTCGTCTTTGGACCAAGACAAGTCAGAGAGGGCTCGGTAGCTCGTTCTCTGGACCGGGTTAAGTCGGAGAAGGCTTGGTAGCTCGTTCTCCGGACTTAGGTCAGAGAGGGTTCGGTAGCTCGTTCTCCGAACTTAGGTCAGAGAGGGCTCGGCAACTCGTTCTCTGGACCGAGATGAGTCGGAGAGGGCTCAGTAGCTCGTTCTCAGGACTTAGGTCAGAGAGGGCTCGGTAGCTCGTTCTCTGGACCGGGACAATTTGGAGAGGGCTTGGTAGCTCGTTCACTGGACCAGACTGAGTCAGAGAAGGCAAGGGAGCCTGTTCTCTGGACTCAGGTCTAATTTGAGTTAGTCATGGTCAGAATTGGCCATGAATTAATCAATTGATCAGAGCAAAGTTGGCTGGATCGGTCTAAGATATGATCAGGGAGTTGGCACGAACTCTCTCGATAGTAGATCGGTCACAAGACAGATCCAGGATGTCTAATCGGTCTGTTGACCGATCCAGAGAGCTTATGAGGAAACAGAAGGTTTTCTGAACGGTCTGGTGACCGATCAGAAAACATTCTGTGAGGTCACAAAAATGTTGGTGATCAATCAATGTGATAGGTTAGAACCTACCTGGACTGATCAGGATGGATCCTGATCAGCCCAGAACATTCCTGATCGATCACCTTGACCGATCAGGAGGTTGTCTGATCGGTCACCTTGACAGATCAAGTGACTTGATCTTAATTTTAGTATGTTTAGGGATCGGTCTGGTGACCGATCCCCTGGTCTCTGATCGGTTAGTGAGACCGATCAGAACATCACTGGATCGATCAGAATAGAGTCTAATTGGTCAGGAGGTTGTCTGATCGGTCAAGGTAACCGATCAACATCTCAGAACTTTAATTCAAATGGTTGTCAGATTTCTGATTTGCTTCTGATTGCTTCGCTAATGAATCTGTAAGTGTGCAGATGACACAGAGCTGTGATATTCAAATGAAGGAGCAAGAAGAAGGGTCAATGGTAACTTTCCCTGGTGCTATTATGTTTGATATACGTTTTCAGGTTTCAATGGCATCTGGCATCTGACCTGAAGCTTCAGTTGAAGAGATGACTTTAGTGTGCTGAGAGCTCAGAAGGGGTCAGTGGGTCACGACGCCTATGTGCGCGCAACCTATGTGTGTGTGCAGCCTGGGTATGCAGAAGAAAGGCTTAAGAAGAAGCTGGTGAAGCAGAGGAGAAAAAAAACAGAGAACGAAGCAAAGAGTTTTGCGGTGGTGTTGTTGTGCTCTCTGCATTGTTTCTTCTTGCCTGATCTTTCTGCTTCCTACTGTTGTGTAGCTATCTTCCCTTGTCTCTTATGCTTAACTTGATATACTGCTGAGACATCTATGGAGAGGTTGCTCCACTGAGAAGGAGAAATTTTTATCCAGATTCACTCCGGGGCCTGATCTGCCGAAGATCAAGGATTGCCCACCTCACGGGCATGCCAAGGAGTAGGGGCAAGTTATCCCTGAACCTTGTAAATACTTGTGTTATTCTCTGCTTTAGTTTCTTTCTGTTTGTTTGTTTTCCGTTGCTAACCTGATCGTGAAAGAAACGACTTTTGGTGGGTGGCTATTCACACCCCCCTCTCTCGCCATCCCAAGATCCTAACAGAGAGAACTCCTTCTTCTTCCCCAACAAACCCGCATCTACCCTTCTTCCATCTACTTCTTGCGCCGACCACAAATATGGAAAGACAACCTCCAAATTTGTGCTGTCGACGACCAAGCTCCTCCCTGACCTGCTAGACTTGCTTTCGGCCTCATGGAGACTCCTACCACGGGAGATGAAGCAATGGACGTGGAGGAAGATGATGAAAAGCCAAGCTGCCATCTCCTTCTCCTTCTTATTGGGACCGGGTGCATGTTGACATGGATGCGGGCTCGTAATTTTAAAATTAATTACGTGCAACGGAAGGTTTAGCATAAATAATTTCTCAAATTATTTAACCACACATCTAAGCATACAACCTTATGTTGTGAAGACATGATCACATATTTAAAATTTTGCAGAAACGTAAACTAATTTACTTGTTACCTCGCGTAACTCGAACGAAGGGATGAGATCCAACCGTAAGCGTCCCTCGGAAGCTCCGCCTCTATTCGCGTCCACGCCGAGTATCTTCGGGATGACTTCGCAAAGCCACGAGTTTCGTGTTCTCGAGAACTACTAGATTCTCAAAGAACGCGACAAGAAAAACCAAGAGAGAAGTAATCATATCGGAAAAACTCACCACCAAGGTTGGCCGGAATCACAATTCCGACGAGAATGAGGAAGATGACTTGTGCCCAATCCCAAGGTGATGATGGTCGGAGAGGAAGATCGTCCCAACGGAAGAACTTCATCGACTCGGTGCTTCTCCTTGTGCTCATGGCAAGAAGAAGGGAGAAGAAGGGAGAGGCCGGCCAAGAGAAAGAAGGGAGGAGAGGGAGAGAGCCCAAGCAAGAATACTTTGATTATTTCGAATTAATTTCAAGCCTTGCCTTGGGTCCTTTATATAGTGGTCTCTCAACCGCCAAGTCTCCTTTTTCTTATGAAATAAACTTTCATAAGAAATTTATCATATAAATTTTCTATGACTTATTCCATCATGCCAAGTCTTGATTTTTATATCATGGTTAAAATCATATTTTAATTCATGATAAAAATCAACCAAGTCTCTTTTTTCTTATGGAATAAATTTTCATAAGAAATTTATCATATAAATTTCTTTATATAAATTTCTTTATCATGGTAAATCAATCCATGATTGATTTTATAAAATAAACCAATCCATGGTTCATTTTAATTTCCAAGAAAAATAAATTTCTTTATATAAATTTCTTTATCATGGTAAATCAATCCATGATTGATTTTATAAAATAAAATAAATCAATCCATGGTTCATTTTAATTTTCATGAAAAATAAATTTTATATAAATTTCTTTATCATGGTAAATCAATCCATGATTGATTTTATAAAATAAAATAAATCAATCCATGGTTCATTTTAATTTCCATGAAAAATAAACCAAACCTTGGTTTATATATAAAATTTATATCATCCATAATTTTATAAAACAAACCACACTTGATTTATTTTATAAATTGAACCAAACAATTTGGTTCCCTCCCTTTGTTGTGGCCGGCCAAGCAAAGAGGGTGGGGACCCTCTTTGGCCGGCCTATCCAGGCCACGCCCCAATGAATTAAACTCATTTAATTCATCTATTAAGTCTTCAAAAGACTTAGCCATTTTACGCTTCCGATGCGTCTCTGAAAAATTCAGATTCGACTTATCGTTTGGCTCAACCAAACCTAATCTCTCTTGATTGGAAAATCCAATTTTCAACTCGTTTTAAATCCCTCGGATTACTCGTAGTGCATGTGACTAAATAGGCTTTCGATTTATGTTGGCCGTCTATAATTATCCAATTATAGAACGATCATGAGTGGCACCTAGTAGTACATCATGATCCCCAATTAATCGAAAGATCAACGGTTGACCTCAGAAACAATTCTGAAACCCTTTAGCAGCTATAATGAATCGTAGCCCATTCCCTTCACCATCTGATACCCACTTGGTTTAGGACATGGTCTCTGTGTGTCAGTCCCCACTAGGCTGACTACGTCACACCTAGCCCAAGTAACGTTTTCTCATCCTACGGATTCTAATTACTCTCATGTATCTAAGAGATTCATACTCTGAACATGTCATGCTCTGGCCAGAGGCTTCGAGTAACAATCCGATGATAGGCCATGGGTATACATCTCCTCGCAAGGAGTGGTGAATCCTTTGTAGGTTGTTCAAACATCTTCGGGCACTTCGGCTTATACCCAATCATCCTGGGTCCACACCTCCTTGGAGATGCTTGCTTAAGATGTCAAAGTATAAGTCTCCATGACCAAGATGACTTGAACACCGCAAGTCAAAGGAACATCGCACTTAAGCTGCAGTAAGAACTTCACTGACATGTCTATATGTAGACTACCATATGAAGTTTTACAGCCAGTCACTCCAATGAACTAGTTCCCTTAACTAGCATTCATGTTTACCTCCAGACATCCCAATGTCACCAGCCAGTGAGAATCAGCTGATTAGAGAATAACCCATGCTAGTCTCAACAGAATTGATAGTGTCCGTATTTATCAATTCATCGACTAGGGACAATTTGAATACTTCACAATTGCACATGTAGAGATAATCACTAGTTGTGAATTTGTCACAAATTCTCTCATGCTGTAAATTGTATTGCGGACATTCAGTAAATGAGTTTAAGAACTCAATCAAATACATAAACATGTATACTCAAATAGTGAATATCTATTTATTAAAATAAATGATTACAATCATAAGGCGATTGCCTTAGGACACTTCTCTCATATTACTAACAAACTCCCACTTGGCCTAATGTCAATCGCTACGGTATCAAATACCACAGGCTCTAACATGACCCTCAAACTTGCTTTGAGGCAAGGTCTTAGTTAAAGTATCCGCTAAATTCCTTTCAGTGAGAATTTTCTCAATTTGTATATCATTCCTACTTATAATCTCTCTGATCAGATGATAGCGGCGAAGCACATGTTTGGATCGCTGATGAGACCTTGGTTCCTTTGCTTGTGCAATAGCTCCATTATTGTCGCAATAAACCGGTATTGCTTCATCAATGGTTGGAACCACACCAAGTTCTGAGACAAACTTCTTGATCCAAACTGCTTCCTTTGCTGCTTTCGAAGCTGCAATATATTCCGCTTCCGTGGTAGAATCCGCTACGATGTCTTGGTTAGAACTCTTCCAACTTATTGCGCCTTCATTCAAAATAAATACGTATCCAGAATGAGATTTGGAGTCATCCTTATCTGTCTGGAAACTGGCATCTGTATACCCACGTATTACCACATCTCCTTCTCCATATATTAGGAACACATCCTTAGTTCTTCTTAAGTACTTGAGGATTGTCTTGACAGCTGCCCAATGATCCATTCCTGGATCAGACTGGTATCTGCTTGTGACGCTCAGAGCATATGATACATTGGGCCTAGTATATAACATAGCATACATGATAGATCCTATCACGGATGCATAAGGAATCTTATTCATGCAAATCCTCTCATCTTTTGTGCGCGGACACATAGACTTCAAAAGGTTGATCCCATGCCTGATGGGAAGGTAACCTTTCTTGGATTCCGACATGCTAAACCTTTTTAGCACTCGGTCTATATATGTAGACTGCGAAAGACCAAGCAATCATTTTGATCTATCTCTATAGATTCTAATCCCAAGGATATAGGTTGCTTCTCCCTGGTTTTTCATGGAGAAAGTTTTGGACAACCAAATTTTAACTGACTGTAAGACTGATATATTGTTTCCTATAAGTAATATGTCATCGACATATAACACTAGGAATATGACTGCACTCCCACTAACCTTCTTATACACACAAGGTTCGTCAGAATTTTGTGAGAAATCAAACTCTTTGATTGTCTCATTAAAACGGATGTTCCAGCTCCTGGATGCTTGCTTTAGTCCATATATGGATCGTCGAAGCTTGCATACTTTGGTTTTATCAACCGATGTGAAACCTTCAGGCTGTATCATGTATACATCCTCAAGCAGGTTTCCATTAAGAAAAGTTGTTTTCACATCCATTTGCTATATCTCATAATCATAATGAGCTGCTATGTCCAGGAGCATCCGAATGGATTTAAGCATAGCTACTGGCGAATAGGTTTCGTCATAATCAATTCCTTGTTTCTGACAATATCCTTTTGCCACTAATCTAGCCTTAAAGGTAACAACATTACCTTCCATGTTGGTTTTCTTCTTGAAAACCCACTTGCACCCTATGGGCTTAATCCCTTCAGTGGGTTAACCAAGTCCCATACTTGATTTTCGTACATGGAATTCATTTCTGACTTATGGCTTCATGCCATTTATCCCTTTCTGAATTTTTTAGAACATCTTCATAACTGATAGGTTCGTCATCGCTAATGAGTAACACGTCGTTCGATTCACTTATGAGAAATCCTTATCTCTCTGGAATATTGCGTGTCCTATCAGACCTACGAAGAAGTGGTGTTGTTTTAGGTTCAATTGATAGCTCGTCATTATGAGTTATTGGTTGTGGGTATAGACTAGGTGTCTCTGTAATGTATATTGGAGTTCCTTGAACTTCTTCAAGTTCAATGCTACTCCCACTGTTTTCTTGTAAAAAAAATTCTTTTTCTAGAAATACAGCATGCCTTGAAACAAACACCTTTTGTTCCAAGGGATGATAGAATTGGTAACCTTTCGTTTCCTTAGGGTATCCAATAAATAGACATTTATCAGATTTAGCATCCAATTTGTCTGATACAGTCCGCTTCACATAAGCAGGACAACCCCATATCTTTAGGTGAGATAAATGAGGTTTCTTACTATTCCACGTCTCATATGGAGTAGTAGAGACTACCTTGGTCGGGACTCTGTTTAGCAAGTAAACAGCTGTCTTAAGCGCATAGCCCCAAAAGGATTTTGGAAGAGTTGCATGATTCATCATAGATCTAACCATATCCATCAAGGTTCGGTTACACCTCTCAGATACACCATTATGCTGTGGTGTATAAGGTGGAGTCCATTGAGACAATATTCCATTGTCCCTAAGATAATCTTGAAACTCTTAACTTAAGTATTTACCACCCCGATCGGATCGAAGTATCTTAATACTTTTGCCAAGTTGTTTCTCTACTTCACTTATGAACTCTTTGAATTTCTCAAAAGCTTCAGATTTTTGTTTCATTAAGAACACATACCCGAATCATGAGTGATCATCGATAAAGGTAATAAAGTAGCTATAGCCTCCTTATGCAAGAGTTGGCATTGGTCCACATACATCAGTATGTATTAGACCAAGCAATTCTCCCACTAGTTTACCTTTTTCGAAAAAGGGTAATTTGGTCATCTTGCCTTTTAAGCATGATTCGCATGAATCAAATGAACCAGGTTCAAATGATTCCAGAATTTCACATCGGTGTAATTTGGTCATGCGTTTCTTACTTATATGGCCAAGACGACAATGCCACGTATAGGAGTCTATTTGATTATCTATTCGAGCACGTTTGTTGCTAACCTCGATATTGAAAACGTCACCGGATAAATCTAACGTGTAGATACCATTGTATAAAGTTCCCACCCCATAAAGAACAGCATTTAAAGTTATGTAACAACAATTGTTACTAAAAGTTAAATGATAACCCTTTTCATTCAAGCATGAAATAGATACAATGTTCTTTATTAACGAAGGAACAAAATAACAATTATCCAATTCTAAGACAAGTCTAGCAGGGAGCTTTAGCAAATATGTTCCGATGGAAACAGCAGCAATCTTTGCTCCATTTCCAACTCACAAATTCACTTTTCCCTTGATGAGTCTTCTTCTATTCCTTAGCCCCTTTATGTCATTACATATATGTGAGCTACACCCAGTATCCAGTACCCAGGTGTACGAGGAAATAGAGTGGCATTCAATAACGAAGATACCTGAAGAGGATGGGGCATCTGATGCCTTCCTCTTCAAGGACTCAAGATAAACCTTGCAGTTTCTTCGTCAGTGGCCCTCCTTGCCACAGTGATGGCAAGTGCCTTTTGGTGCCTTTTCAGTCTTTTTGGCCTTTTTCTTCCTTCCCTTATTTTAGTTTTTGGGCTTCCTCTTAGAACCTTTCTTTGAGGAACCAACTAACAGTATCGTCTTCTGATCCTGCTTTACAGAAGGCTCTACAGTCTTCAGCAGGTTGAGCAACTCAGGAAACTAGTCTGGAGTTGCATCTTCAGGAGGACGGTTGGGAAGTTATTCTTCAAGGACATAAGCAAGCTTTTCTGCCTTGAGGACTATCCTCAGGTTTCTAAGCCAGTCCATGAAGTTTGGCCCAGTCAGCTTATTAGTGTCCAAAATGGAACGCAAATTCAGAGAAGACATGATTAGGTGATTATCCTAGAAATACAAATTGAGTTTATGTGATAAGAATGATAAAGAATGCATCAATATACATTCATTAAATCCTATTTATTTTTCAAATTGAATAACCTTTTTTATCAATTCGGGAGATTGTAGGAACATCTCCAAATAAGTTGCTATCCAACCATAGATAAGAACAACAATGGCTGGGGCCATCAAGTTATTCTTAGCTATGAAGGTAGGTAATTATACCGATTACATATTACATATATGTAACTATCACATTATGCTATCAACTAATTGAATGTTTGCATAAATCATTAGGTTGTTAACTCATTAACAAGTATGCAACAATATACATATCACCCAACTGCACTTCTCTTTACATCGACCTTGGCTGTGGCACAACAAATCGATGCTCCAAGCGTAAGGCTGACCCATTAATCAAGAAATAGTTTTAATATGGTTGGAGCTCATTCAACCGTTTAGTCAGTCTTGGATGTGTCCAACAACCAAAACTAAGGATTGACCTCTGACTCTAACTATATTAATCATAAACTAATTCCATGGTTTGAACATGTTGAGGTTCAAGCCGGGCATGGATGTGTCCATCAACCCAAACGAGAAACAAAACTCTGATTCTAACCATATTAATGGAAGGTGTTGACCTTAATATTTTGTAAGGGGTCTCATCCTTTTCCTTTTAAGCACATTCATAACATATAATTATGTCATGTTCTAACGATTTCATTAATAAAGTATATATGTGACTTAATTTATCAAGTCTCATTAATTGAATTAGGAACCGGATCTCCTAATTCTAATTTCATACTTTATTCAAGGAATTATTTTGGGAAACAATTTCCTAAATTATCATAATCAATTTTGGAATTAATATGTTTGAGACTTTGATTTCTCTAAATCAAATCTTATTAAATTAAGAGACAGATTCCGTTAATTTAACCACATATTATTTTCATGAAAATCTTATTTAAGGAAATATACTCTATAGGAAACAATTTCCCTAATTAATTTTGGAGACAATAATATGTAAGAGCATCACCTCATAAATCAAATAAGGAAATTATCGTTTGAGAATCACCTCAAAAATTTCCAAGATTTGATCACATATTTTATTTATGGAAAATTAATATCAATAAATAATTTAATTTGGATGGCTCCTCGAGGCTCAATCCAAAATAAGAATTTATTGATAATATAATTTGGACGGCTCCCCGAAGCTCAATCCAAATTAAACATTTGACAATTTAAATTCAATTTATGAAATTTAATTATAACAACTAACTTTAAATTGGACGGCTCCTCGAGGCTCAATCCAAAATAATGAATTTTGTAAATAATTTAATTTCTAATTATGAATTTAAATGCCAATTAATATTCCCATAATTTGTCTAGACTTTCTTGAAAGAAAGTACCCAAAATTGCGAGCTTTCCATAAATGGAAAGTTTCCAAAAATAAAAGTTTTCAGAATAATTGTAAGTTTCTGGTACAAAGAAAACTTACGTATTTCCAAGATTGGAAAATTTCCAAAATAGAAAATTTTCAAAATTGGAAAGTTTCCAAAAATGGAAGGTTTTCACAATTATCATAAAATTTCAGAAACAGGGATATTTCAAAAGTTTGCGAAATTTCATGAGGATTTCCATACTTTGAAATTCCTAAATCTAAAATTTACCATAATTGGAAAGTTTCCATAATTGAAAAATTTTCCAAAATCGAGATCATGACAATATTTTCCGCAAAACAATTATATGATTATGTCGAACACTAACCGGCTCTGATACCACTGTTGGGACCGGGTGCATGTTGACATGGATGCGGGTTCGTAATTTTAAAATTAATTACGTGAAGCGGAAGGTTTAGCATAAATAATTTCTCAAATTATTTAACCACACATCTAAGCATGCAACCTTATGTCGTGTAGACATGATCATATATTTAAAATTTTGCAGAAACGTAAACTAATTTACTTGTTACCTCGCATAACTCGAAGGAAGGGATGAGATCCAACAGTAAGCGTCCCTCGGAAGCTCCGCCTCTATTCGCGTCCACGCCGAGTATCTTCGGGATGACTTCGCAAAGCCACGATTTTCGTGTTCTCGAGAACTACTAGATTCTCCGAGAACGCGACAAGAAAAACCAAGAGAGAAGTAATCACATCGAAAAAACTCACCACCAAGGTTGGCCGGAATCACAATTCCGGCGAGAAGGAGGAAGATGACTTGCGCCCAATCCCAAGGTGATGATGGCCGGAGAGGAAGATCGTCCCAACGGAAGAACTTCGTCGACTCGGTGCTTCTCCTTGTGCTCACGGCAAGAAGAAGAGAGAAGAAGGGAGAGGTTGGCCAAGAGAAAGAAGGGAGGAGAGGGAGAGAGCCCAAGCAAGAATACTTTGATTATTTCGAATTAATTCCAAGCCTTGCCTTGGGTCCTTTATATAGTGACCTCTAAACCGCCAAGTCTCCTTTTTCTTATGGAATAAATTTTCATAAGAAATTTATCATATAAATTTTTTATGACTTATTCCATCATGCCAAGTCTTGATTTTTATATCATGGTCAAAATCATATTTTAATTCATGATAAAAATCAACCAAGTCTCTTTTTTTCTTATGGAATAAATTTTCATAAGAAATTTATCAAATAAATTTCTTTATATAAATTTCTTTATCATGGTAAATCAATCCATGATTGATTTTATAAAATAAACCAATCCATGGTTCATTTTAATTTCCATGAAAAATAAATTTATTTATATAAATTTCTTTATCATGGTAAATCAATCCATGATTGATTTTATAAAATAAAATAAATCAATCCATGGTTCATTTTAATTTCCATGAAAAATAAATTTTATATAAATTTCTTTATCATGGTAAATCAATCCATGATTGATTTTATAAAATAAAATAAACCAATCCATGGTTCATTTTAATTTCCATGAAAAATAAACCAAACCTTGGTTTATATATATAAAATTTATATCATCCATAATTTTATAAAACAAACCACACTTGATTTATTTTATAAATTGAACCAAACAATTTGGTTCCCTCCCTTTGTTGTGGCCGGCCAAGCAAAGAGGGTGGGGACCCTCTTTGGCCGGCCTATCCAGGCCACGCCCCAATGAATTAAACTCATTTAATTCATCTATTAAGTCTTTAAAAGACTTAGCCATTTTACGCTTCCGATGCGTCTCTGAAAAATTCAGATTCGACTTATCGTTTGGCTCAACCAAATCTAATCTCTCTTGATTGGAAAATCCAATTTTCAACTCGTTTTAAATCCCTCGGATTACTCATAGTGCGTGTGACTAAATAAGCTTTCGATTTATGTTGGCCGTATATAATTAACCAATTATAGAACGATCATGAGTGACACCTAGTAGTACATCATGATCCCCAATTAATCGAAAGATCAACTGTTGACCCCAGAAACAATTCTGAAACTCTTCAGCAGCTATAATGAATCGTGCCCCATTCCCTTCACCATCTTATACCCACTTGGTTTAGGACATGGTCTCTGTGTGTCAGTCCCCACTAGGCTGACTACGTCACACCTAGCTCAAGTAACGTTTTCTCGTCCTACGGATTCTAATTACTCTCATGTATCTAAGAGATTCATACTCTGAACATGTCATGCTCTGGCCAGAGGCTTCGAGTAACAATCCGACTATAGGCCTTGGGTATACATCTCCTCGCAAGGAGTGGTGAATCCTTTGTAGGTTGTTCAAACATCTTCGGGCACTTCGGCTTATACCCAATCATCTTGGGTCCACACCTCCTTAGAGATGCTTGCTTAAGATGTCAAAGTATAAGTCTCCATGACCAAGATGACTTGAACACCGCAAGTCAAAGGAACATCACACTTAAGCTGCAGTAAGAACTTCACTGACATGTCTATATGTAGACTACCATATGAAGTTTTACAGTCAGTCACTCCAATGAACTAGTTCCCTTAACTAGCATTTATGTTTATCTTCGAACATCCCAATGTCACCAGCCAGTGAGAATCAGCTGATTAGAGAATAACCCATGCTAGTCTCAACAGAATTGATAGTGTCCGTATTTATCAATTCATCGACTAGGGACAATTTCAATACTTCACAATTGCACATGTAGAGATAATCACTAGTTGTGAATTCGTCACAAATTCTCTCATTCTGTGAATTGTATTGCGGACATTCAGTAAATGAATTTAAGATCTCAATCAAATACATAAACATGTATATTCAAATAGTGAATATCCATTTATTAAAATAAATGATTACAATCATAAGGCGATTGCCTTAGGACACTTCTCTCATATTGCTAACACTTCTTCCTTGTTGTAGTGCCCAAAACTGCCTCCTCCCCTTTGCTCCGTCGAATCCAACCACCCCAAGGGTTGCTTCGGCCAAAGAGGAGTAGTGAGGAATAAGAAACTTTTGAGGATTTTCTGTATCTCTTCTCCTTCTTCTCCCTATTGTCGCCGGACCCAAGGAGGGTTGTCGCAACCCTAGGAGAGAGAAGAGAGGGGTTTTGGGTTTTGGTTTGTTGGAAGATTATTCTTAATTAATTCCTTGTATCATGACTCCTATGGGGTATTTATAGGGCTAAGATAGGGACCATGAGGAGGAGTTGGTTCTTGGCCCGCTAATGGATCCAAACCCGATCCATTAATGGTGATTCATTCCACTAAAGGATCCCATTGAACTTCCTCACCAACCCCCATATTTTTATATGGACTCCACCCATTATGAGTCGTCCATCTCCCCATGTTGAAGATATCGAATGCTCAATAATTAATTTAAATTATTGACAATTAAATTAATTATCCTCTTAATCCTTGATTAGTACCACTCAACCTTTTCATCATGTCAGACCATAGTCCACTTGCAAGATTTGGCATGACGATCCTTTTGAGCTCACCAATGGGGTTTCATCATCCTGACTCACCAGGATACGGATTCCGTCAATAATTAACGGCACACCATATAATTAATATTATTTCCTAATTTACCGGGCCTATCGATTTAACAGAATAAATCTCGCCCATTGATAAGTCAAAGAAATAATAATTAATTATACGTGCCCGTTATTATTTCGGGATTAAGAGATCGTACTCCACAATATATATCCGAGGTCTAATCCAATTTATGATGTCAGTACAAAATTTGATGACCTCTCTTTTGGTCCTACTCAATGCACACAAAGTGCACTAGTGTAATTCTATGGTTAAGACAAACCACACCTAATTACACTACAACCATCTTGATGGTTTGTCCAACTCCATCTCGGTTGTGAGCTTCTTTCTTATACTTCTGCAAGGAACTTGATAACATGATCTTTTGTGCGACACCACGCACCATGTTATCTACAATGCCAAGTATGAGACATTTTGTGCACATACTAATATAAATATGCACCATGTGATTTGTGATTCTCTTAAAATGTAAATGTATTCTAACCAAAATCAAGGCTTTTAGTATACATTCTAACACCCCACTCGGCTAAGTCTTCTGCTCGGTCCCCCAGACCAAAACTTCGTGCTCAAAATTTGCAGGTCAAGACTTCTTGCCCAGCTTCACTCACCAGGATTTCTTCCACCTAGCTTCACTCACTAGGACCTAACTTCACTCACCAGCCAGGATTTCTTTGCTAGTCATCTTAATCCTGACTAGACCTCTTCCAACCTTCAGGTAAGTATAATCCAAAACCTCAAGTCTAATTTGGTTTAATCCCTTGGTCAACTGACAAACCTTGGGTTCTATTCACTCTGCAAAACATCATATCCTGTTTGGCTTAACCCTTTGTCAAATTGATCAAACCTGGATTTACCCTACCAAACATCAAATCCTGTTTGGCTTAACCCTTGATTAGATCTTAGTATATTGTCACTGCCAAATATGAGGTCATGTTTGGCTAACCCTTTGTCAAACTAATCAAACCTGGGTTTACCCTACCAAACATCAAGTCCTGTTTGGCTTAACCCCTTGATCACTTTGACTAGACCTTAGTATATTGTCAAACATTAAAACACTAGAGGTTTGGCTTAACCCTTGATCACTTTGACTAGACTTTAGTATATTGTCAAACAAAAACACTAGAGGTTGACTATTCATGACTGATGCTCTTCACACCAAGAGATCACAGTGACAAAAGACAAGGGGTTGAGGGGGAGAGATATTTTACACAGGATACAGGGATTTATGCCCCACCAGTCCCGTGGCTCGAACCCAAGACCTTTAGGGTGCATTTGGTTGAGGTGTTGTTTGATAACCTTGGTTATTCCTCCAAGGTTATCAATAAAAACCTTGTTTGGTTTAAGTAACGTAGAATTCCCAGGTAATCAATTATACCTGCCACATCAGCAAAAATGATCATATAACCCGGAATCAGAAAACCAAGAGAAAGCCTGGGTTTTCTCAATTCCAGGGTTAAGATAATTTTCTTTCCAAAATTAACCTTCATTATTTCCTATTTATGACACAAATACCCTTAACAATCAATTAAATTACATAATACCCTAAATAAATATAATTTTTCAGCCGAGTCATGCGCCGACTCTACGCGACTCCCGACTCTTCGCGTCCCAGCGGCGATTCACAACCCTAGCAGAAGCGATTCACAGCGACGACTCCACGCGACTCCACGCTCCGTCCGAGAAATGAAGCCCTTGCTTTCTATATAAATGAAGCCCTTGCTTCCGATCGAGAAACCCTAGGTTTGTTCCTGATTTGTTAACGAAGTAGCGGCGTAAGAGAGGTTGAGACTGCAACACCGGCATGGAGAACCAGGTGGCTAAGATCGTGAAGGACGTCTCGCCTCACGAGTTCGTCAAGGCCTACTCCGCCCACCTCAAGAGATCTGGCAAGGTTCGGTCCAATTTCCTACGATCAAAGAATTGCCAGTGTTATAAAAAATAGATAGATATTGTCAAGGGATTAAAGAATTGATGATGATAATGATTAAATATGAGGTGAAGATGCTTTTACACTATTTGATTACTTTAATCAACTTCACCTTCCCTCAGAATATCCAGGTAATTCATAATTTTGTTTCAAGTAATTTCTTAGGCTCCATCTTTAAGCTATATATTCCATTACTCGAATACTAGAAAACTTGTTCTTTCTGATTATACAAATAGATAGATATTGGTATGAGGTCGATGATAGAAGGTAGATGATTATCTTACTAAGAGGATAAAAAGAAAAAAAATTATATTATCTTACAGAGAGAATAATTATTTGCTTTTTGTGTCTATGAAATACGCGTATTTTATTTCCCAATTTCACAAGAACTGAAGAAGTAAACTAGAGGAAATGATGGAATTAATTTCTCCAAAAAAATTTGATATTTTTATTTTCTTTCACTCTTATTTCCATCCATTTAAATGCAACACTAGGCTGGCTTTTCTTACTAATGTTATTTCTGTCTTGATTCCTCTATAGATTGAGCTTCCAGAGTGGGCTGATATTGTAAAAACTGGAAGGTTCAAGGAGCTCGCTCCTTATGACCCAGATTGGTACTATATCAGAGCAGGTAACATGAAACCATGCACGACTACGTCTATCCTATTTGTCTATTTAGTGAGGAAGTTTAGTGGTCATACGATCCAGTCTCCCCCTTTATCTTTTCTTACAGCTTCAATGGCTCGCAAGATTTACTTAAGGCAGGGCATTGGAGTAGGTGGTTTTCAGAAAATTTACGGAGGCCGGAAGAGGAATGGAAGTCGTCCACCGCATTTTTGCAAGAGCAGTGGGGCAATTGCCCGCCACATTCTGCAACAATTGCAAGTGATGAATATCATTGCGATCCATCCTAAAGGGTAAGCATTTTCATGTCTTGTCTTCTCATGGCACATTTTAGTAGTCTTATAAAAGTTGGACTCTTCAATCTTTAACTGTTGGTAAACATCTAATTATCATAAATTAAGTGATCTTGAATTGTATTGTGAGCCTAAATAAGAGAGTTTGGTAGTTCAATAAATTGCTAGTTCCTTTTGACAACATCACTTTTCAATATTATTTTCTATCGCCATAATGTGATCTTTTCCCTACTGCAGTGGAAAAAAATCACTTCTCAGGAACAGCGGGATCTTGATCAAGTGGCTGGCCATGTCTAGCCGTCTAGGTGTTACGTTATTCGAAGAGTTCCAATTAAGAAACCTTTTATTTCAGGATTTAGTATAACTTTTATGTTCACCGAAACGTCAGTAGATGATGGTTTTGATCATTTGATTTCTCTATTTTGGTTTTGGACAATGTCTTATTGAGAAAAATGCATGTATGATACACTTCAAAGAGATTCTATTGATTTACTCTTCGTCGCACCTTTTAGCTTGTTTCCGTCCTCATGTGCAATTTTTTTTTATAAATTTATATAGATTGATGATAACTTATGATGCTAGCCAATTTTTTTATAAATTTGCTCATCATTATTGGACTTGTAGATTAATATTTCGTACATTCTCATACTTCTTTCTATTATTTTTTTAGAAAATATTTTTTAAATATTCATTAATTTTTTAAAAAAAGATTTTTTTTAGAAAATAGAGATAAAAATGTAAATTAAATATCATTTTAAAAAATCACATTTCATCATAAAAGTAACGCATCAACCAAAAAAAAGAAATAAAAAATAATAATTTGATATACATTAAAACCAGGGGTAATATAATAATTATCATATTATGTTATATATTAAAATTTTCAACGAAACAAGTTTTTATCCCACTACCAAATATTAAACCAAACAAAATTAGATTATATCTTATTCCCTATAACCTTGGTTATGTGATTACCTGGTAATCATATGCCCAAGATTATCAAGGAACACCCTCAACCAAACGCACCGTTAGTGATACTCTACTAATTTTTTACCATCTCAGTTATACTCGTGGAGGCCATTCAAATGCTATTATAGTAACTATATATGATTGATTACGTAGTATAATGTATAACAACTAATAGAATATTGTTGTTGTATTATAACAACTATTTAGTAGCGGGTATAAGGAATTAGGAGTACTTTTAAATTATTTTGAATAGATTGCTCAAGAATATTTCTGATATAATAGTATTTAGGATTTTATTATAATTGTGTAGCGGCCACTCTAACTATTTGAAAATGATTTTAATAAAGTTTTTTTTAAAGTTCATAAAGAATATTTTTATATAATAATGCTTTGTATATAACAATATTGATTAAAATAGAATTATTGATTTTTAATATTGTAGAAGCGATTTAATAACTACTTGCTAATATAAGAAATATTTTTGATACAAACCATTTTGTGGGACTCCTTTTGACTTTTTATATAAAAAAATGGAGCAAATGATGATTCATGTAATTTGGGATACTATTTTAATTTGTCCTAAATCGTTTACTAGCAAATTAAATGTACAATTTCCTCAATTCTTATTACATAATTATTATAATTTTATACCATAATTATTGATACTATATTTATTGATGCTGCTATATATATTATAAAAATATATAGTCTATCCTACAATTATAATAATAACAATAAATTGTTTCTCCTTATGTTTCATATACGTTTTGTTTTCGAAAGATTTTATACTTAAAAAGTTTTCTTCGGCCTATGTTAGAGTGACACTAACAATTTTCTTTTCTTATTTTTTTTTTAAATAAGACCAAAAACAACATAAGAGACATAAGAGGTGCTCCAGCCTCCATTGCGTCTCCCTCCACAATCTGACTGACACAAGGAAAAGTTTGCCGGTAATTTCACCGGCTTCTCATAACCATCTCGTTCGCCATGAACTCCTCATCCTCCACTGTCTCTCACCCACCGCTCCCGTTTCTTCGGGGACTTCCACTCTCAGCCACCGATTAGTCGAGCCAGGAGGAAACCCAGACGCCGGCCATGAGACGAAGATGGTCCGCGTGATCTGCTTCAGCCAATCGAGGAGGAAGGCCGAAGCTCTCATGCTGATGCTACCGCAAACGTCACCAATCCTCGTGCGAAGTTGAATTCCTTCATATATGGATGAAGCGCCTCCCCAAGAGCAAGAAGAAGAGGAAGAGGGACAGGAGGACGCTGATGTGGCTCCCACAACCAGCTCCACCCGACCGGCTGATTGGCTCCAATTAAGCCTCGGGACCATCCCTTCGCCGGCGGCCATCCGGGAGAGATCAGGAAGACAGCCACCCCCTCCGGTGTCGACGATGCCGGAGCTCCGCTTGTCTGTAGATATCCCATCATCACCTGCGGCGGTGGCGGTGGCAGCTGAGCCTCCAGGACCTTCAAACCAGGATCCTACCAGAGACGTGAGAGTGGTTCGTCCTCCGCCAAGGCAACCCGGCCTTTGGTTGATGCTCCAGGTCCAACAATCCCAGTAAGTCTAGCTATCGCTCACTGCCTAATTAGCTGATCCACTGATTAACTTGGGCTCGCTGGAATTGATGCAGAGGAGAACAGCCTTCTTTGCCTCAGATTACCAGGAAGTACTTGAGAATAAGGCAAGCACTCGCTTCAAGAAATCAATACAGTTCTGGTTTATCATAATCTTCCCTAGCTACTGTCGTCAACATATACACCACATGCAGAGATGGAGGAATGACAGTGAGACTGCTCATCAAGTACTTATTCAGCAAACTATCATTGGAGGATGAATCAGAGGTATGCTCTTGATTAGTTACATACATTGCCATTTAATTACCGTGATGCTCATGAAATACACAACTCTAAATTACTGGTATTAAATACTTTACTCTTGTTTCCTACCTCGCTCTCTTTTCGCCGTTGGTGTATGGTTTTGTCATGGTAGTTGACGCAGTAAACACATGAAAGAAACCTGGGAACTGAAAGAGCACTAAAGAATGTGGCCTGCCAACTTAAGGCATAGTTACTAGTTGGAGTTTAGGTAGAAAGTGCATGTCGAGTGCACATCAATACTTCTCACCATGATTAAGGCTTCTGAGCTTGTCTTTGGCACTAGCAGTGTTTAATTGTGTTAGGTTTACCCCAGCTGAGAGGTGATGATTGATTAAGCTCAATTCGAATCTACTGCATCAACCATTAAGGTATGGGAGACAAAGAAATGGAAAATAAACTAAGGAGAAGACAAGAGCAAGTTTGGCGTCTACGAAAACATTGGAAGACAAAAAATATATATGTATGATTGTATAGGTGTATAAAAATCACTGCTCACCTAACATGGCGAGCTGAAAGTAAATAGGTCTCGTCGTTTCTTCTTCCACGTCTTGATTGGTTCCCTATGGCTACCATGAGTAGCTGAAAGTCACTTTGCCTCAAAATGATCTCGACTTTGAATTGTTTCTCTATGTGGTTTGGTGCTAAATTCTGTCGGCAGATCTTTTCCAAAGGGCATGCAGGACACCGTGAAGAAATTAATTAGGGAAAAATATCTTGATCGTTCCCACTAATTAAAAAAAAATCCACTTAATTTGGACTTTCTATTCGTGTTCAATGAAGAACGTAGAAGTACTCCCCCCAGCCTGCTCCACCAAAACATTCTTAGACTTGACGTCGCTTGGCTTTATATGCAAATTTATAATAAACACATGCATTAGCCTGCTGATGATGAAGAAAGAAGATCTGCCATGGAGTCGCATGATGATTCGACAGTGTTGATGTGGAGATAATTATCAATTACAAGATGAATGTCGAGCTAGAGATGAAGTTCGACTGGTACAACATGATCCAATTCAGAAAATCTAGCTTGACTGGTGCCTTGATACGGAGGATAGAAGACGTCCACATGGACGGTGAGGTCGAGGTCCCGCCTCACTGCCTAGTCAAAAGTCAAAACAAACTAGAAGTTAAAATACTGACTTGGCATGTCCGACACCTTTGATTTAGCTCATCCTACTCCTTCGGTTTAGTCTATCCCGACACAAATAAGTCAGTCCGCCTGACACCTCTAACTCGGCTCGCCCGACTTATTCAGTTCGGTCAATCCCAACACCAAGAACTCGGCTCACTCAACTCCTTCAGCTCAATCTACTATCCGACAAACCTGCATTACTTGGCTTATCTCCAATTACCCGACACACTCATTTTCATGGCTCAACTTTTACCGACCCAACACTCAAGTCTATCAACTCGATTTTGTTAGCCTGATGCTCAGCAACCTAAATATGCTCAAATTCTCTGGCTCCACTGTCCATAACATGGATTGTTAGAGCCTACGGAACAATATGGTGAACTTGGTGTGTTATAACCCGTGAAACATGGTCGCCTACAATACAAATGTAGGCGATATGACCTTAGATATGATACAACAATTCCCTACAAGAATATGATAAACATCCCATCATTAATTAAGAAAGAGATATCAGATGGATGTGATATAAAAAGGCATCTGTCTTGTGGATGGAGGTAAGTATTCATGAATACATGTATCTACTTTTTTGCACTCTTCCTCTTCCTCGCGAAATCTAACTTGAGCGTTGAGTGGTTGAGCAAGGGCACCCCTAGTCTCCATCTAACCCTCTTCATCCCCCTCTCTTTCTCACATACTTTGGGGACTCCCTTGGAGTTTGGTCCCCTCCTAATGCACGACAACTTCATCAACACAAACCACAATTCATCGTGGATCATCTATTAGTGAACTAGGAACAAATTTGACACATCAATGGAAATACTAAGATCTTGAACTGAGACGTCAAGATGAATGACACTGGAAGATCTACTGTCATCACTTTGATGCAAGAAGACTTCAACCAACTCGTCGTGGCCAAGGTGCAAGAGGCATTGCAGAAGTAACAAATGTCAAACCCTTCACCTTCGAAGATATCCTCACTATCAATCGAAGTACCTTAAGTGTTCAACAAGATGCTGAGACCAATATGGCCAATAGAAATCCCTCAATCTTTGATTTCAACTCCTGCTGAACGTCTATGAGACATGAGCAATCCCTTGAGTCTTTGGTGGGAGAAACGCCACCTCGAGGGCCTACCACGGCTAAAGTGAAGGACTCCCGAGGTACTCATTTTCATCGAAATGTCTTGGAAGATGATCTACCATGTCATTTTCGACAGCCGCAGTTCGCTAAATACACGGGAGAAACCGACCCTGAAGATCACCTCTACAAGTTTGAAAACATAGCCTTGCTGAATCAGTATACTGATGACATCAAGTGTCGAATATTCTTGACAACACTCTCTAGTTCAACTCAAAGATGGTTTAATCAATTCCCTACCTCCTTCCGTTGGTCTTTCAAAGATTTCAAGAATGCCTTCTTATACCATTTTGCCAACAAATAAGGTACCACAAAACCCCACTTAACTTATTCTCACTCAAGAAGAAGTCAAAGGAAACCTTAAAAGAATACATAATAATTCAACAGAGCAATTTTAGATATTCCCTCAGCAACTTCGAAAGTATTGGTGAGTACTTTCTCTCAGGGGCTCATGGAAGCAGACTTCTTTTAGTCACTATTGAAGAAGCCCCCAACATATTTTAATAATTTGTTGGGCCAAGCAGTTAAATATGTTAATGTGAGAAAACCTAATTCACCAGAAAGAAAGAAGTCAATGTCCTGACTCCAGCTATCATTTAGTTGAAGCACAAAGCTCCATGCCACACTTGCAAAATAGAGAATTGTGCATGAGTCATCAGCAAACATTGTACAGATGAGGAGAAAGAGTAGTATAGACTATTAAGGCCACCTCAATGTTGATTGCAGAGCCGCGCAGATGGCTTTTCTAGTTTCTGTGCTTTCATTAGTCTAAATGTCATTCTACCCAAGAATCACACTAGTGTATGTCAAAGAGTTCATCGAGCAGTAGATTGGCGTTTTCTGAACCGAAGCTCTCCTCCTCAAGTCATTCATAGGACAAGTGGTCGTTTACTGCCCGTCTCTTCTTGGTATTCTCCTTCCTTGACCACTTGGCAAGAAGGGGCATCACGAAATTCTCTGTCTAACAAGGTCTGAGAGCCATCTAGGTCTCCCTAAGAAGCCTACTATGAAGAAAAAAGAGGCAATGTTGCTCGAGGGGAAGTCAATATGATTGTTAGAGGTATTATCGATAGAGATTTAAAAAACTCGAGAAAATGATGGTGCGCCGATTCATAATTCAGACATCGTATTTCTACACTCCTTTGCGCAACGAAAAATTAAAATTTATTTTATAATTTAACAATTAAATCAAAAGAGTGTTCTTATAGATATTTGAAAACAAATATAAGTATGCTCTTTAATTTATGTATGCATTACAATCTAACCATTCAAGCAATATCCTAAAAGCATAACAAAGATAAACTATCATGTGATTACATCATCTAATATCAATTTAATCTTTTTATTTAGACATGCAAAACTATCTAATTTAGGTATACTAGATCATTTGAGCATAATCTAAATAAAATTATTAACACATATATCAATATATAAATGAATCAAAACATAAGCGGCAACATACCTCTCAAACGACCTTGTTTAGGGATGGCTCCAACTAATTTGGGATTAGCGAAATAGCTCTTCTTTCTTTGTCTCCAACTTATGGTTCCTCTGTCTAATCAAGTCCACGATTGATGTTCCCTTTCCAACACTTGATCGCACTAGAAATCAAGTGTCATTTTTCGTTAAGACAATCGTAACCTCCCAAACAACAAGCAACAAAGAGATGAACTTCTCCTGATGGAAGAAAGAAAAAGATCTTTATCTTCTTCCTTTTGGGAAAAAGGAGGAAAGCAACTTAGGAGAGGAAAAAAACTCATTATGAACTCCAAGATAGCTCATCTTTATATAGTCTCCAAAGAATATGAAGAAGTGTGCCTCTTCCTTTCCAAGGAATATGAAGAGGTGTGCCTCTACATTTCCAAAGAATACGTAGAGATTTGCGGCTAGATAATCAAATTGAACCTAGTCATTTTCTTTCTTCTATCTTGACCCCATTGGATATTAGAACTTTTCTAAAAACCTAACAATATAAGTCCATCATAATTATATTAATAATCCATCATTATAATATTAATGATAACATTTGATCGTATTAAACTTTAGTTGTCAATTCACTATTTGATCACATCAAATTTTATTCGTCAAATTCAACTACTTGAGTTTGACTTTCTTAACGAAAAATAGGAAAATCAATACTTGTGTGACCCTCAATGGTTCAGGGATACATCTAGCCATGGGTTTACAACTCTTTATGATTCAAGATGATGCTCATCCTTTATTCGGGCATACCCTTAATAGCCCCATCATACAATCAACTGCTTGATTATAGGATGTCAGAACTAATTCTAATTAGCACCCAACGAATCATGATAAGAGCGTCTAGAAGCTCCGCCCCACGACTTCCTAGGTATCACTAAATAGTGCCTGCAAGACCAATCAACTATTATTAACATATAGTCACTACAAGAAAAAATACTTTTAATGATATTGAAAAGTGTCATCATATATTACTTATACTGACATTTTTGATATAGTGACATTAAGTTTAAATGTCCTCTATAGTGATGTCATCTAAAGTCTTATCACTTATGACAATTCTTAATGTCACTATAAAATACAAATAGTGACAATACTAATAGCATGAATAATTGTTATAGTGACAAAAAATAGTGTCACTATAAGATTTATAATGACATTTATATATGTTGTTTTATTATAGTAATGATGACAAATTTATATGTCCTTTAAAATTATCTATCAAGACAATTATAAGTGCCTTAAATTTCATTTATAGTGACAATTTTTAATGTCACTATAAAATAAAAATAGTGACAATACTAATAACATGAATAATTGTTATAGTGACAAAAAATAATGTCACTATAAGATTTATAATGACATTTATATATGTTATTTTATTATAGTAATAATGGCAAATTTATATGTCCTTTAAAATTATTTATCAAGACAATTATAAGTGTCTTGAATTTCATTTATAAGCATAATAAAAAATGTCACTAATGATAGTTTATTATGACATTTTGAAATGTCTTCATATGAGTTTTATAATGATATTTTTATTTACATGATTTGGTGTTCTATTGTGACATAAAAACTATCATATATTAATAAATATCTCACTCATTTTCAATATTTTCATGATATAAATATTTACACATATAACTAATTAACATAAACACAGATAAAAAATTTAATTTGAAATTAAAGTGTTAATCAATAATTGCCAATTTTTTTGCAATACAAAACTGTCAAATTAGTCACCTCAAAAAATATCTATGCACTAATTACAATCACAAATGTACCCAATGTATTTAGTTTAAAAACTAGTAAAAAATTAAATCTCTCCTAAAGCCTAAAGCAAAACATAACCAAACTTCGAAACTTTACTGCATCTGCAATCTTCAACCGTCACATCTTAAACAAAATCCAATATTCATGCGACCTACAAAAAAAATCATATATTAATTAGTTTGTGTAAATGAAATAAAATTAAAGAAGTATATAATAAAGAAAAAAAATGTATATAATCTAGATCTAGATTTATTTCATAAGCAAACCAAACCAACAAATGCTAAAACTTAAGTAGAAGGCAAGATGAACGTGGTAAGGTTGCAAAATGAACATGATAAATAATCAACCAATAGTGTCAATGAACCATAGTGACAATGAACCAATAGTGGCAAATAACCAAACCAGCAAACTGTTTAATAGTATCTAAAGCATAGTTCAACACATAAAGCTTGTTTGCAACCTATATAACGAGGCATATAAGTAAACAAAAGCTAGTGTCAATGAACTTTATAAAATGACAATAGCATTGACACTAGCATTTCAACCTGCTAGTTCAGCAGGGCATCTGTATCCATCTCGTTAATAGAATTTATGATCATGATAATAAAAAGCATGATCTCTTCACCTCCATATATAGTTGAGCCAAAGGCATTCAGAACAGTTACGGCATCAGCAACACAGTACAATTACTAGAAACAAGCTTCAACCAGATCGCTTGCAAAGGCTGATCTCTTTTGTAGGAGTGAGATAAAAAATGTGATAAGTAGCAAATGAGGTGATTTAAAATGGCAAAGCAGGCGGGCATGACAAGCGTTTTACTGGGTCAGGAAACAGTAGAAAATCAATATACAGATGTTAAGCTAGAAGATCTCTATAATGCCGTCAGAGAGCTCAATCTGGCTGCACCAAAAAGACTCATTGTAGCTGAGCAGAAAGACTAGATAATGCCACCTACTCAAAACCCCACACTGCAGTTTTACCAGATGAAACTAATCTCAATTTAGCTCATCAGATGATATTTATACAACTTAAGTGCTTGACCTACTACTCCGATCCACTTGACTCACCTAGTTTACATAGTCCATCCAATCGACAGGACAATCAATCTTGATGCATCAGCTGGCTCTTGCCTTGTCCAAATCAAGAACCAACATCATCCCAAGTCCAAGTTCTCACATTGATTTGGCTGTTGAGCACCATTAAGCTACTCACTAGGCATTAGCTCTGTCTCCCATTCTTCCCACACCAACACATTCCTTCTATTTCTTTTCCATCCTACATTATTTTTGTGTTCTCATAAAAAAAATAGTTAATGTTCTTATGTTAAAACATAAAACAGAAATAAACATCTCCAATTTACATACTACAGCTTATATGATGAATTCGTCAGCCTTTTCTCCTCCCCAATATATAACTTCATTGTTGTCTTAACCTTAATTACCTCATCTACAATGACTTTGTGAGCTCAATTTTTCTTGCTTTTAATTTTACTAGATTTTGGTGATTAGTTGAGCAACGTGACCATCAAGATGCTCCTTAGTGTCTGATCCAAGTAAGAATGCATTAGTTGTCAGTGTGCGCAACTTCCATATATAATACTTATGTCGGTCCCTGAAGAAAATGGTTGACGATCTATTTCAATTGTAATCGAGATAGTAGACAAAAATATAATAATAAATGTGGGAATTTTATCCCAACATTGAGCCTATCTGAGCATCAGCTCAAAGCAATGCTAGTCTCTACTATCATTGGCAATTATGCATGATAGATCACTTAGACAAGTAGGATTATTTAGTGTTGAAAGTGTTAGTGATAGAAGTATCAAAAAATTCAATATGATGAAAAGTGATCTCAAACAAGTTGGATTAAGTTGTGTTGAAGGTGTTACATGGTCTCAGATGCTGATTAGTTTGGTCTACTGAAAGCACGTTTGGATACACAAACAAAAGAGATTGCTCAGCTAAAGCATCATATAAAGGAGCTTGAGGAGAAGGAATGGATGGCAAATGAGAATGTAAGCTAGCTTCATTCCTTGTTCGAGTTTATGAGGTACTGCTGTTAAGAATTGACATGTTCAAAAAAATTTCAAGATGGAAAGTCGCTACAGAACAAGATCAATAAAGGCGAGAGTTGATAAAAAGATCAGTAAATTTATTTTTTAAAGAAGATACATGGGTAAGAAAAAGCATGGATATCTAATCAATAAATGGGCATCAATATTCCACTATCATAGTTGTTTGGAGGAAAAAAAAGACAACACACATCAACAAAATTAAAAATCTAACCTCGTGCACCTAGTAGAAGTCTTCTTCATTAATTGTCAACTGCAAATATAATTGATATTCATTTTAAGACATTAACATAATGACATTTATAATAATAGTAGTTAATTAAAAATTTGCATATCATACCAGATGACAAGGCCAAGCTATCATTCCTCCAAGTGCATCCTCAAACCTTTGTAAAAGATCATATGACCTAATCAAACTCTCTTCCCGTTGTAGAACAACTAGAACTTGTATTTCACACCAATTTGGTCCCAACGCCTGTCTTCCTACTTCAGTATTCAGATCCATGCTACGAACAACTCCTTTTGCCACAATTTTTGTCGGATCAAATAGACTTTTTATCAAGACAGAACATCCAGTCTACATGAAAAATACAAAAATAATGAAGATGTTAATAATCAGTAACGCACTGAATATAATAATAAAGTAAGAAAAATAGAAAAAGACTTTACCGTTAGAGATAAACGCATTGGATCAAAAAATAATGGACTACTAGATGATGTTGTGTGTTGATTGCAAATCTTTGATTCTAACATTGCAATGTGTTTGCCTTGCTTTTTAATTTGTTCATCCATTTTTTCTAACTGTGTCTTTTGCTCCATCACTATTCGGTTGCATGTAATACGGCTTGAAACTTCTCCCCATAAATCAGATGGGCTAATACCATCACCAAGCATACGTACTCGGCCTGGTTTATCTGGTCCAATAATTTGAGCAAAAATGTCATTTTGACCAACTTGATCATCCTCATCTTCAGAAAGTTGATTTTCTAGTTCTTTCATTGCTGCCTTTACCAAAAAATAAAAAACCAAAATTTATACATAGTAATGATGAAAACAAAAATCTTTTAAAGTAATGTACTAGAAGATTATAATACAACATACCAATTTTTCTGCCACTGTGTTGCTTGAGGGAGTTCCATTAGCATGAGTGAAGCAAGCATGGAATAATTCAACTCGTGATGGGGGTCGTCCCTTTTCTTTGTTCTAAAATTAAAATTGGTTAAAAGTTTATAAATTCTAATCCATATAGAATTATAAGATTAATAAGAAAAATTACCAATTTTTGTTGCACTTGAGCGAAAGATCTTCTTCCAGTTGTCTGATTCATTATCTTTTGCTTCCGAGCAATCTTATTTTTTTCGCTTCTTTCCTAATATATTAAATTCAACTTGATACACAATACTAAAATCAACATGAAAATTTTTCTAAAGGGATAAAATATTATAAACCTTTGATTTTTCTGATTTCCACTGGACAACTAATTTCACATATTGTTCCACAAAAGCTCTATTATCTCTTTCTTGCAAAAGAACTTCCATTGGCAACTCAAGATCATAATACTTCTTTTTTAGTTCTGACTTCCAGTTTCTCCATTTTTTTGCTATTGAACGTAGTGTCCAACTTTCTGTTCCAAGAGGAAGGTCGTACTTTTCCTACAAAAGCATTTAGACAATTACCCTCGTGATAAAAAATTACTTAATAAAAAAATTATAAAATAACATTTCAATTACCTTTACAACATCTAACATTTGTTTCTTATTTTCCAAGGTTATTTTATGCCAATTTTCGATGTCAATTGGACAAAATTTTCCATTTCTTGCCAAAGTACCCAAAAAATCAGTAAATTTATTTCTTCTTGATCCTATAGGGCGTCCCATACCATCACATTGAATCTTAATAAGTGGTTGCGTGTTTGGTCGACCCCAAATTTCTTTCATAAATGTAGGGCCTCTAGTTTTCTTCTTAACGGTGGGAGATTCAGTTTCACAATCTACATCTAGAAATAAAAGAGAAATAAATAATTGAATAAATATAACGAAATGAATTAATACATTCTGGACGATAGGTTACCTTGATCAAATTCTTCATCCATAAAATCATTTTCAACAAGTGGATTGTTGTTGAATTTAATCCTTGAAGTCAAATCTGTATGATTTTATATAAGAATTGAGGTTAGTAAAATGAACAAGATATATTCGAACAAGTATAAAGATTTAAAACATTAAAGCTGCTTATTAAAGGATATTTATCCTTAATATTAATTATAGGATAATTAAGCATGAAATATAATCAAGATTATTCTGACCTTTTTCCCTAGTTACCACGTTCTCAAGTTCCCTTGCATGGTTGGCAATCAAAACCGGTGGTGGAGTATTTGCTCCATCTTGAAGTTGAGAATGAGATTTCCTAACTTTTTTACTTTTATGAGTCGCTCCTATCAAAAACAAGTTATATAGGATAATTAAAACAAGAAATAAGCATTATACCAAATTCATATAGAAAATTTTATTTTGAAATAAAATTTTCTAAAACTTCATATTTTTTTTATATCTAATACCTGATGTATCAATGACTTTATGGTTTGATGCTTTTTCCATGTGCTTATTTGATACACCTTGTATGTTTTGGCAATCTGCACAAGTATTATTCTAACACAAACTATAAGCAAATTATATTTTTAAGTATAATCAACTGGATCTTCTGACCTTTTTCCCTAGTTACCACATTCTCAAGTTCCCTTGCCCCATAGACTTGAATAAAATAGATAATATACAAAAGCAAAAGATCAAATAAGATTTATATAAAAGAAAACTATTGATTGCTTATGTATAAAATAAGATTCTACCTCTTTCTTTGGCATTTCCAGTTGAATGGTTGGAAATCAAAACCGGTGGTGGAGTATTTGCCCCATCTTGAAGTTGAGAATGAGGTTTCCTTACTTTTTTACTTTTAAAAGTCGCTCCTATCAAAAACAAGATATATAGGATAATTAAAGAATGAAATAAGCACTATACCAAATTCATATAGAAAATTTTATTTTGAAATAAAATTTTCTAAAACTTCATATTTTTTTTATATCTAATACCTGATGTATCAATGGCTTTATGGTTTGATGCTTTTTCCATATGCTTATTTGATACACCTTGTTTGTTTTGGCAATCTGCACAAGTATTATTCTAACACAAACTATAAGCAAATTGTATTTTTAAGTATAATCAACTGGATTTTCTGACCTTTATCCCTAGTTACCACATTCTCAAGTTCCCTTTCCCCATCTTGAAGTTGAAAATAAGTTTTTCTAACTTTTTTACTAGTAAGAGTCATTCCTATCAAAAACAAGTTGAAGAGCATAAAAGAGCATAAGAAGAGCTTAAAAAGAGCACATTATTTCCATATTGATTCAGTTCCATAAAAAGAGCATCCAACCATATAAATCAATCTGAATACAAGTTTAGAATAATTTAACAAAGAAACTGAAAACAATCAAAACCATTGTTGTAGAAGTTTCTCTTGCTGAATTCTACTAATCCTGAAGTTTGTGTAAATTCTATTAGTTTTTATGCTTCTGAAGTTGTGGTAGTAGTTCATAAAGCTTGTGCTAACTCCTAATGAATTCCAGAACTATTCTGAAAATATATAGCTAGTGTTGAGATCTGAAACAAGTTCTTATACATATATATGGCCTGTTACATCAAGACATTACAGAAATCAAATGTAGATTTCCCCCTTCTTCCAATGTAAAGCTTGGCATGGCAGAGAAGAGTCAAAGGATTATCGTCGAACATTGTCAAGGCTCATGAGAAAGCATGAATAAGAGCATAAATACTTAACATGAGGTTAATCTTAAAAATAAGCATTGTCCTGCCACACAAACATATCGGAGATGAGCTCATTGAATATAGTCAACATGTTCATTAGTAAAATAGAAATGAACTACATCACACTTGGTTAGAATGGAGTAGAAATTCAACAAAAGATAATATAAAATTATCACAACACTTGGAAGTCCTATCAGCAGAATCCAGTTACATTTAGAAATAGCATATCTAAAGAAAGAGAAAAACAAACAATCTTCAGGTAGACAATCCATTAGAATTCAGATGTGCTATTCCTTTCTAAAAACCTGTGAGTGAGCGGATCTCAGACTGTGTATTGGAATATTTGTCGTTAACAAACAAGTATACGTTTTGCTCATCTATGATCTAACTGACATGCTAGCTATGTAGGGTTCAAGTGTTCAACAAAGTCCATGTACAGGGAATGTTGAAAATTAATTATCAACATCTTCATCAACTCATACCCAAACTGTTTGGGGTTTGGCTAAATGAATTTCATCCATCCTTCCAACTCTAAGCAAGACAAATCATTAATAACATTCAAATAAATTAACACATAATGTTTTCTTTGGTTGTCCTGTAGACCTTGCATCTTCTACTAAAGAATCTATGGTCATCTTTCAATATGTCTATATCTCAATCTATTGTCTCATTTTCTTATTTATTGGAGATGTACGTAACTTCTTTAAACATTAATATATTTTTTTTAGTAATGCACATAACCATTTTAACATTCTCGTAAGTTGTATCTGCTTAATTAACTTTTGCTACATATTGTTACATAATCCAATTCTCTAATCCATAAACTATGATGGATCATACCACATCTTACAAAAAACAAGTTATATAGGATAATTAAAGCATGAAATAAGCATTATACCAAATTCATATAGAAAATTTTAACGAGCATAAATACTTAACATGAGGTTAATCTTAGCAATAAATACTTAACGAGCAATAAATACCAAATACTTAACGTACCTTGTATGTATTTGGCAACCGTATTTTGAGATTGTGCATTTGCCTTATCTTGAGACTTTCCATAAGTTTGCCTCTCACAAGCCATTCCTATTAAGAGCAAAAATTACAATTTACAGATAAATAAAATAAAAAGGCATATTAACCATAGTGAAAAACATAAAAAAAGCATGGACAAAATCTCATTTAATATCCTTACACATGATAAAAAAACTACATAGAAAATAAAATGTCCATAGTGAAAAGAGCAAAAGGTAGTTACATATCCTTAGACATGATAAATAAAATGTCCATAGTGAAAAACATAAACAAGCTAGAAATTGATTGAGTTACATATCCTTAATCTCATCATGTGTCAACATTAATTTCAACTCCTACAGCATCATCCCGAACCCAAATAACTTCTTCTTGTTCATCGTCGTTTTCAGGATTACAAACACAACTTTGAAGGTATGTATCAACATCTGCCATAGGTTGCATTTTATACTGTGCTCGTGCATCGGTGGTGATAATTACATGCCAATTACAATCAACTGGATTTTCCACATAAAAAATTTGCATGGCCTGGGATGCTAATATATAAGGCTCATTATGGCGCTTCACATTTGTAAAATTGGCTAATAGAAAGCCATCCTCATCCAATTTTAGTCGTTTGCCTTTGGAGACCCAATCACATTCAAATAAAACAACTCTTCGACCTCCCCCATAATCTAACTCAATCACATTTTGCAAAATCCCGTAGTAATCAAGTTCGCTTGATACTGGATTTTGATCTCTAATACTTGAATAACTTGAAGTAGTAGCCCGAACAATTACACCACAATTCTGTGTTTTTCTCTTGCGTTCCACTTCTTTTGTATGAAACCTAAATCCATTGGAAATGAATTTTTCATATCGCATCCCTATAAAATTCGGGCCTCTGCCAAGTGATTTCAGATCATTTGTTTTTGAATCAGCTTGTGAAAGATCTGTATTTTCAATCTATCACAAGAAAAAATGATAAATTATGAATAAAAATCATAGTATATAACTTTAATGACAATTATAACATATACTTACATGTTTAGCAAGCCAAGACGCAAAAGAATTACTATGCATACGTTCAATTTGGTGAGGTGGAAGACCGGAATGACTAAGATTCAAAATCCGACGATGCTCACTACAAATTAAGAATGATGATTTGACAAACATCGATGATTATATATTTAAACACGATGAAATATATAATAACATACTCTATATAAGGTTGTACATGATGACAGTTGAATAACACATATTGATGCGCCTTCTTTAATGTCTCATCATCAAACTTAGTTGCAATGACCTTTCCAAGTGCATAACCAGAGGATGTAAACACGTCCAATACAAATGTTGAGCCGATAGTTGTATCATCATTTCTTGTTGATTGATTGAATCTTGTCTCTACATAATCAGCTAAATATAAAGAACAGAATGTCAAACATTCCTCAGCCAAATAACCCTCAGCAATGGATCCTTCTGGCCTACTTCTATTCCTAACATAAGACTTCAATGTCCCCAAGTACCTTATATCAAAATATAAGTTTTGTATTATTTAGTGAAAATAATAATTTAAACAAAATAATATGAATAAGATATTTCTATTACCTTTCAATTGGATACATCCACTGATAGTAAACTGGTCCAGCAAGTTGTACTTCAGTAGCCAAATGTACAGTCAAATGAATCATTATGTCAAAAAATGAGGGAGGAAAAATCTTCGCAAGTTGACAGAGTATCACCCCAATATCATTCCTTAGACGAACCACATCACTTGGTGAAATGACTTTACAACACAGCTCTCTAAAATACCTACACAATTTAATCAAAGGATTCCTAACTGATTTAGACAAAGTTTTACGTAGTGCTACGGGCAACAACTGTTGCATCAAAATATGGTTGTCATGGCTTTTTAAACCAATTAATTTTGCCGGTTTCATTTGAACACACCATGAAATGTTGGATGCATAGCCATCTGGAACTTTAACTTTTTTCAAAACCTTGCAAAATATACCCTTTTCTTTTTTCCCCATTGAATAACATGCTGGAGGCAAATATACTTTACTTGGGCCCTTGTCAATAAGATGAAGTGCTGATCTTATCCCAATTTCTTGCAAATCACGACGTGATTTAATATTGTCTTTAGTTTTCCCTTCCATATTCAACAATGTCCCACAAATTGATTCACACACATTCTTCTCAATATGCATAAAATCAAGATTGTGACGTATCACATTATCTTTCCAATAAGGTAAATCAAAGAAAATACTTAGCTTTTTCCAATTGAATGGTAGTTTTGGATTATCATCAACTGTTTTTCCAAATGTCAATTTAAAATTTTTCAACTCATTGATTACTGTGCCTCCTGAAAGTGTTGGTGGTGGTCTTCCATACTCTTTTGTGCCATCAAAATGTTGAGCATCTTTGCGAAACTCATGATCACTGTTTAAAAATTTTCGATGCCCCATATAGCAATATTTTTTGCTATTTTTTAACCATCTTGAATGTGTAGCTTTGTGGCACACTGGGCATGCAAATTTACCTTTGGTGCTCCATCCAGATAAGTTTGCATATCCAGGAAAATCACTTATTGTCCATAGTAATGCGGCATGTAATTGAAAATTTTGCTTGGTTGACGCATCATATGTTTCCAATCCTACCTCCCACAAATCCTTCAAATATGCAACAAGGGGCTGCAAATAGATGTCAATATTATTTCCAGGAGCAGAAGGACCAGGTATTAACAACGATAACATAATGTATGGTTGTTTCATACACATCCATGGTGGAAGATTATAAGACACTAAAATGACTGGCCATGTACTATGCACCACACTCATATTTTTGAATGGATTAAATCTATCCGAAGCTAATCCTAGCCTTATGTTTCGGGGCTCCTTTACAAAATTTGGGTGATTATGGTCAAACATTTTCCAAGATGGGGAATCAGCTGGATGTCGCATGTAACCATCTTTCGCACGAGATTCAGAATGTCATCTCATATGGATTGCTGTTTTGCAGGACATGAACAAACGTTGTAACCTAGGCTTTATTGGAAAATACCATAAAACCTTGCGTGCAACTTTCCTCTTGCCACCAATAGGATCATCTTTAGATGTTTCCCATCTAGTCTCGTTGCATGTTTTGCATCGAACACTTTCTTCATCCAACCTCCAGTATAAAGTGCAATCATTAGGGCAAGCATCGATCTTTTCATAACCAAGTCCTAATTGCTTCATCAATTTCTCTGCATCATAGTATGAGTTTGGTAAATCTTGCATAGCATTTGGAAATGCTTCTCTCAACAGATCCAAAAGCATATTAAAGATTTTATTGGTCATTTTCCCAAGACATTTTAAGTGAAGCAAGCGAATGATGAATGCAAGTTTTGAGAATTTCTTGCATCCGGGATATAACTCTTTTTATGAATCATCAATTAATTTATAGAATTTCTCGGCCTCTCCAATTGGAATATCTTTCACCTGTTCAAATCCTGTTGTATTGATTGTACTACCTTCGTGTTGTGGGACCCCAAAAGCTTCATGAACTAGTCCCTCCATATCATCGACATCATCATTAGATGGAACAGAACTAGATATTGAAGATGCACTGCATGCTATCTCTCCATGAGCTACCCAATGAGTATAACCTTTGATAAATCCATCAACTGTCAAATGATCATAAGCATCCTCTCTTGAAACACATATGCCCATCTTACACCTTGCACAAGGACATGCAATCGTTCCATTTATGTTTGCATTAGAAAATGCAAAATCTAAGAAATTCTCAAGTCCTTTTCTGTATTCTTCAGTTTGTCTTGGCAAAAACATCCAGCTTTTATCCATCATAAGTCCAATAAAAAGATCTATTAAAACTAGTTCAAAAAAAAATCAGTCAAAATCTCAAAGATTCTATTACCAACATAGAAATTTGAAAAATATATCTACCATCTCGAGTAAATTTATGCAAACATAATGTGTGAGAAATCCCTTAACAATCATCCTGATTCCTAAATTAAGACAAATTCAAATAATTTATTTTTTTCCTTGAGAAATCATGCTGTTGGATAATTTGCTAAACATTTTAGATTTGTATATTGGGCAAACTTAAAAATTAAAGGTGAATTAGGAAAACTCATAGTTAAGAGCAAGCATGATTTCTTCAAAAGGTAATAGAAAAGTATGATTTTGATAGATTCTAGCTAGAATTAAAAAATAATTTAGATATTCGGTTCATTTTTTCTATGATTTTGATAGATTCTAGAATCTAAAAAATGATTTAGATATTCGGTTTAGTTTTTCTAAAAATGACAGCAGCTCATAGTCAAGATAGAGCACCACCAACTTCTTTAATCATGTAAATTAATTTTCATATGTAAAGACTGAAAATTTACATAGAGAAAGGAAATTGAAACACAGAAATGAGCTTATAAATATCAAGCTAGAGACATGTAACCCAAAAAACACAAATCTCAATTAAGATGGAGAAGCAATCACTAGCTCTTGGTGTTAGCGAAGCAACAATTCGTAAGTCATCACAATTCGTACATTTGGAAATTCAATCTCAGAGTTTGCACTAGCCTCCTCAGAATATGAATTAATAATTTAACTGTTGAATTATATTTTTACCAGTTCATCTTGTGTATATCATTTGTATCATGCTTGGAAACCTTTCTTTGTTTGAGTCAAGGATCTTTTTTATTCTCGAATACAAGTTGTAATGACCAAATATTGAGCAAAAATTTCGTGGTGGCTTGAAATGGTTTGTACCCTCTCCCAAGAACAACCTCAATCTAGAGAGATTCTTGCGTATATTGTCTCACCTTGCGTTTAATCCTTTAAAATCCCTAAAAAAAATATTCCAAGAGTCCATGATGAAAGGCACAACTTGGTTGGTGAATTGCCTAATCAACAGGCTTATTGCTTGGGCTCAGCAAACATTTCCTAAAATTATGTTCAGAAAATTAAAAGTCTGTTAGTCAAGATGCTACCCATGGGGAGACAATATGGAGGTTATGTGGTTTACAATCTTACAATATTCAATACCCAAGGAAATTGACTAGCGACTGATTCTTGATCAGTAAATTTGCAAAGAGTTTACATAAGAGCTGTAGAGATGCTTAATTTCTTATCATAATTTCTTAATTTCTTACATAAGAGCTTGGTTGGTGAATTAACTGATGCTTAATTGACTAGCTTCTCGCATCATGTTCAAGAATACTTATGTTCTTTAAAATGTTAATTAACATGGATTATACTGGCAACAAGGGATTCAGAAAACAAGGGATTCAGAAAAAAATGTTCTAACTGTTTTGCTAACCAAACGACATCATCATTGAATTCAATTCACCTTCAATCGCAAATCTTAAACAGAGCCCGCAAAAACCTTGCAAACTAGGGATTCAGATCATGAGACGGTGGAAGAGGAAAGAAAAATATCCTCAACGGGGTAGACAGCGGGGCAGATGGCTTTGGTGGCCGGGGAGGTGGCGTGTGGCAAGGAGGGCCGAGTAGGGAGATGACCGTGCTGATGGGGAGGCGCGCGAGTAGAGCAGGCAGCGTTGGTGAGCAGACGGCATGGTGGGGAGGAGCGCCGCACGTGGGGAGGCGCTTGCGCAGACCAGACTGGCTGGTGGAGGTGCGCTGGAGCAGGGAGAAAGGAGCGGCGATCGAGTGAGCGAGGGAGAAAGGAGCGGCGATCGAGCTGCAATTTAGGTTTTCGCGTGCTGGCGCGGGCGAGCGAAACTTATGGCCTTTGTTCGCGCGAGGGCGAGCGAAAATTTTAGGCTGGGTTCGCGGTGGTATTGCTCGATCGCGCGCGTTGGAGAAAAGTACCGCGAGAAAAACTTAATTACACAAATTAAAAAAAATTAAATTAACTATTTTAATAAGAAAATATTTAGATTTATAAAGACATTTATAAATGTGTCAGGATAAGCGATTTAATTGGACATTTTATTAAATAAAATATTTCTGTTTTAATAAATGTCATTATAACTAGTTTGTAATGACATTTACCATTAAGTGTCATAAAAAAAATGTCACAATATGCCTTATTTCTTGTAGTGAGTCCAATCCTTCATCTCATATATCCCGGTCGTATTTACAACCATTGGTACATCGAGGGTTATATATTGATTCGACAACTATGTAATATATCTTATAGTGATAATGTGTGTACAACTAAAAAACTCCTTTCCGAAAGCACATCCTAAGCTCTGATCACAAACTTCATAAACTATAGAATAATATATTACATAGGATATCGATACTCATGGGTGTGTGGTGAATCCCTGACTATAATATACTAACATATATATGTTTCGTTACTATGCCCAATCTCATCTCCTAATGATCCTAATTGAGTTGGTAAATTAGTCAAAATGCAGGTCCATCATATAGATTCTCAGTATTGTCCTGAGTCATAAGGACTACTAGTATACAACAATAACCAAGAACTTATCCACTCGATAAATAATAATCACTTGGAAAATCCATATGACGGTTGTTCAATGAACTCATCATATAAGCATCCATCTGTATATTTGACCATCTCTATGTTCTTACCAATGAAACATGGAACACTACATCATAGATGCTACTCTCTAGCTCGAGCGACCTTTTATCCTTATTTATTAGGTAGCCCAATTGACTAGGAACTTATTTAGAATATTCAGTGAATATTGCTGTATTCTATGATGACCATCATATGTACCACCATATCTCACTATAGTATACTCAAGGACTTTATCTATGCATCTAGCATGTGTATTTAGATAACGTAAATGTCATACTAAGTAAAATTATATTAAAATAAAGGATGTTTATTACAAGAGTCAATAAAAGCTCTAACCAACAGTTGGCTTGCAGGGCACTTACTCTAACAAACTCTCACTTGCCCTAATGTCAATTACTCACTATTTTTAAACGCATCAGTTCGTGATTTGTTTCAAAAGATAGTCCTAGCAAGGGCTTTGTAAGTGGATCAGCAATGTTATATGTAGAGGCAACTTTCTCAACTGTAATGTACCTCTTCCCACAATCTCTCATATAATGTGAAACTTTCTCAGTATATGTTTGGACTGATAATGAGATCTTGGTTCTTTTACTTATGCAATAGCACCAATGTTATCACAATGATCCGTGACTGGATCAACTCCATTTTGAATAACGCCTAACTCTTGGATGAAATTCCTCATCCAAACAACCTCCTTTGCTGCTTCTGAAGATGCAATGTATTCTGCCTCGGTGGTGGAAATCCAAACTACCTCCTTTGTTGCTTCTGAAGCTGTAATGTATTATGCCTTGGTGGTTGAATATGTAATTGTGTCTTGTTTGGAATTCTTCCAAGATATAGCACCGCCATTCAATTTGAATACATATCCATAGGTCGATTTCGAATCATCCACATCTGATTAAAAGCTAGAGTATGTGTAGCCTTCCAATTTTAATTCTCCAACCCCATATGTCAAGAATAAAGTCTTAGTCCTTCGTAAATACTTAAGAATATCTTTCACAATTTTTCAGTGCAATGGACCAGAGTTTGATTGATATCATCTCATGACACTTAGAACATATGTTATATCAAGTCTTATAGATATCATATTATACATTATACTACCAATAATAAACGGATAGGGAATACGTGTTATTATCTCTATCTCTTCATCTGTCTTGGGACACATAGACTTGGATAAAGTTATACCATGACACATTGATAAGTATCCTCGCTTAGATTCTTCCATTGAGAATATACTGAGTATGGTATCTATATATGTGGATTAGGTCAGCCCCAACATCCTCTTTGTTCTATCTCTATAGATTTAGATTCCTAATACGTAAGATATTTCACCCAAATCCTTCATGAAGAATCTATTAACTAACCATACTTTTGTTGACTGAAGCATTCCTACATCATTCGCAATGAGTAGAATGTCATCAACATATAGTATCAGAAATGTCACTGCACTCCCACTAACTTTCTTCTACACACATGGTTCCTCAGGATTTTTGATAAAATTAAACTCTTTGATTGTATCATCAAATCTGATGTTTCAACTTCTTGACGCTTGTTTAATCCAAGAAATCGACTTCTAAAGTTTGTATACCTTATGTTCACTTCCCACGATTGTGAAGCCTTCTGTTTGAGACATGTAAATTTCTTCTTTAATTTCACCATCGAGGTATGCCATCTTCATCCATTTTTTATATCTCATAGTCATACCATTCAACTATGACAAGTAATATTCGAATGGGCTTAATCTTTACGACTAGGAAAAAAGTTTTGTTATAGTCAATTCCTTGTCTTTGATTATATCCTTTCGCCATCAACCTAGCTTTGAAGGTTAATACCTTCCCATCAACTCCAAGTTTCCTCTTGTAGATCCATTTACATCCTATAGGAATGATTCCTTCAAGTGGATCCACTAGTGACCAAACTTGGTTTGAGTGCATGGAGTCCATTTATGATTTCATGCCTCTAACCATTGTGTTGAGTCGATATCAGATATCGTCTCTTTAAAGGACCTTGGATCATATCCACGATCAGGGTCATTCTTATTTCCTTCAAGGAGTAGACCGTACCTCATAGGTATTCTTGAGATCCTTTTAGATCTCCTTAAGGTGTGTACTTGTTCTATTGGCTATTGGGGTGTGAACTCTATTATTTCAGTGGTGGAATCATCTCGAATCTCTTCAAGTTCTATCATCTCGCCTTTCTATCTAATAGAAAATCATTTTCTAAAAAGGTGACATTTTTTAAACAAACACTTTTGTTTTCTTGGGATTATAGAAATAATATCCAATAGAGTGTTTTGGATATCCCACAAAATAACACAATATAGATCTATTCAGTTTGTCTCCCACTGCCTGCTTCACATAAGAAGGACATCACTATATTTTTAAATATGAATACTTGGGCAATTTTCCCATCCATATCTCATAAGGTATTTTTCTACTTCTTTTGTATGGACTTTATTCAACAACATTGTCGCAGTTTCAAGCGCATAGCCCCAAAACGTTGGTGGCAAATTAGTGAATCCCATCATAGATTGAACCATTTCCAACATTCGATTACGATATTCTGTTACACCATTAAGCTATGGTATTGTAGGAGGAGTCCACTGTGAGAGAATCTCATTCTCTTTTAGATAGTCTTTTAACTCAGTACTTATGTATTCTCCACCTTGATCTGATCAAAGTTTCTTAATACTTTTTCATAGTTGTTTTTCTATTTCATTTTTGAACTCCTGGAACTTTTCAAAAGATTCATACTTATATTTCATCAAATTTATGTACTCATACCATGAATAGTCATCAATAAAAGTAATGAAGTAGTAATGATCATGTTTTGTGCTAACACTTAGTGGGCCACACACATTAGTATGGATCAAATCCAACATATCATGTGCACATTCCACTTGACCTTTAAAAGGAGCCTTAGTCATTTTTTCCTTTTAGACATGATTCACAAGTTGGTAGAGAATTTATATCTGATGTATCAAATAATCCTTCACTTACTAACTTGGTCATCCTTCTTTAGGAAATATGACCTAGTCTAACATGTCATATGTGAGCATGATTAGAACTATCTTCTTTTCTTTTTTTTTTGTTGTTGATTGTGCTTCGATATTGTTTACTGGAATAACTTTTAATTTTAAGTTATAGAGATCATTTTCTAATTCCCTAGTCCCAATCAAATATTTATTATTGTAAATATTGTAAACACCTTTTCCAAAAAGACAAGAATAACCATATCGATCAAGCATAGAAATAGAAACAATATTTTTAACTAAGTCCAAAATGTTGGATCGAGAGAAACGATAGAGGGAGGTGAATATCATAAATCGTTTTCGGATTGAAAAAGAGAATACGCAGCGGAGAAATTAAAACACAACACACAGACACCAAGATTTTACTTGGTTCGGAGTCGCGGTCGGCTCCTACTCCAAGGCCCACGGTCGTTGACCGTTTACTGCGGGCAATACTATAATCACGTAAAATCTTACAAATAGTTGTACAGTAGTAAGTGCAGTAAGAATACAATTAAAAATTGACTCTTCGTTACCGACGTCCGGTGTGGATTGTACTTAGGAGCAGAGTGACATCGTCGGCGCTTGTATCTCGAGTTGGGAGGATTCCGGAGCAGAGCGCTTGAGCAGAAGAGCGTATTGGCGTTGGAAGAAGTGTTGATTGAAGCCTTGGGGTCGAGGGGCTATTTATAGCCTCCTGGGGCGCCCGGAACGTTGGGGGCGCCCCCCCCCACGTGTCAATCGATCCGAGCAACTCTCGGTCAGCCGTTATCCCTCTAAGATCGGGCTGAGGTTTGACCGGGGGCGCCCGGGACGCTAGGGGAGCCCGGGTTGACTCGATCCTCTGGCTTCTCGCTGGCTTGAGTTGATCCACTTCGTTAGCTTGAGCCCGGGGCGCTCGGACCATCCGGGGCGCCCAGGAGCATGGGGGCGCCCGGGAGCACGGGGGTGCCCCGCCCAGTGAGCTACCGAAGCACTTCATTGCTTAACTTGTTTTGTATTGGCCTTGGGGGCGCCCGGGACACAGGGGGCGCCCTACTCAGCTACTTGCCTCTCTCTTTTGGGCATTCTGAGCTGCAGAAACACGTTCCTTCGGTCCTGCATCCATGGTTAGTCCAAAACAACATAAACCAATAAAGTATTAGGTTTATACAGCCTTAGCTGTCTTGGTTCTGACTTTGGGTCTCCAAAATGGAGCCCTAGGTCGAGCCGACGCCTACTGTTCCCTCGACGGGGAACGCGTCCTCACCTACTCCTCTCAGGAGAATTTACCTGATGCCAACCGGCTCCTCCGGTTGGACTTTTGCCCAGCAGTCCTTCGCCAGGTGCCTAGCTGTCCTTCGCCAGGTCTTCAGTACCAAGCAGTCCTTCGCCTGGTGCCTACCAGTCCTTCGCTAGGTCTTCGACTCCTAGCAGTCCTTCGCTAGGTGCCCTGCTGTCCTTCGCCAGGTCTTGGGTTCCAGGTAGTCCTTCGCCTGGTGGCTAGCTGTCCTTCGCTAGGTCTTTGACTCCTAGCAGCCCTTCGCTAGGTGCCCAGCAACCCTTCGCCAGGTCTTGGGTTCCGTTGCCTTGCAGTCCTTCGCTAGGTGCCTAGCAGTCCTTCGCTAGGACTTTCAATCTGCACACTCAAGTAGCATGTTAGATAAACATAACATCTTAACTTTTGAACCCTTTTGTCATTATCAAAACACAGGTTCGACTTGGGTGCTGTCTGCACCATCAATCTCCCCTTTTTTGATTTATGACAACTCGGTTCAAAAAGTTAAGTTAATCAGAACAGATGATATAAGAATTTAGTTTCCTCCCCCTGGAAGGAATTGTTGGAAACGAGATGGCTATAGAGGGGGGGGGGGTGAATATAGCCAGACACTTAAATCGCCCCCTCTTTTAAAACTTTCTTCCTGTGATTAGATTAGTAGCAGCGGAAACAAAATGCAATAGGAAGAATAAAACACAGAAAGGAATCAAACCAACGCTAACACAACGATATACAAGGTTCGGGGATAACTTGCCTCTACTCCTTGGCGTGCCCGAGAGGTGGGTGATCCCTTGATCGTCGGCAGATCAAGCCCCGGTGAACTTCGGATAGTAGCAGCCTCCTTCTCGGTGGAGAAACCTCTCCACAAGTGATCTCAAGAAGATACAAGTTAAGCACAGAGACACTCGAGAAGACAAGCTCACAAAGATGTAACAAGATCGCTCAAGCACAAAGCAACAGAGAGCACGAACACAGCCCAGCCAAACTTCCCAAGTTTCTGTCTTGTTCGCCTCCGCTCCTCTGCATCCAGCTTTGTCTCTTAAGCTCCTGCTCAATGTCGCCAGCTCCATCAGCACCACTGACTCACACCCTGACCTACTGACCTCTCTGAGCACTCAGTCCACTGGACACTCCTCCAGCTGAGCCTCCGTCAGTTGCCAGCCGCGCCTTCGTAAGTTGCTAGTTGCGCCAGACGCCGTTGAGACCTAAAAACACAATAGATCCAAACCTGCTCCAAGGAAAGCCTCCCATTGACCCTCATTGAGTGTTTGAATCACCTGCTATCACCTGCACACTCCAACAGAGGCTTAGCAATGCATATCAAAAAGAAATCAGCAAGTAGCAGAGAATCGGCAGTGAAAATAGACTTCTGACAACATATTTGAATTAAAGTTCTGCTCCTGATCGGTCCCCAGACCGATCAGGGAGGAGCATGATCGGTCACCAGACCGATCCAGCAGTTTCTGCACACTCCTGATTGGTCCCCAGACCAATCAGGCTCCTGCCTGATCGGTCACCAGACCAATCAGGCTCCTGCCTGATCGGTCACTAGACCAATCAGGCTTGAGTGAACAGTGATTCTTTAATCAAAACCTAAGTCTCTGATCGGTCACCGGACCGTTCTGGACCTGATTAGCAAGGGAACTCAACTCACTGTTCGCTCCCTGATCGGTCACCAGACCGATCAGGAGTTGTGCAGTGAGTGAAACACACACTCCCTGATCGGTCACCAGACCGGACATCGCTGGATCAGTCACCAGACCGATCCACGAAGGAGCAGCATGCCAACTCCCTGATCGGTCACCAGACCGATCAGACATCGCTGGATCGGTCACCAGACCGATCCATGAAGGAGCAGCGTGCCAACTCCCTGATCGGTCACCAGACCGATCCAGGGACACAGACCTAGCTTTCCAAGCTAGGATTTCATTCACCTTAGCCCTCCAAGCTAAGGATTTTTCAATCTAACTCTCCAAGTTGGGAATTTGCACCTAACCCTCCAAGTTAGGACTTTTCACCTAGCCCTCCAAGCTAGGACTTTTCACCTAGCCCTCCAAGCTAGGACTTTTCACCCAACCCCTCTGAGTTAGACCTTCATCCAACCTAGCCCTCCAAGCTAGACACCTGACCCTCCAAGCCAGGACTTTTCACCTAATCCTCCAAGATGGGAATTTGCACCTAACCCTCCAAGTTAGGACTTTTCACCTAGCCCTCCAAGCTAGGACTTTTCACCCAGCCCTCCATGCTAGGACTTTTCACCCACCTCTTCCGAATTAGGACTTTTCAAACACCTGGCTTCACTCACCAGGACCCGGCTTTACTCACCGGGATTTCCAACACCTGGCTTCACTCACCAGGACCCGGCTTCACTCACCAGGATTTCCATCACCTGGCTTCACTCGCCAGGACCCGGCTTCACTCACCGGGATTTCAACCTAGCTTCACAAGCTAGGACCTGGCTTCACTCACCAGGGTTTCATGCCCAGTCCCCGACCAGGACTTTAACCCAAATTCACTCAACCAAACCTAAATCATTGTCAAACACCAAAATAACAACCGGGCCAGACTGCAACAACAATCTCCCCCTTTTTGTTGTTTGACAACTCGATTTAAGTTTAGGTATCAATCAATTGATGTCCGTTCAATTCTCATAAGGGAATCATGATCCTCCCCCTATAATAACCATAAACTTAATCAGCCATTTTCTCCCCCTTTGTCAAACATCGAAAAGGGTATGGTTATTAAGTTTTAAACATACCTCCCCCTCAAACACGGGTCTCTCCCCAAACCCAAAATAATCAAAGTTAAGTTTTGAATTGCACATGAAAACATATACAGAATAATATTATGGTCAAGCATGTATATATTTCATATGGCAAGTAAGTCAAAGGATGATTCTGGAATTGCATATGAGAGGCATATACTATAAATGTATCATGACAACAATATATATGCATCATATGATAACAATTATCGCAGTTCCATCAGACTGATGATCGATACAGAAAAATTTCTGATTTATCTATGAATGATCAATTTTTAGAAAAATTTCTGTAATTCTGATTCATTCATGATCGGACTGCATTAACACTTGGACTTCCATGTGAAGACATATACAGAAGTATATCATGGTCAAATACGTATATGCTTCATAGGACGAGTAAGGAATGCAACAGTATCTGAAACATAGTCCTGATTGGTCTCCGTGACCAACCAGGTCTGTTGATTACGTGATACAGAAGGATATCTGATTAGTCTGGGGAGCGATCAGATTTCAGAAAAAATTTCGGAAACTCTGATACGTTCCTGATCAGACTGCATTAACAATTTGCATCCCATAACAGGAGAGAGGACTCTATTGATATTCGTCATTTCAGAAAAATTTCCGAAACACGACATTAAGAACAAGAGTTATGACTTAACAAACCCTTTCTTAAGAATTTGAACATTCCAACATAGGTTTGTATCAAATCAGTATTTAGGTTTTGTTTCAAGTACCACTTGAACAAATTTGTACTTCCTTAGTACCAGGATTGTACCAATAGAGGATCAAATATGTTTCAATTGTAATTGGTTTGTATCAGATTTGTTAGGAGTATGATCATCAAACTGATACAATTCAATGAAAAGAGATTGGTTTGAGGAGGTTTTGGATCAATTTGGAACGATCTGGGAGTTCCTTGATCAGAGTTGGTCTGATCGGT